>QUSF01000001.1:6220423-6773528 GCA_003676055.1 Chloebia gouldiae
GCAGAAACTCAGGAGGGGCTTCCTTCCTAAAAAGCAGGCAAGGTGTGGATTAAGAGAGCTGTACAGTGAGGATGAAGTCTAACACAACTAGGCAGCTTTCTGTTAGGTTAAGAAATCTCTCAGGTTAAGAAATCATTAAACCTTGCCCCAGCAGCACCAACTGCAGTGCTGTGTTGCTCACTTTTTGGAACACAGCATGCATCAAGTCTTGCTTTGCCTGGTTGCACTTGATGTTTCCTTTGTTATTTACAGATGGCTGGAAATGGATCATTCCAAATGTGAACGTATTAAGCATATTATGCCTAACACTAGCTGTGTTTTGTGCTGTCAGTGTGGGTGGAGGGCTGCTTTTTGGGTTATGGAGTTTTGGGTTTTGGAGGGTTTTGGAGGCATCTTATTCTGTTACCCCAGATCATTGTGTTGGCTAAGTTCCATCTTTTGTGGAGAATTGTGCTAGGATTTAATAATAGCAGACGGGAATTCCCTGTCGGGTGCTGAGGATACATCAGCTTAGGCCTTGCACAAACACATCTAAAGCATCAGTGATGCTAACAGGAGTTTTGTCACTGACTTGACAAGTCCAGGATTTTCTCTGTGGCTCTAAAGAGGGGTCCAACTTTGCCGTTGTTCTCTGTCTTTGTACTTAGTTTGTGCATGACACCTGAGTGCTGTTGATATCAAAATTTCTATAAAATCTCTCTGGTTTCCTATGTCTCAGTTTGTCTGGCTAATCAGAGGAGGATTTTTAAACAATTCTTTAGTAGGCATAAGAAAAAAGTGTGCTTAACATAACAGCAAGTGTGAAATAAGCAACCTTGTGCTGAAAGTTCACATGCCAAACACAGCTAATCCACCATATGGGTGACCTAAAAAGTACAGACATATGGATATTCTTCCCTCCCTATGTTTCTCAGCCTTTTCATGGCTGCTGCAATTGTAAGTAGCCCAGTAACACTATATGCTTGATCAATGCATGGGATCTGTGATGGTATTTTGCAGTTGGGATTGCTGCATTGCATAGCATGCCTCAAAGTGAAATGAAAGGAATACCACAAGCTTTTCAGCTGTGACATGTCACCTCAGCAGTCATGTGCCTTTTGAAAATACATAGAAGTGACAGTTTTTCAGTAGCCCAGGGAGAATGATGTGTAACAGGAAATATTCTGGTTTTGATTTTATTTTAAGTGGTTTGTACATTCCTGATGACTTTCCCATATAAGAGACTTGTCTCTTTCCTTGCCCTCTGACAGCATCTGCTGCAGCCCCTGGAGTTCCTGGCTCTGGCACGAAGAGAAGAGGACTCCTGGTAGAGGAAAAATAAGATTACATACTTTTAGAAAAGGATGTAGCTTCTTGGCCATAGCATAGGGAATATGTAGCAGTCATACTCTTGGGATTTGCTTTCTTGCCTTCAGAGACCAGTTACAGAAGATTAAACTGTTGTCAGGACTGCAAGCCCCAAAGTCATTTGAGACTTGATCCCAGTCAGACCTCACATAAGTGGCAGACTTTTTACTCCTTTTCAGGTAGGCTGGTACTCATCATGGATCCAGTTTTGTGACGCATAACTCATGTCACATATTGTGGTGCTGTATGCTGTGGTATATCACCCATTTAGGTTAAGATTAGAAAAGCAAGCACAGTATGTCCCACTTCATAACCCAAGTGTAAGCACGTGCTTCACAACTCTGTTGTAGACAGAGCACAGTTTGGCCAAAGTGGATATAATCAGTTCATTTGTATGCAGAGCTAAAATTACTGAAGAGCAGCTTCCAGATAAGGATTCATTTAGGGAACTGTGGCGACTGCATAATTAGCTATAGGTATGGCTTTAATTGCAGTCTGTAGCCAATAAAGAATATATTTGGTCTATAGAAAGAAGCAAAGGAATAGAATATGTGCACGAGGCAGTTTAATGTTTAAACTACTGTTTGCAAATACAAGCTATTAAAAAAGTGAATCATGCTGGAAAATGGTCCCAAGCCATAAAATATTAATTGATCTTTAAGCCTATGTAAGAGGCACTGATATATACTTTGTATCTAAATGTGTCCCCTTTTAACTTCCATCTGCTTTGTGTACACCAGTGAGGGAGAAAAAGGCACATTTTTTAGGGATCAGGATGTAACAGTCTTTGCATTTTACATAGTGTAAAATGCGGGTGTCCACAGACTGACTAATATTTCACCAATGAGAAATTTTGTTCTAATGTTAATGATCATGTTATTTTTTTTTTAATCAAGAGAAGAGAGAGAACCATGTCTCTTTTGGGAAAGTGGCAGTTATGGAATATGGAATTACTAATTTTATAACAAATCTCTATCTAATATTCTAGTATAAGAGAATATACATACAATATAGATATATAATTTAAGAGAGGACTTGAATCTTTGTCCACCTTGGGGTTGAGTCTAGAGAAATTTTTATCTTGCAGGCAGAGAGCTGGAGTGATGATGATTGTAAGGTCTGGGTTGGGAACAGTTCTTCAAGAGACAGCAGAATGCAGGATAGCACATGTGCCTGTACAGGGCAAGATCATCAAATGATGGAGAGTATCTGAAGGATATAGCAGCAGATAGAGTATAACTTGATAATTATTTGGCAATGTAATGATGATTCTTCACTGAACCCTAGAATTATTCAGGTTAAAAGAGACCTTAAAGATCACGTAGCTCCAACCTTCTGCCATAGACAGTGACAATTTTTGCTCAACCAGTTGCTCAGAATTCCATCCATCCTAGGCTCAAATGCTTCCAGAGATGGGACATCCACAGCTTCTTTGAGCAACCTGTTCCTGTGCTTTATCACCCTCACAGTGTAGGATTTCATCCTAATATCTAATCTAAAGCTGTGCTTTCAAGTTGAAGCCATTGCCCCATATCCATTATATGCCCATGTCAAAGCTTTCTCTCCAGCTTTCCTTCACTTTAAGTGCTGGAAGGCTGCTATAAGGTCCTCCTGCAGCCTTTTCTTTTCCAGGCTGAACAGTCCCAATTCTTTCAGCACAACTTGAGAGGAGAAGTCCTCCAACCCTCTGATAATCTTCTTGGTCCTCCTCTGGATTTGCTTCAACAGGGCCAGTCCTTACACTGCGAGCCTCAGAGCTGGATGCAGCCCTCCAGGTGGATCTCACTGGAGCAGAGCAGAGAGGCAGAATCACCTCCCTTTACTTGCTGGCCATGCTGCTTTTGCTGCAGCCCGGGATACATTTGGCATTCTGGACTGTGAGAACACATTGCCATGTCACGCTGAGCTTCTTGTCCTCCTCCTAAGTCTTCCTCCTCAGGACTGCTGTGCCCAGGTTGTATTTGTGTTTGGGATTGCCCAGACCCCTGTGTGGGACCTTTACCCTTGCCCTTGTAGAACTTGATGATATTCATGGAGGTCCACCTCCCAAAGTCATTCTGGATGACATCCCTATCCTCCAGTGTGTCAACTTCACCACACAGCTTGGTGTCTTAAGCAAACTTGCTGAGGGAGCACTCAGTCCCACTGTCCATGTTGCCAACAGAGAGGTTGAACAGTGATGGTCCCAATATCAACCCCTGAGAAAAACTTCCTCCTGCTGCTCTCCACTTGGACCACTTCATATGAAAAAAATGTTCCAACTGAAAATTTTACTGTATCCTGTTGTTTAAGCATCCAGAGAGGACAAGCTAGGTAAATGCAAAAGCAGGGAGTCAATTAACTAATGCACATGGCTGTGGGTCTGTAATATGCAATACATGATATGTGAGGAAAACCATTGGAGTACATACTAAAGTCTGCTAGATTTTCCTTTTGCTTATTTTGTGTCTCTACTTGACAACTCCTGAGAAAATTTGAGTTCGATAACAAACAGTCTGCTGTGAAAACATACACAAAAGAGGATGATATCTGCATGACTTAAATATTTAATGTGCTAAAGCACTAAAATACTACCCAACAGTACAATATATACTGTATTCCTGTACATTTTCCAAAACTGAAGTCTGATGGCCATATGTTAAAATGAAGGAACATGGCTTTCCCTGGAAGGTAATATTTTTTACTTCTAACAACAGATGTATGTAGTGCTCTCTGCCAGAGAGAGAAAAATGTCACAGTTAGGAAAGGGGATGGAGCTGGCTGTTATTTGCATGTTCAGAGAGCTAGATTTCTCTCTAAACTTTTTCATTTGTGATTTTCTGAATACAGCCTAATAATTTCTGATGCATTTCACTTCTAGGGGGAATTTTGGGTTGTGTTGATCCTCATATTGAAGAGAAAACCTTGATAAACTGTTCAAATGTAAATGCTGACCTAGAGAATTTGAAAATCCATATTCCTTAATTTTCTAAAATACAGTGTACCCACCATTTCAAAATAGTCTCTTGATCTTGAGGGAGGGAGAGGGGTTGTTCAGTTTCTCTCTCCTTAGTGACTGCTTTTACCACAGTGGAGAAGGGAATGTCTGTTTCCTCCTTTTTTTTTTTTTTTTTTTTTTTTTTAGTGGAGCATGCAAATGTACCATATTTAACTTGCTGTATGGTATGCACCTGTCAGTGTCGAAAATGGTACAGTGAATAGTGACACCAGAAGTCTTCCTTTTCTCCTTTGAACCAAGTGTACCCATGGTATTCCTCTGTAGGTTTCACTAGTCTTCCATGGATAAATCAGCTACTGTCTGTGTTCTCAACTACATTAGTGCCACCCATGCAATACAAATTAAAACTCGTAAAACACATGGATCCCTTTATTTCTTTGGCTTGTTTATACCAATCGTTGTAGGCAGTCCCTTTCATCACTACATTCATATCAATCCCCATCCAGTCCTCTGCAATCACAGGGAATTCTGCACTGCTGTGAAGCCCATGCTATCTATTCCATGTGGGCAATACACAAGGAGACATAAAGCATCTATTTTGTCACAGACTTAATCTATAGCGTAAAGGTGAAATCCAACAGTTTCTACTCTTTCTCTCCCCACAACAGAGTCATTGCCCAGAGAGGCTGTGAAGAATCGAGTGCATTATTCACACTCAGTCCTTGTGCTATAGCACAACACTTAGTTACAGTAAAGCTGCTTGCTTTGGACCCCACACACGCTTTGTGTTCATACTCTGTATTATGTGGAGCCTGTTTAGGGCTCCTGTCTAGTCCTGAAAGAAACAGGGAAGGGTCCTGAGGAAGTTGACCCCATGCAAAAATTGAAGGCGAGATGCTTGAGGACTTTGTTATTGTCCAGTAGTTTGTGTTGGAAGGACAATAAGACTTTTTCTCTGGGATTTGAAAGCAGCTTGTAACTCCCTTTCATGGTCAAGTAGGGGATGGTTGTTAAACATTTCTAACTGGTCTAGTAACTGGCAGGACTGATGTCATGGGGTCAGAAATCTGGTGGAAGACAGCAAGGAAACTGGAAGGCTGAACACAGAGAATTGGAGCCTTTCTCCACGGTCTTTCTGCTTTGTGAGAATTACTGATGTTCTGGTACTCTTACTGAGAGCAGATTTTTAGAACACAGTGACTGAAGCTGTCATCCGCTTAGTGGCACATAGAGAAAGAAGGATGATTTCTGCCATGAGATGCAGACAATTACAGGCAGAAAAAAAATTGCCACAAATCAGCTTTGCAAATTTTAATGCATATACCCATAATTTAACTATTACTTAACTAAGTACCTCACCTGATAAAGATGATATATCCTCAGGGATAAAGAGTTGGAATAATGTTTTGAAATTTCCTCCTAGTTAAATAAAGCATTATGGCTTAATTTTTGCCCTTCATGTCTTTTTTAAGCTGAATTCTTACTTGTTCATCAAAAGTTTGGGGGGTGTAGTGGTTTTTTTTATTTGTTGTTTGTTTGTTTTTGGATTTTGCTTGGGGACAGGTACCCTAAACTTGTAAAGTTTCTCATACTTTATTTTTGCTAAAAAAATCCCTTATACAAAGAAATCAATGTAAGGAATTAGTTCCTAAGATAGTTAATTGCATTCTAGCTCTGTAACTTTTCTTCTGAGACCCCAGCTAGACACAATGCATACTTTTTGCTAATCAGAGAGAGAGATCCTAATGAAGGACTAAGGAAATTACCCAGCTAGTTAGTGTACTGGCATCACAGTTGCCATCTAAAATAGTGCCTTGACATGTTTAATTGATGCATCTGTTACCTCTCAGACAAGCAACACTAGCTGTAAGTCAGGGTAGTTTATCTACCTTGATGAAATTTCTGTTCTCTGTTGAAGGGGAATATTTTCTGCTCTCTATGTTTAGGCTCTTGTTCTGAAACGTGAAGGTGCACAGGAGTCCCTGGTGCAAATTAATCTTCTGTGGTCTTCTTTCAAGTGAAACTAACTCCCATGCTTGTCTCTTCTGTGCAGCTGTCAAGTTGTTTGGAGACTTATTGATCCTTGCCACAATAGAACAGTGACACTTGAGCAACAGCAAACTGCTTCTGAATGTTTTCTGATGTATTGCAGGCATTAATGCTATTCAGGTTAGCACTCGGGCCAGATATGTTGTTTTGTTTCACTTGCTGTCGCTCTGTTCTTTGTTCATTGTCTTCAAATATGGATATGCTTACAATCTAATTTACACAGCAACCTAGAAACAGAGCTCTGATTTTTAAAGTAGGCTGTTTGTTACCATTGTTTTTACAAACAGACAAGTAAATAAGCTCTAGCATTGCAGTTTGTTCCAGTTCTGAAAAATGAGAGGAAGAATTGCTGGAATCTGTGTTATACATGGGGCCAAGACTGCTGAAGTGTATGGGTTGCTGAAATCCTCTGTCATGACTGGGCACGTGGAGGCAGGGCAAGTATGGGTGTTTTGGAGGATGTAGGTAATGGAAGCCATATGGCTTCACTGATCTTCAGACACAAATGAATTGAAAGAAATATTTGTAACAACTGAGACCTATGATCTACTTGTAGCAATGTAGAGAAGTAGAGCATTGCAGAGCTTGTTTCACACTCCCTGTTCAGAGATTATTTTATTGAATTGCACTGAAAGATGGATGAAAGATACAGAGTATGTACAGTAATAACAGAATGTATATGGAACAGCAGGACACTTGTCATACTTGGATTGTTGGTATCAATCCTTTCCAGAAAAAGAAGCTGCATATTATGTCAAACTACAGGGGGAAGAAAAGAGAATAAAAATGCAATGTTTAGAAATAAGACACAACTTGAAAACACTTCAATTGGAGACAGATGAACTTTATTCTGATATGTCCAATATACTGAAGCTTTTACCGGGAGAACCCGGTAGGTTCTCTGTAATGTCTGTCTAAAATTTCAGGGGGTTTAGCTATGATTGTTTGATCAAGGGCATTTGGGGGGATCTTGAGGTCACAGACAAGTAGCTAGGTGTAGATAGTGCCTAGTCTCAGAAACTTATGTGAGACACTTGAAAATTTTTTTAGAAAATAGAGCATTGATAAAATCCTGTTTGAAAAACCATTTGCAAGAAGTATATCTCAGGGTACAGTCACAAATGTCAGGTGTTTGATGCAGCTATTTTTGCACAGCATGTGGTAAATGTACGGAGTAATATTTTTAATAACTAATCTACTGTCCTTCCAGACTTACAAGAAAGGTGTCTTTTGTTTTATGCCCAGGGCTGGGAACAGTCTCAGAGATACAATTTGGCAAAGAGGAGATAGGTGAGAGTCTCAGCATCTCCTCCAAAGACTACTCAGCAATGCTGTCTGCTGTCTCTCTCTCCACAGCTGGTAGCCCTATAAATAGCAACAGTTTGACAACAGCTTTTTCATGGGAAATGATTGTGGAGAGAAGAGGTAAAGAAGGGAAAGGGGGTGCAAGCTCCACTGTGTAACAGCTGAGCACAGATTATACAGTTTATTGCAGACTTTTCCTGAGGCCAAGGTGAGGCATGTGTAACAGGAGAAAGAGGACCAGGCATTTTAGAAGGGAACAGAAGGTGATGAGACAGAGTCTTTGAAAGGTTCTGAAGATGGGCATTCTGCAAAAATAAAACTATGTTCAATCTTTCCTATTTTTTTTTGTTTGTTTTACATTTGTGTGTCTTTGTCAACATATGACAAAAAGAGGAACAGCATGGATATATTGTTCCTGGGTTGTGACAAAGCAGATTGCTTATTCTTCAAATGAAGTAATACAGATTTTATTTCCCCTTCCATTATGTTGAGAAAAGTGAAAATCCTAGGGAATTTCATGTGCCAAAGGAAAATTTAAAGTTTGCATTTTTCAGTCTATGTCAGTCAAGTGTGTATCCTGAAGTGGTGTGTGACAGACTGTCAGAGAATGAGTACTTTGTTAAGTACTAGTTAATTTATTGTGACATTCATCTCTTTGCAGTGATTAGGTTTTTGACAGATGTTTTTCCCCTTTTCAATTAACACCTGTGCAAGGAAAAAACCTCATCTAGGCAGGTTATTTATTTGAGCCAGCTTAGGCCCTGTTTTCACCTATGGATGCAGGAATACACAAAGTACACTGAAACTGAGCTCTGCCTCTGAGTCAAGGAAGCAAATACCCTTCTTTCCAAAGCTAAGGCAACCCTCCTCTGCTGCCTGCCTGAATCTTTTCTACTGCTTCCTTTGACAAAGGCTCTGACTCTTACACCAATCTAAAAAGTGAAAAGCATTGTCTACAAAATGGTGCAGTGTTCCTACAATGTTTTCTGATGGATTATTCTATTCCTGCTTCAAATCTAAAGCTTCTTTGGTATTTCCTTAATCAACTTTAAAAATAAAGGGTTGTTCAAATGTCTTTTCTGTAAATATACTTCCATAAAATTCTATGATTTAAAGATAAAAATAAATAAAATGAAATAGTCCTTTTGTGGAATACTTACATCTAAAATATTTATCAATGAATGATTGATTATTTATTTGAGCAAATTAAGTAATATATTTCAGTCTTGATTCAAAGACCCAGGAGTAGTGGGGTTTATGGAAGCCCATAAACCTTTCTTCTCATGGAAAATGAAGTTGTTCAAGCTAACAAACTTTTGAGTTGAAATACATCTGTCCAGAAAAAATGGCTGAGAGGTGAGAAAGATTTGAATGTGCTGAAAGACAATTTGGTAGCGAAGAAGACTGCCTGGCTGAGTGGGGATCTTTCTCAGGAATTACAGGAAAAAAGCAGGGTGTATCATCCTTGGAAAAAGGGGCAGGCAGCTCAGGTAATGTACAAAGATGTGGTTAGATCATGTAGAAAGATGAATGCTCACTTAGAACTTAATCTGACCACAACTATAAAAGACAATTTTAAAAAGAGTCTATAAATACATTAATAACAAAAAGAGAGCCAAGGAAAAACCCCACTTTTTTTTGGATGTAGAGCAGAGGAATACAGTCACTAAAGATGAGGAGAAGTCTGAGGTACTTAACACCTTCTTTGCCTTAGTCCTCAGCAATAAGACCTGTTATCCTCAGGACCATTGGCCTCCTGAGCTGGTGGAAGCAGAAAGGACCCCCTGTAATCCAGGAGGGAGCAGTAAGTGACCTACTGAGCCACTTAGATACTGAGTCCATGGGAGCAGATGGAATCCATCCCAGGGTGATGGGGGAGTGGGTGGAAGGACTCTCCAAGCTGTTCTCTATGATGTGACATCAGTGCTGGCTCACTGGAGGTTCCCACATGACTGGAGGTTGGCCAGTGTGACACCCATCCATAAGGAGGGCTGAAGGAGGATCCAGGGTGTAGATATTCTCAATTCAGTCAGAGAAAAAATGAGAAAGATTTCTGCCAGGCTAAGCCTGGGAAAAAAGACCGAGAGGAATGTAAACAATCTATTATCTTGCTTTCTGTTCATATGGTTTATAGATGTGTTCTGTCACACTGACCTAAGTCCAGTGTACCAATCAGGTGAAATGTTTTTACTTTAAGACCAATGGAATTAATGTTCACAAGGTTCTCTATGAAAGAGAGAAGTGCATTTGAATAAATGCTCAGTTTGCCTTCTGAAATCGTACAAGTCATTTCGCCCGTCCCTGGCTCAACCATGTCACCAGGGAGCTACAGGCCTTCAGCCTGACTGTGGTGCCCAGCAGAGTTATGGAACAGATCACCTCGGGTGTGATCACTCAGCATGTGCAGGACAACCAAGGGCTGAGATCCAGCCAGCACAGGTTCAGGAAAGGCAGGTCCTGCCTTTTATGATCTCCTTTTATGACCAGGTGACCCACCTGGTGGATGAGGGACAGGCTGTGCATGGGTTTACCTGAACCTCAGCAATGCCTTTGACACCATCTCCCACAGCACCCTCCTGGACAAGCTGGCAGCCCTCAGCTCGGCCAGGTAGGACCTTTGCTGGGTTAGGAACTGGCTGGGTGTCCGGTGGTGGGGAATAATTCTGCTGCCAGTCACTGGTGGTGTCCCCCCAGGAATCACTGTCGGATGCAGTTCTGCTTAATATCTTTATTCACGATACAGATGAAGGAATCTAGTGCAGCCTCAGTAAATATGCTGACACCAATATGGATGTGAGTGTCAATCTGCTGGGAGGTAGGAAGACTCAGTGAGGATCTGGACAGGCTGGATTGATGGGACAAGACCTATGATATGAGGTTCAACAAGATCCAGTTCCTGGATCCTGCACTTTGGCTGCAGCAATCCCTACAGTGCTACAGACTGGGGACAGAGCGTGGAAAGTTGCTTAGTGGAAAAGGTCTCAGGGATGCTGGTTGAACAGTGTGGCTGAACATGGCCCACTGTGTGCCAGGCGGCCAAGAAGCTTCAGAGGCATCCTGACCTGTATCAGCAATAGTGTGGCCAGCAGGACCAGGGAAGTGATTGTCCCACTTCCTCCCACTGGTGAGGCCACGCCTCAAATCCTGGGCAAAATTTTGGACCCCTCAGTTCAGGAATGACTTTGAGGTGCTGCATCGAGTATAGAGAAGGGCAACAGAGCTGATGAGGCTTCCAGAGGGTAAGTCTTCTGAGGAGCAGCTGGGGTTATTTAGCCTGGAGAAAAGAAGACTTAGGGGGAACCTGATAAACTCCCTATAATCACCTGAAAGGAGGTTGTAGCAAGGTGGGGGTCAGGGTCAGCCTCTTCTCCTATGTAATAAGTGACAGAAGAGAGGGAATGGCCTAAAGCCAGGGGAGGTTCAGGATGGACATTAGGAAGAATTTGTTCACAGAAAGGGTGATTAAACTCTGGAATGGGCTGCCCAGGGAGGTTGTGGAGTCACCATCCCTGGAGGTGTTTAAGGAAAGACTGGATGTGCCATGGTTTAGTTGACATGGTGGTGTTTAGCTAAAGGTTGGACTTGAATCATCTCAGAGGTCTTTTCCAACCTAATTGATTTGGTGATTCTGTGAATGAAAATAAGAGATTTTTTAAAACTGAGTTTGATAGTTAAAAGTCTTATGTCACCCGTGTTGGTAATGAAGTAGAAAAGAGAATATCTGAATATGTAGGGCTGTAATGCATGTGATGTGAACATTACTTTGGGGATAGCTAATGCTAAGCTCCAAATTCATCCATCCTGGTGAGGCTGCACCCACCAGGACATACTCACAAGGACAGGGCATTGCAGCTGTGGCCTGGCTGGGCCAGAGGGGAGCTTGTGTCTGCATTTGATGTCCTGTTGCTGATGGGCAGCCAGCACAGTATGGTCCTCAACCCCTTTCAGGAGTGTAGGGATCATGGATGGTGGAGGCCCTGCTTGGTGATATGAAGCAGAAAGAGCTGTGCTGAAGGAGCAGGGAGATAAGAGGGTCTCCCACACCCTGAATAAAGAATCCCCTTTGCGCTCCTTAAAACTCAAATACAGTTTTCACTCTACTAAGAAGCATTCTGCAGGCACCAAGCACAGGGAAGGTGCTTAACAAGTAATAAAGAACAGCAATAACAACTGATTAGGTCTGGGCAGGTAAGAAGAAGGGGAATACTTTATGAGTATTTAAAATCTTAAAATGTATTTGCAAGCAGGTCCCTCCATGCACTGTTGTTAATTACCTAGACAGCAGAAGCTGTGCAATCACCTTCAATCACAGGCTTCTATTTAATAAGCTTATTGTAATGTAGTGCATGCAATTAACACTCTCCTAACAGTTTGTGCAAATTTTCAACTTTTTCTCCCAGAGCAACATTGTAAATCAAGCTATAAAATCCATTGGTAAATCTATTTTTTCCCTGTTAAAGTAAGTGGATGAAAATATGTGGTGGCAGAGTTGAAAGTGGCACTGTCTGGTAACGGGATGGGATTGCCAGGCAGGGCTGGACAGCTGCAGCTGTGCGCCCAATGTGTTTGGATCCCACAATTAATTGTGAAAACTCTGGGGGAGATCTCCCAAAACCACTAGAAACATTTGCACATTCACACTATTTAAAATACTTTCAGTGCCAGAAGCAGAATCCTATTTATCTCTCATCCATAGCTAAATCAGGCAAAATTCCTTCTCTGTTCTCCCAGTTCTATTCAGAGCAACAGTCAGTTGGAAGTTGATCCAATTCACATTAGAAAAATGAGAGCAGATTTCATCCTGAAAAAAGATCCCTCTAAGTTTAGTTTATCTGTGTATGGATTTGTTAGTAGATTTGTTTCTTAGATGTATCTGCAATATCTGGATGTATGTGTGTGCACTTGTGAGATTCTGCTGGCCGACAGCCCTGGTGTGTGTGCTGCTAACAGCTACAAAAATAATGAGAGGGAACACTTGAGAACGATTCTGCAAGGATGATACTGCCCAGGAAACAATTCTTTACAGGCAGAATAGGACTGTTCAGGATATTATTCCTTGGCTACTGATGATCATACTGATATTTTTCTATTCAAGGTTATATTTAGGCAGTGCACTAGAATGCTGAAATGAAAGAAACAGCACAGTATTTTGACAGACACATCCTCAACAATAATCATTAAATTCTGAGAGATGTTTCTCGTTTCCTCATAAGTTTTACAGACTATTTACAGGTTTGCAAAATATTTATGGAGGTGAAATATCTGCAACAGTGTTATCAATGACCAGATGAGACACTTAACTATTTAAAAGATGTTTATCTGGGGTATCTGAAGGTACCATGCTGTGTAGAATTGGACAATATAAATGCCCTGTGTGATGTTTGTATCTGTAAGACTCTTCAAGGTTGAGCAGATGAAGAGAGGAAATCCTAAAAAGATAAAGCACAGGCAAATAGAGGCAGTTATAGCAATTGCCTATTCTCTCTTTTTGCAGTGTTTTTTCTAAGCACAGAGCTGAGTGCAGCTCTCACAACAGGTAGACACTTTCCAGCCCCTTCTGGACACCCAATGAGGAAAAAAAAAATCTTCTTACAGGAAAATTTTTAAAGCTTCAAAGTTTAAATATTTGGTTTGTTTGTTTTATTACCTGTCTTCACCTCCAAGTAACCATGCTTTCAAAATGAACTCTATTGGTGGGGCTTTTTTTTTGTTTGTTTGTAAGTTGTTAGTCTCTCCACTGTGTAAGTCCTCAGTCAGGCTTGTTTAAAGAGTCCTTGCTCTGCTACAGAGATTGACAGGAGATAGGTGCTTGAATTTTTTAGAGGGAACAGACTCTTCTCCATTTAGGTGTAGTTTTAATCCCCTTCCCTTTCCTTTTCTCCTCCTTTTTGCTTTTTTAATATTTTTCTTTCCATTTGCATTTGTGCATTGGTGAGAAACAGGCAGAGAATAGCTTTTCAGCCATCTAGTGAGTGGTGCAACTGCAGCCTGAACATGGGATGCTCAGAGAGACTTATTCTGAGCCAGGTCCTGCTCCCTGCTTGGAAATACTACAGCAAGCAGCTTTGTGGTGCAAGAAGCTGTAGCATGTGCAAGGCTGTTGTTGTTCAATCTGAACTACAAGAGCTTCTTCCTGTAAAGCTGAGTTTCTACACATCTGTGAAACATTTTGATTTTTCTGGGTTATGGGACACCAAATGCTTCTTTATCGTGTTCTCAGCCAGTGGCAGTGATGCTGTGTTGCTGTTACGGGTGGGCTGTCACTTTGATTAGTGGACTTAAGGGGCTCAGCTGCATTCCACTTCCCCTAATGTACAGTCCTATCACAAACATTATCTCAAGTTTGCAGCATAAATCAGGAACATTTTTAACTGCACAGACCAAGGGATATGAGAACAAGGCAAAGTGCTGGTAGTGCTCTTCCTGAACAGTTATCTTAAAGTTCAGAAAATGCTACTAGGTGGCTATTGAAACCAAGCCCCTGAACGAGAGAGAAAAATAAGTATTGTAGAGATCATTTTCAGTTTTCATCCAAACTAGATACTTTTAGCCATAAAGCCTTCTGTTTGTGAAAATTAGAGGCAGAAAATAAGTTAATTGTAGTAACTACAACATCTACTACATGTAACTATGAATGAACCCTGTATTCAAACTTCCTTGAAGTGAGGGAAAAATATTTCAAAATAATTGAAATTTTATTTTTTGGTCTTGTTTTTAATTAAACTTCTGGGAGAAAATAAAAACATAAGAAATAACACATAGGAGAACAATATTCTGAGAAAAGATTGCCAGAAATAGTTACATTCAAACCAACAAACTCCAGCCAGAGAAATATCTTCTGTAAGTCACACCTGTGTGGCTCATGTATTTTTGACATTTCTTCTGGGCTCATATCATATTGTTTGATCACTGAGCTTTTTTCCCTGTTCCCTTCATTATGCATGTTGTTTCAAGAATATCTGAGTGATCATTTGCTTTTCTTCTTTTGCTTAAAAGAAAAAAAGCAACAAACAAGTTTTTCATAACATGAACAGGAAATATAAGGTAAGGTAAATATAAGGTAAATATACATAAATTAGGAAGCCTTATTTCTGCTTCATGAGACATTTTGGTTGGAATATGTCTGCTCCCCAACAGAATCCCCAGAGGAGTTTACACAACTTCATTCAGTGATATTTGTGTAGAGGTTTCAAGGGAAACTTTAATTAAAGGAGGTTGTCAAAGGTTAGAAGGTATCACTTCCAAAGCATCTATGCAGATGTCACCACTACAGTCAACTTTCACATCTGCACAATAAAACTCTTCCTCAATCGCTTTTTTCTTTCCTTTTTTCTTTTTTTAAGGTTTTTTCCTGGGGAAGTGGCGTTGTGATTTTTGGTTTTTTTGAGAGCAGAAAAGGCAAATGTCTTTATTTTTTGCAGGTGTATAAAACTAGGCACGATTCAAACACCCTATAGATTTGAGAAGGAGAGAGGGATGACTAGCACTTATTGCTGCTTTATCATAGGCCATTGATTAAACCTGTTTCTTTGCAAGTTTTGATTTTTTTGCAGTAGAGTTATAGTACATATTGTCTTTTCTGTTACATACATATTTTCTCTCTAATTATTTATACAGAGGAGTTATACATAAAATAATACAACTTCTGTAAGAGACAAATATTCAGCAAAAAGATAATATCTATGAGGGAGTCATAAGAATTCTCAGATTTCAATGACAAATCTTTCAAGTTCTTTCATCTTCCAGTTTCTGACTTAGTTGAGAAACAGTAGTCTTGAAGTACAGACTGTATGTCTGTACCCAAGAACAGTAACAATATGTGTTAATATTGATGTCCTAAGATGGAGAGGAAAACTTTCACAACTCTTCTATGCTAGGGTTGGAAGTACAGGATTTGATCACTGTCAATATTTAACAGATGACTGTTCAGTTTATGTCTATGCGAAGTCCCTGGGATCCTGATGTTGATGCACATAAATATAGACTGCTTTGCTGCTTAACAGAAAAATAAAATCTGGCATTATGTAGGTTTTTAGGACATCTCTCTTGATACATAACAGATATTCAGATTTCCAAAAAATGCTGAAATAATTTTGACTGTGCATTAATGCTGAAACCAAATAAATGGACAAAGATGTTTTTTAGAGTCCTATCTGGGAGGTGTATGGAAATGTATGTAACACCACCATGTTTATTTTTGCAGTGCAGAAATGTCCTTGAAGCCAAGTGAAGGAAATACTCCTACACTAGCTCCTTCCATATTATTATTCACAAGCTTATTTGCAGCTGAAAAGATAAAACAATATTGAGAATTCCTGGAGCAGTGTTGCTTGCCTGGTCTGTGGGATGTCATGGTTCTTTATAGGTAACATTGCTTAAAAGGTCTCGCACAGGTAACTCAAAGTAAAATGGTGCTTTGATACTGGAATCACTTTGGAAATTGCTTTTAAGTTAAATCTCGGAGTAGCTGCATAAAGAGGTGGTACTTGAGAACAAGCTCTGCATCATGAAAAAGCAAGGTCTTGCATCTGGAAGCTGAGGAGTCTTCAGACTGGGAATACAGACTGGGACTGGGAATGCAGCATAAACAATAGTGAGGATGGTCTGCAAGTAGAAAGCAGAAGTGTGCAGGTAACTTGTCACTTCTAGATTCTTGGCACTTTAGGTCAATGTCACATGATTTTGGGGAAGATACTTTTGGTTCAAACATGTATTTTTATTCAAAAGGAGCTCTTGTTAAGAGTATTAAGGCTGAACAGAAGAATTAGGAAATAACATTCTTGGATATTACATTAAGAAAGGGTGACTAGATAATGAAGTTTTAGCTTCATCAAAAGGTATTGTAAGGGGCTTTTTGTTTTGCTTTGCAGTTTAATGGTAGCTTTCCATATCATATTATAGTGTGTACATCAACTTATTTCATGCTTGAGAGTTGCAAGCATGCCTTTTTTATACAACGCCATTGGTCCTGTTAACAGCTTCATCTATTGGATCCCAGGCTGCTGTCTTACAAAGGCTTTGACAGAGATTTTAGGTTTTCATTCAGCCCTAAAGATGTCCTTTCTTCTGCCACTGACACCAGAAGCCAAACAGAGAAGAGAGGAAAATGTCAATGAGTTTTTATGCTTCTGTCACTGCTCAAAATAGAACACCATTCATGAAAAAAAAGCTTTTCTCTATTATTTTTTTCTAAGGCAAAAGTATCCATCCAGATACTGAAACTTCCTATAGATTTTGAATACAATTAGTGATAGCAGATGTTTTAATTTCAAGGAGTTTTTTCAAGGTCCAACTCTTGAGCAAAGAGCACAAACTGTAGGCAGTGCAGAAAGGCTAAAAGTCCCTGTGTCTCCATTATAACAAATATTCTCTTACTTTTCTGTCTGGGAAAGGAGATGGGCTAAATTTGCTCTCTTGGCTAAAGGTAGAGTCTTCTGTTCCTGAAAGTCATGGGTTTTCTTCCCTTATTCAATTTCTGTGAACTCCCCACTTCAGAACTCCGATGACAAGAACTGGTTTAGGCTAAGATAATTTCTGTAATACCTCTAAAGTCTTGTATGTCTTTTTAAAGTATCTATTTGACTACAATCTGAAAGGGACAAAATTATTGTGGTGCTTTTTTGGGTACTCATGAAGTCTTAACAGATTATTTGTGTGTAGTACCAAATACATGACTATATTAAAAAATAAAATAAATCATCAAAACAAAATAAAGCATACTTTTGTACACATGAAAAATGCCATAATTTATGTCAAACCTTATATTGAAAATATCTATTAAAGCACCAAGTAAATTTAATTTCAGATTTACTATGTCCAGAAATTTGTCTTATGATTTGTTTTCAGTCAAATGTGATGAAGGAACACTGGAAACCTAGAAGGTGAAAAGCTTAACTTACATTTCCAGGAATTAGCCAAATATGCTGGGGGACAATGAAAAAAAAAAAAAAGAACATAAATAGAAATTTCATATATAAAACAAGCATTGAGTCTGCATTTCCTGAAGGCATGCATCTTGAATGGTACTGAAAATCCTTAGTGTCATTATATAATGTGGTCTCAAGAGGTTTGGGAGTTTTATTACACTTGAGCTATCATCCTGCATGGAATTAATTGTAGGTAATGATGAAAGACAAGGGTTTGAGTTTTTAGGTGTGCCAGAGCAAACTGGCTCATATCTGGGCTTGCTACAATAAATTTAGCTCCAGTTTGGGGGAAGGAAGATGCAGGTGCACATTGGGAAGCTGAGAGAAACAGTTACAGATATAAACAGAGATTAGTTTGCAGCAGTATCAGAGATCCCAGTGACTAAAGAATCCTCACTCTGGTGATGAGGGGTTTCTCTTAGAGCTTTCACAGAACATCCATGCTGACCTGGTTGCATACATTGGCTTTTACAAGATCATTTAGCTGAAAGGGCACTTTTCTTGGCTCTGAACTGGGAAGAAGGGGAAGCTTCAGAGACTGAAGTTTTAGATAAGAGACAGGATATGTAAAATAGATGTGTGTTTTTGTGGGTGAATTGAAATATTTGAGATCAATAAAAGTAATCCATGTCTTTATTTCAATATCTATTAAAAGAAAATGGGGAGATTTTTGCTTCTATTGCCTGATAATTGGATCATGTTTTATGGAAGAAGGGAGCCTCTTTAAAAGTCATATTTTCATTTAAGCTAGTGGAATTTGGAGTGGGGGAAAGTCATATTTGGAGTATAGAAGTCCTCTTTGTGTTCATTGGGATTTTATTTTGGTTTTGGGAGGTCTTTTATCTCTTAAAAATAACATATTTCCAATATTATAAAACTTTATGCCTTACAGCCAATTTCAAGAACTTGTTCAGTTTTATATCTAGCAGGCTATCTGTAGGCATCACAAAAACAAGGTTCCTGTGAAAAACTGAAAATGAAGACATTTATCTTCACCTGTCAAGTTTGCTTTTTCTTTTTTCAGAGGGAAGTGTTTTTAAAAATTGCATATATGTCTAGAAGACAGCCTAAAGTCTACTTAAGCAGCATGTAATTAATCTCAATTCATTTTTTTAGAAAGATATTTATTGCTGTATGAACACAGCAATAAATATCAAACAATGTGAATAAAATATTTTTGCAGTTGAAAACTTATTTACATGTTATTGTAATAATTTACTTCAGATACTAGTTAATCTGCTTTAAGTGCAAGTATGCTTTTACACCATCCATACACAATGAATTATTTATTAATCCATTTGTTTTCAATGTATCATAGTAATATTATTATTTTAATTGCCATCTTTTAAAAAATATGTAACCCCTCCCCCAGAAATTAACAATGACTATGATATCTCAAATTCCTCTCCCAATCCCAAAGCATCTTTATCCTTGGACTACAACATATATTTCTAGAGAACATGCAGATTGGAACCAAGGCAGGCTCACTGGCTATGAAGTTCTGGAATGGGTTAGAGACTCCCAGTGTCAAAGAATTTTTTGGGTAGTGCCCCTTCACCAAAGTCGGGGTTCAGAAGAGCTCGGGAAGCACAAGGGAGAAAATAAATAAAATAATATTTAGCAGAAGTTCCATTAAAGATTTTTGCTTTCCTAGGGATATTGAATGTCACCTGTAGCCTGCTATGGACAATTTAAACTATTTGAGCCATGATCCCTTAAGCTTTTGTGCAACTTAAGAACAGACTTACAGTAGTGAAAAGATCAGACTAAGCTTCTTCAGGTAGTACAGCAAGACATTTGTGTAATGAATTTTTACCAAGCCAGCAAAATTAGAAGCTTATCCTTCCCAGAATGGGACTTCTACACTTCTTATGGGCTTGGGATATGATAGAGAAAAACAGGATTTTGTCTGTGTCTGGTCAATTCTAAATTTATGTGAGAAAGGGCATGACTGAAAAATGGGACAACAGACTTTAAAAAAATCTGCAGGCTCTGATGCCCTCAGTTTTTGCAGAGGTTTACAAAATGAGAGGTTTAAAAAGGAAGCTTACCTTAACTCATTTATTCATCAGATTAATTCAAATTTATTTTTGTCTGCCACTCTTCTCTGCCCCCTCTTCCCACAGTTGTCATGGAAGGATAATTAGCAAGATGCTTGACCTAAAAATGTATTCACAAAATATTTCAATTAAAATCAACTATTCTGCTTTACACTAATATTTTGTCTATATTATGGGGTTTGGGGGTTGTGTAGTGGATTTTGGATTTTCTTCATGTTTGAGTTGTTGGTATTTTGTTGTTGTTGGGAGACTAGTGATTAGGAAGGGTGGAAGGGTAGTCAGGTTGAGATGTTTATCTTTTAAAAGCAATAGTTGCCAACATCTCTGACTGGGTCAATTGAACATATGTAAATATGAGGAAGCAACTCTACTGAAATAAATGAACAACTTGTTCTAACTGAAAATTTGCTCTAGTATTTTGTTTTTAAAATTCTATAAGCCTGCATGAAAATATGCTTATTTTTACAACCCAAAATAAACCTCTTTGCTGATGCTCTGCAGGCTCATAAACAGCTTAAAAGCAATTCTGAGAGCTGATGTTATTAGCAACTGGAACTCTGTTTTGATTGGCTGAGAGTATTAAACCAAGACCTCTCCACTGAACCCTGTAGCATTGCATCAGTAACTGAGTAAAAATGAGATCATGCCATCATCCTGCAATCTGAGCTTTGTATTGTACCCACTGCACAAAAACTTTCTAGTTTGGTTAAAATTGTCACCCTGTTGCTTTCATGGGAAGTGATTTCACTCATAGGTTTAATGTACAGTAATTGTGCAGACTGTTTTCCATTGCCTCGTGGGTTTGGTTTTTTAAATTTGTTACATGAACTGTGCAATGTGAAGTTAAGACTATAATATTGTGAACAGGGAGTGAAGAATGAGCTTCTGATTTTATTCACTTTATTTTAGAAATATCTAACAGTTCTCTGATCCCTCTTAGCATTCAGATTTGTTGGGGGAGAGTAGGATGATTCAGGAATCATGACAAAACAGTCTGACTTAAAGTCAAGGTTCATTTCTTACTTCTGCCATCAGTGTTATTTTGAGATGCTTAATCCTTATGCTTTCTGTTCCCTTGTGTATATAATGTGGATAAAAAGACTTTCTTGGTGAGGTGATTTTAGGGTAAATTGATGTATTTTGTTTGCAGCATTTTGGTTCACAAATGAAACTATAACAGGAATTTCAAGGAGAAAAGTATGGAATAGACTATGAAGGGTAAAAAGAAGTGTCAAATCATCATGTAGTTGTTGCCTGTAAAAATCATACCATTTACATTGTTTTTCTCTTTTACATATGCTCGAGATCTACCTTTCCAATGCCCAGTGCCTTCATTGCCAGGAGTTTTCCTCTTGTAATGCCTGTCAAGAAAGAGTGAAGCATTTGCCATAGCACATTTAGCTGACACCATGCCTTCCCTCCTCTGGCATGGTGATGTGCCTAAGCCTAGTTCCCCACAGATGCAGCTACTCTCAGATTTGAAGTATTTCACACAGCAGCTCTGAGAAGACATTAAAGTGTATATAGAGCATTAAAAAATCCTGGCAGGATTACTTTTTGCCTTTATTTCTACCTGTTCAGAGAAGAGAGATGTTATGACTAGTGTGTCATATATACAATGGCAGTATTTTAGGATGGAAGTCATTGATATTTATATTGAGAAGACTTGTAGAGGAGACATAGAGCTAACATACAGAGATTTTTATCTAGTGTTGATTTTGACTCTCTTGGTAATTAGGCTTTTTTGTGATCCTCTAAGGAAGTATTTTTTGACAAAATCATCAAACTTGATGAGTGATTATAATGTTGAAAAGCCATTTATTTTGCTCACAAATGAGCAAGGATCAGTGAAAACTGTGTTTGCAATTTAGACAAAGTTTGACAAACAGACCTCCTATCTTTAAAATTATTGGTAATTTTTCCTGCGACTTTCAAGGAGGGTTTAGATCTTGAGGTTTTGTGTTATGACTCTGGGATAATTTTGTCAAAATATGTACTTTTTGATTTGCAAAAGGAAACTTTGTTTTTGTACTCCTTGCAATTTTAAAACTGAAGAGTTGCTGAGTATAAGATACATGCTTGGCTGTCATAGACCTTGGGGAGGATTATGTAGAAATTCAAAGACTATGTATGAGTGAAAGCATGTGCCTGGAGAAAGCTGATTTGGGAAGCAGCCTTCTCTAACACCTCAGGAATGGTGGAAGCAATTCCATGGGACTTCGGCAGCAGCATCTGAAAGAGACCTGTAGGAATGTGTCATTTGTTGCATGACTCCATTGTGTCTACATTTTTAAACCACAAAGCAGTATTAAAATATTTTTTCCACAAAGTGTTGATTTTTTTACATTGGTTCTCGGTGTGCCTAGCCTCCAAGTTAAATGCAGGGGACACCACAATTTCATATTAAAAAAAAAAAACAAAAACCACACCCTTATTTGATGTTGAAATAATTCTCAAGGCTTTTAAGTATTCTAGTAGTTCTTCATTCCAAGCATGTATTTTGGAATGTGGGGAAATGTTACGTTTGGCATTGCAGAATAAGGGGTATGACTCTGCCTCTTTAAAGTAATAGTATTTAAATTTGTCTGTTGTCTGACTGATCTATTTTTTTCCTAAAAGTTCATATCAAGGGAAGATACCAAACCTACATACTTTAGTTTATAATTCTCTTCCATATAAGTATTCTGTGTTGTCCTGGGTTTCTTAGTTTTCATTCCCTCCTCTGTAATCTTACTGCTTTTTTTACCCCCACCAGATTAGAGGTCAGTATTTTCCTGCTCTTTTTTAAGTTCTTAAGGATAAGACTCAGACTTAAAAAACCAGTAAGTGTTCTTTTATTTTATGCCAAAAGCTACGCAAAATAACATTTCATGGACGCTGTCATTGGTAATGGACTTGGTACCAAGTTTGATGCTAAGAGAATAGGAACTGAAACCAGGCAAGTTGTTATGCTTTCTAAAGTAAGTTTGTCACACTGTATCAAAAAGTTTTTTCACCAAATTTAAGTCCTAGACCTTGATTCTGACTATATCTTCCTGTACCTCAACAATTTCAATAAATTCAATATTGGATTGCATCTGCTGTACGACAATAAAACATGATGTACAGATTGATACTTTTTTTTTTGACCCCGAAGAGCCATACTTTTCTCAAACACTATATTTGGGAGTCCTTCATAATAGTATTTTTTAGTTCATTTTCTTCTCTTGCTGATACACTACTTTTTTCTGCTTTTGCATGGTGTCTATGGCCATTTTTAATACAGTAGAAGGAACCACAATATTTCTACATTAATGTTCATCAGGGATCATTTCTTAAACTGAGATTCTTGGAGAGACTTTGCTAGTGAATAGTATTTGAGGCTCAGGTAATTCTGCTGGTGATGAACAAATGGCTCATACTTAACAAATGATAAAGCTGGAGAAGTTGTAATTGTTACAGCCTTAACTGCCCACAATGCCTTTTTCCTGGAGGCTGTCTGATGGCAGTTTTCTGTTGGAGGGAGTTCAATGGTCCTTACCTCCAGCTCCTAGGCCCTGTAATGTGTCACCCTGTGGTCGAGAGAAAACTTCTGCTGCTTTCACTGCACATGAGCACAATGTGATGGCTTGTGGCTGTCCTCTGAGGTAGCTCTGCTCTGAGGAAGGCAGTCTCTCACAGGTTTGTGTCCTCTTTTCCTAGGTTGGTTAGGAGTGCTACAAGACATGGGTCAGCACGGTTCAGGGCTTAATATGTTACTAACACAGTAACATACTCAACTATTTTGCTCTTATAGCTCTAAAGGGGAAGCAATTGCCACCATTTAGCAGTGCACAGGGTTGCTGTCCCACTGTGGCTGGTCTGCATTGCTGCCTGTGGTCCATTCCCTGCACTCTAGGGTGGAGGTTTTTGGATTGCATAAGAGCTCAAAGTAACCTTTAGTAAAACTTCAGGGGTCTGCTGTGGCTGTGCTTCTCTCTTGCAGGGCTTGGAGAAAAAAAATCACTTCAGACTATTCCTGCAGTGAATGGGAGTAGAAATAAGTCCTGAGAGGATGCAGGGCTTCACCATTCTAGGACAAACTTAAATTCATGCATAAAACCAGAGAGGACTTTTAGGTGTCTTTAACACTAAAGAGAATTCATGAACATTATGCATTTGTGGTGACCCTCTTTGGTATAATCAGAGAAAGTGGACAACAAGGACATATAAGGAGGGTGAAGGGGGTTTATTTCCATGGAAGCAGCAGCATTAGGGCACCGCTTTTTTTTTTTTTTTTAAGCCACTTCCAATATATTCCCCAATCAAACTTTTGTTCTATTGTTTTCTGTTTGAACAAAGAGGAAATCTGTCCTGTAACATTACCATTTTTATTCTTAGGAGCACTGATTAATTTGTTTTCATTTTTCAGATACTAATATAGAGATCTTTGGGTAAAGGAGAGATTTTTCTTTTTTTTCTCACTTGCATGCAGTATAGCCACTCACTCAATAAAGCAGATATTTCCAACTGGCACTTGTATCTGCTATCCCAATTGAAACAGGAATATTATCTAAAGCTTTTATTTTGAGTTTTTTTACAGAAATTTTTTTCTGATAAAGAGGAGTCTCTAATTAATGGTCACTCACTGACAAGCTGGTTTTGAGTAGCATATTGTATCCATCATCCTAGATAAGTCACCTGCTTGGTCAATTAAGGAATCCAGTATTTTTTATTAATAAATGTATACCCCAGTAACACGACTCATCACAGTTATTTGTGTTCCTGGGTGTACAGCTTCAGTTCTTTGTCAAGTTGATCCTTTTGTCGTCAAGTGGGGTAGGAATTTTGGATGTGGAGTCAGTCTGCATATACTCCCTTACTCTAAAATAAGCAGCAGAAGCACTCGCTTATGCAAGGTTCCTGGCAAATGCCTGCTATCTACTCATGCAAAATAAACATATCATTTCCATAAGCACTCTAGGTATGCAGCTTCTACCCTGTTTGAGATGCATGGCATTTTAATATGAAGGGAAGAGGCATAAATCAATCTTCACTTTTAGGAGCATGCCTCTCTCCCTGATAGATACTTTTTGGGTGTGCTCAGTTGACATGCAACAGGTTATATATAACACACTCTAAATAGGAATATTTCACACCAGAACATGGCACTAGACCAAAACTAATCTATTTGAAAGGCAACCAGGAGACTTGTTAGCATTAGACTGAGAGGATGGTCTGCTCTAAGAGGAAATGAAGGAGAATGCCTAGATACATTTACAAACAGCAAAAGTAAACTATTTGTGTCAACATTTCAAATCTTCTTCTTTTTTAAAGGAGTAAAAAAATTATGGCTCTTGGAAACTGATATGAGAATCATCAGCAGAACACTAGCTATTGTAATGTGCAGAACTATAATTAGCTTCAAAGGCAATTAATTCTATGCATCTGTTGGCAGCAGGACAGGAACTTTGCCTTTTAGAATAAAATAGCACAGAGGTGGGCTTTCTATTCACATTTCTAATGTGGTTAAAGCCCCTCCCATTTCTCTGTGTTCCATAACCCTTTCTTTATATGATACTTTAACTGTCATTAACCACATATTGGAAAGCATTATTTTTCATAAACTGCAACATATAGTTTGCTTTCCCCTTGCCCTTTGTATTTTCTAGCCTCAGCACCACGAATTTTTGCCACTTGCCATTCACAGTTGATTGGGATTTATTATGTAAGTGTAATCAGGTATGATAAAATGGGTAATTACCAGTAACCCCCTTCCATTCTGAGATGTTTCTATCTCAAGTACTCACTACTGTCTTGCAAGTTTTCCAGAAGTGTGTGTGTGTATACATATGTACATATTTTGTTATAGTTTTAAAATAAAATATAGTTACTCCAATTTTAAATTGATATATAGCAAGTTGTATTTGAAAAGCATCTATGAAAAATCCTATGAAAACTAAACTTTTTAAAAGCTTGTTGCTTTAGTCAGTGTGGTTATTTCTTCTGTCTAGTGGAATCTATATATAACTTTTTTAATAATCAAAAACTTGAGATTAGTTGAAGGTTGCAGTTAAAACTTCTGAATTTCTCTCATACTTTTTCTTGTGATACAAATTTCCTCTTGAATATGTCTTTTACATTAGAAATACTGTGATGGGATTTTTTTCATGCTGTGTTTAATGTCTTTAGTAACAAAAATTTTAACAGATCACTCTTGTGTTCAAATTTTTTAATATCAAAATTACTTCTTCATTAATTTCCCTTCATTAATTTCCAGCTGTATTAGATACAATAATGAAAATTCTATGTAAGAACTTAATTGAAATGTGTGTAGAGTCATAAAATATCTCATGCTGAAAGTCATCCATAAGGATCATAAAATCCAGCTCCCTGCTCCTCACAGGGCTGCCTAAAAGTAAACCATCTAAGACCATCATTCAGACATCTCTTGAACTCTGGCACGATTGAGGCTGTGATCACTTTCCTGGGGAACCTGTTCCATTGACCAACCAGCCTTTCAGTGAAAAACCTTTCCAAATGTCCCATCTGAACTTTCCCTGACATGGCTTCATTCCATTAGAATGTGTTTAGACAACTGAAGGACTATGCTGAAAACTTTAAACCATTCTTCAATTTCCAATTGCCTTTGTACATTTTTTTTATACGTGGCCAAACTTTGCAGGTCATTCTTCTGAAAATAAAAATCTCTATTTTAAACTTACTGTTTAAATGCAGTCTTTCACCTCTTTCAATGATTTACAATTCTAAAAGATCTCATATTGTTTATTTGTTTCATACTTTTGAAAATGCTGTGGGTAGAGAAGCTCTCAGTTTCAGGAATGTTTGGATTTTGGTGGGGGTTTTATGTGTGTATATATATATATATATATATATATTTAGATGTATTGTGAGAGTGCTTGAGCAGGCTTGACATCTCCCTTCCTTTTATATACAGGTGTATTCCATAGATATAAGAAAAAAACTAGCCTGTTTTTTTACAGGCTAGTTAAAATATGTCCTTTATTATTTTTCTCATTTCTGTATGTATTGAAATGAAGTGTGCCTAATCTGAAATTAATTTTATTTCTCAAACTTGTTCTGTCTCTAGATTTAAAAAAGATTTTTTTTTTCAAATTAAAAGGATATTTAAAGAATTTTTTCTATACAATTTTCAAATGAAAGACAAATCAGCAGGAGGCATGTTCTTTAAAAGTGCACAGAGGGGTCAAGAGATCACCATGCCTTTGCTTGTCCTGCAGAGGTTAAGCCAGCTTCCTAACCTTTTCTGGGTGACATTTCAACAGTGACACTCAAGAAACAGACCCTGCTGTTTGAAGTAGGTTCTCAGATTGCAAAAACTCACTGATCTAATCTAACAGCTGGCTGTCATCTAAGCTGGTAATTCTGTTTACTCTTCTATCCCAAACTGGCTATCTGGTCTTATCTTCTCTTTCGCTTTGACTCTGATACTTACTGTTCAGCCAGCATGCTTTGCCAGCAAAACAGACAATGATGGCTTTTATTCTTTCCTCAAAAACTAAACCAAAAACTGTTTCTTGTCAATTTATTGAGGTAAAATGTCCAGGCAATGGCTCAGATAAATGTCTGTGTTGAAGGTGAGGATGCAGGGTAACAGCTTGCAGGTGGGTTGATCTATCCCCCTTGGAACTGCAGCATTTCCTAAGACCTGAACTCAGAACATTCTGTCCTACTTGGAAAGTGCTGATCTCCCCCAAAAGAGACCTTTGACATTTTTTAAGTCCTCTTTTACCTACTCCTTGTCCTGTTAGCTTGACCTACCAAAGCTTACATTCTGATTTGCAACACATCCTTAGACGGATACTGGTAATATTTCTGAACCAGCTACTACAATTCAAGAAAGCCCATCTTAGTCAAATTTGTGCAGATGCAACTCGAGAGCCACCCTCTTTGAACCTTAATTATGCAAAATTCCTTGGGACTTCAGCAGGAGTTTTGACTGTGCAAGTGATGCTGAATAAGGTCTCTAGTTTACAGGACTAATTACCCCGTACTTTGATTTGGCTCAAAGAGTGCAATTACTTCAGGAGAAAGTAGTACTGGAAGAAACCATCTCAAGGCAAAATTTGTTTAATTAATATCTTTATAATTAAAGCTCGTGAATGTTTGCTCTGTTTCTTACTATGCTTTTTACACTATCCCAAGACAAAATTTGTATCCAAACTAGTGTGAAAAAAACAGATGAAAAGAATCTGTGCTTTATGCTGCAGCACTTGGCTCTGTGGTTTTTGTTCACAAATGTTATCTGTAGTTGCCAATGAGTGTTGTCATGAGATGTGGGGGTTTTTTTCTGTTATATGTTGGCTTTCCCAGTAGACTTTTACTTTTGGTTTTCCCAGAAGGTTTCAGTGTCTTTTTTAGCATCACTAGCAATAAAAAATCTCCCAGAAGGACAGATTTTACTTCCAGCTGGGTTCTACAAGTGACTTGAAAAGTCTTAATAACTCATGCAGAAAGTGGCTTATATTCCCAGGGAATTACTTAAATTACTCCTTTTCTTACTTCAACTCTGAGTTCAAAGGGGATTCATATGACACCCACACCACAAATTCTGTCTTTAATTCAGAGGCCAAAATCACATCAAACAGGAATGAAAAGCCCCTCTGCTGTCCCCACCAGCTGCGCAGTGAGCTTTTAGCTCGGGGGAACTGTGATACCCAAAAACCTTCTAAGAGGCCACTTGTTCAGCAGCTCTTTCAGCTGCCTGCAGGAGCAGCCTGCAGAGCAGTGCTGGATGCTGGAGAAGTCCCATTATGATAAATTATGCATGATAGTGGTACCTGCTGCTCCCATATCTGATGCACTTTGAATTCAGCTCGAGTTTACTTGAGGAAGTCAGTACCTCTTGCAAACTGCACTTTCATAAATTATTACTAATTAAAAATAGCTTAATGTTCAGTGGTGCTTAGAACCACAATTCCCATCGAAGTTGGTGTGTGCTTTGAGCATTAAGTAGGTCTTGCAGCAAACCTTGTAGACCAGGTATCAGATTTAATTCCTGTATGTTTTTGCCTTCAGGAGTAGGTATGCTGGTGTTAGAAACATATTTTTTTCCAATTATTTTGTGACTTTGTTTTCTAAGTATTAAATGTGCTGTCTTTTTATGTTGTTAGTAAATGCTCTTTTCCTCCTCATTTCAAGTAAGTGACAGTAGGTGAAAGTAGCTCCTATAAAGAATTCATGTTGGAGTAACGAAGTATTCATCAGATAAATGCTGTAAACTGAAAAAGCCAACAAAGCTAGTGATCTTTATCTTTAGAATTTTCAAGAACAGGATCTTTAGCAAATATTTTTTTTTCTCTTTTTCCTTCTTTACAAAATGCAAACTGTGAATTCCAATCCATTTCCCTACCCCTAGATATCAATGACAGATCTTAATATCTTTAAAAAATGCAAAATTGGTTTTGTCTTTTTGAGCTGTGTCGTCTTTAAACTCGGGGCAGTAGGAGACCCTATGTGGATCATGTCTTTCTCATTTTAGTCTTAGTAAACTGGCCTTTTGCACCAGGTTTTCATATGGAACACTTACAATAGAAAAATTATGATTTTGACATTTACCTAGATGCCTAATAAGTTATACTAATTTTACTGGTTTGATTCAATTTAGATAAAAATCTATGCTCCCTTAAGAAAATAAAATGTGATATGTTGCCTAATGCAACTGACTTCCACAAAATTTGGAACACAAACACATACAATTTGAATTTTCCCTTGCTTATTTTTCTTTTACTCTGTCCAACCTGTTGCTATTGAATACTGGATGAAATAGAAGTGATGGCTGTGACGTGCCAGTGGTTGATAAGTTAAATGCTATTTTAAAGACTATTCAACTCCACATTGTTTTCCTGGTCAGTTGTTCCTGTCAGTTAAAACAATCCCCCCAATACTGCAGCTCCCTTGATATATTTAACTTGATTTATTGTGGTTCATTGTCAGGATGCTTTGAGGGACACTTACAGATCCCCTTAGCCTTTTAAACAATGTGAAAATGTATTCATTGTCTTCAATGAATTCAGCTGGAATTTCCAGCTCTATTGCAGTTAGTTATTGAGGAATACTATGAAAATTCATCTTAAATGCTCTTTTCTCTTGAGCCTGATGAAAAGCTAATGGATATTTACCAGCAGGACCAAATCCAAGGATTTATCTTTTCAATTTTGCTTTTTTCCATCTTATATCTGTGTGTTCTGGCATAAGCAAAACACACAGATATTAGGGACAGGCAAAGCAACATGAAGAGTCAGTCTCTGCATCTGCACTGCTGGCAGTGCAAGGGAGGCGCTGGCTGGCGGGGGGATGCTGCTGCTATTTTACCTCATTCACCAAGGCTTCTAATTTCCATTTCTCTCAGGTACCATAAAGAAAATTAAACACTTTTAAGATTTTTTTTTGTCTGAATGTCAATGCATTTCCCTCTGAAAACAGAAAGCAGGCACCCCTCAGTTTAGAGAAAAGAAGTTTGGTCTGTGTGGTAAGCGTTGTTTGGTAGGATAGGGCGTACCTCTTCTCAGGTTTTCTTTCTACTCTATGCAAAATAGTTTTGCATCCTGTATCACTCACTGAGACAGAACTCACCTCAGTGACAGAACCTGGGCTTCCCACTTCCTAGCCTGTGATATTTTTCTTAGTTTGCTCTTCTTGTTCCTAAAACATAAATTCACTGAAAGCACTCTCAAAATGGAAGTGTTCGCATGAAACATGTTGAGTTTGATGAGTTAGAACATATTTGACATATTGTACAGATCAATCTTAGTGCCTAAAGTTGGCAGGAGAGAGAAAATACATAAAAATAATTGCAAAGAGACTACAATGGAGTGAATGCTGAACAGGGATTTTTGCAGAGAGTGAGGGAGGTGCTGTTTATTTTGAGCCAACTCATGCTTTGTTAATTCCGTTACTGGCAACTTGTCTGGGAATTGAGTCTCTCCACTTTGACTCATGAAAACTTAATCTTGCCTGACAAAAATGCAGAATGATGAGTATGTGTTTCCAATTTTGAGAAGGCTGTTAAGGAGGATCCAGTCCTGTGCTAATGGAAGTCCTGCTGCTACTGTTGTGTAGTGGGAAAAGCAAGACTTGAAGGGCTGCACAGATAAGTGCTCCACTTAGCATTACATAGGGGATAGCATTTCAGCTAATGTTCCAGGCTCATTTCCTGCCAATTCCCACTCCTGTTCTTGGTTTGTTCTCCCATTTCCACTCTTGGTATATGAGGGAAGGCTTCAGAGACTTTTATTGCTAGAGACCATATCCTACTCCTTGGCCTTCCTTGCTCTTGGTTACCTTGTGCTGGTACTGGCATGCAGAAACTTAAAATAGGCTTATTCTATTAACTGATAAAGATTACTGGAGTCCCTGGAACCCTTGCCACTAAAGAAAGGGGAAAGCAGTGATATTGCAGCATACCCAAAATTTAATATTTTTATATATGAGTCTTGCATCCATTGCTGAATTGGAGGGGTTTATCTTCTTTAATATACTCAAACCGTGTTATGAGTTGGTGTACTTTTGAGGACTTTTTCTACACTTTGTTCTGCATTTCTAGCTATTGGGCCAACTTCTATAAAATTGAGAGCTTCAAAATCAGGTAATTACTATGCAAAATAGAGCTCTGCCATAAAATGTGTCAATGTTGTAAACGGTGTACAGGTAGACAAAGGGGAAGCTTTTTTAACCTGGCATTTACCTGTTTTAGAAGAGGACTGTATGTGTTTATTTGAGCCAGTAATATTTAAATAAATTTTAACTGCATGCAGAAAAATCCTGTAAAAAATAACAGCAACAAGAAGACTGGATGCTAAATTGTGGGAGTAGAGCTTGAGGGATGCTGCTCTTGGGTGGTTTTTTTGTAATTCCAGTTCTGAATGTCAGAAGTAGTTTTTAAATTTGGCACTCTATGTGGAACCTCCAGGACTTTCACCATTTCACTTCCCAGGGGCTGTGATTGTTTTCCCATGTTTTCGTTGCCTTTTTGGTGGCATTGGCTTGCCCTCTCACTACTACAGAGCCAATCAAGCAGTCTGCTCAGCAAACACCCTGCAGTGTGCATTTCTTCAGTGTGGCTTTGGCCCTTTGCACTGGTCAATGTGCAGTGGATTGCCAGTGATCCACTCTCTTCTGCTGCTGGTTCTGTGGTTATGCCACCCTGGGATTCATTCATTGCTTTTGTCACAAATGATGCTGAAACTTCTGTGAAATGGTTAGAAACTTTTCTCAAATGTGTAAGAAATGAGAAATTATTAACTTGATTCTGTTCTCTGCTGGCTTCTGTTGCACTTGCTGTTCTGATTTCCCTGCCATCAATGTTTCTCTTTTACTTACATAAGTTCCAAGTTTTTGCTTTTTGTATAGTATGTAATTTTCCCAAACACTTAGAATAATTCTCCTGAACATCTGCACCATCAAAATGGGATCAGGCATGTGTCCACTAATCCCTAGTGGATACAAGCTTTGTAAACCATTTCAGGCACTCAATTAAAAAAAAAAAAAAGAAAAAAAATGTACTGCAGTCATCTGCACGTCAAAATCCTCACCATGATACATACTCTGGTCCTATTTGTGTTGGTGTAAATCCAGAACCCCTTTATATCCATTAGTGGCTTTAGTACAGATTAACCCTGTTTTTAAATGGAATCAGGATTGGGCCAGTTGCATGTTGACTTTACATCTTAAATGGCGCTACTGGATTAATGGGAATTTCACAAGTGCTCAGTTTTCTTAGGTCATATTTGTGTTATGAACTTCAAAACTGACAATGTACAACATTCCTTTAGGTTGCAGCAGGCTGATCCTACCTTTGGAACAATGATCCCAGCTTAAGTACCTTGTGAAGTTTCATTTTTAGCCCATGCACTAAATTTTGCTCCCAGCTGTGCTCAGATAGCAATATAGATGAGTAACTTGTAACACTATTTGGATCCATTCTTGAGAGACAACAATGGGTATAATTTGGAGCAGAACCTGAGAGGTACTGTCCTATTACTAAGACCGAGAAACTTATTTTAATAAATGTCATTTGAAATATTTAACAAATTATCTGTAAGCTTCATAACATATAATGGGTTTTATTTTGCATGTGTAAACAACAAAATAATTATTTAAAAACCCATTCGGCTTTGAAAAGTTAAATATTAGCAATTAACAATAAAGAGGATTACTAAAAATTTCATTTCTCAATGAGAGAGCATATTATTTGATGAAGCTAATGTTTCTAATGGCTTTACTCCTGTCTGATATCAGTGAATGAAACAAATGCAAGGACTGCTTATCTAGTTCTGCTCATGGTATATGGCCCCCTGAAGAACCCAGTATTGCTGCTGTAAAATTAGGATTAATGGAAATGGAGACTCAGTTAGTACTGCCTGTGTTGTTTGGTCTTGAGGGAGGGCGATCCTGGTAATCTGTTTCCCCGTGGTTTGTAGGAAACAGCCTGACTCTAGGTGGGGACAAGGAAACAAATGAGTTCCTGGGAGATATTGTTGTTTCTGTGAGCAGATTATCAGGATGGGTACTCTGATGTAATTTGGAGTGAGAATAGTCCATCTTTTCAGTCAGTTATGTGTTATTCTGAAAATAGTCCTCAGTGGCTTTGACCCTCTGTAGCCATTTCGTTTAAAAACTGCTGTGCAGCTTTTGATGTAAGGCTAGTGAAGGTTCTAGAGGGGATGAGAGTGAGTGCAGCCGGCATTCATCCCACAGAGGCAGGACTGGAGAGGTATTCTTGAGCTCCACCTACAGTCAAATCCATGCCGTGCCTAAGCACGTGTGGGATTATGCGAGCACCATTCCCACAGCTAAAGTTTCTTGCATATTTTCCCAGCATGGTTATGTTAGAGTGGTGCTCTGGGGCTGCTATTCCCTGTTTCTCAGCACAGTCTTGAGCGTTGTGCTGATCACTATAGTGCTGGCAGTGCTGCTGCTGCTGTGTTCAAGTCTACCTGACTCATATGTGGATGTGCCCAGCTTTGACTGCCTTGTACTGACAGCAGATGCAGTTTGAGAAGCTGTGCTGGACAGATCACTTAATTTTTCTATCCCTGCCTTTCTTGTGTGTGATTTGAAAATAATGCTTTTGAAATTGCTTTGTAAATTTAAGCACAAAGGGTGCTATATAATATGGTATCAGCATATTTAAATGGAATAGTTTATATGGTGAGGAGGGTGCAGATAGAAGTCTAATGTCCAGCTGAACTGTATCCAACTAGAATGATGAGCCTCTAAATTTGGAGGAACTATCATTTGGGAGGGGCACCGTTTTCATTTTAAACTGGATGTGTTCTTAGAGTCTTAAAGGCTCATAATGCAATCAGGCTTTACATTTCTGTCATTTTTTTCTTCCCCCTACGTGGTTTTTGAATGTTTCCTTTCTCTTCTCCATTTCCAGCACATGCATGTATACCTAGCAATAGTCTGAGAAGACCAAAAAGAAGTAAAATTTAACTTTTTGCCCCTGTCTTTTTCTCAGGCACCCAGGACACATTTTATACCTTCTGCTGCCTCTTTTCCTACTGAGATTAGTAAGAGTTATCTTCCTGCTATGGGTCCCCCCCAGACCTCTGGGAAAAGGATGTATTAGTGATTCCTTCTTCTCAATGTCACGAGAAGATATTGCTCCCCAAAGTGATAGAGGAAGGGTGGGCGACAAGGGGTTATCCAAGGGGTTATTTGCTCACTAAGGGCATCAGCTGCTGTCCTATCATCTGCTTCATCTGAACAGATGTTGGATTACTATTCTAAGGCTACAGGGTTTTGCCACCTTCTTTTCCCACCTTCTCTCTCACCCTCCCACAATATGGTGCTTTGTACCTCACTCTTGTCTTTTGCCTGCCCTGGTGTTTAAGGATAAGCTGAGCAACATGACTCCAGAACAGGAATCTGAAGATTCAGTATGCATGGTTGGGATTTTTCGCTATAGATGCTGGAAATACCACAGTTTTGACTTTTTCTTTTTTTTTTTTTTCAGATTTGTTTAGTTGCTCTAAAACGTATGCTTAAAATAGACTGCTATCTCCAAGACTTGTTCTCAGTTAATCAGCAGCAAACAAAGTAAGCCAATGTGGACTATGTGTGTAGAGAAAAATCAAATGGATGAAGACATAATCAGAGCTATTCTTCTACTCAGAGTAAATATTAACAACAGTGTTTTATGATAAACTATAATTGAGGACATTAACTTACTGGGGAAAATTATCTTCCTTGATAAACAGGCACATGTTGCTGTTGAATCAGGTGCTGACAGAAGCAATATTATCTAGATTCCAGAAAGTCTGCCTACATGAGTGTCTGTCTATAAAAGGGTGGTTTTTGATGCAAAAAAATATTTTTGTGGAAGTGTTCCTGATTCCAATTTGATTTTCCCACTTGCTTTCTCATCTTACAGCATTAAATAGCTTTCATTTCTATTCACATTTTTGCATCTACAAGAATAGCCTATATACATATTTATCTGTATCCATGCATATTTAGCTAGATGTGCTTTTCCAATTGCAATACTATCAGAAGGTTTTATGCAAAGGTAAGCCTCATTTTTGGTCCAAATTTATATTTAGATTATTCTGTCTTTTATTTTTGTCTGTCTGGATTTGTGTAATTCTCTTTGCATCAGTGGCACTGCATATCAGATTCACAGTTGAAATAGAGAGACAAAGGCTATGCACCTTAATCTGCTTTATTTTTTTGTTGTATTTGTAACAGAGAAAATAACTTTAGTCGAGATTATAGCAGTAAAAATAGAAATGTTAATGTCATTTTTAGAAAAACCCAAACCCCCGACCCCCAAAAAATCACACACTGTTACATTAATAGCAATGGAAGGAGATTAGAAAGCATTGGTTCCATTTAGAATTATACAGAAGAAAAATTGTTTGTGAGATTTTGGAGACTTTTGTTTGTCTGCTTGTTTGTTTTCCACTGGAACTTGCTGTACACATGGAAATTAAATTGTTGGATACAGCAGGAACTGATCACTGTGAATTCAGGTACTATCAGAAAAAAAAAAAAAAACACAAACAGAAAAACATATGCAGTAGATTAATGCAAAAATGGAAATGAGCAAGAGCCTTGATCCATAAAGGAAATCCCAGATATCTTCCATTTTATTTTGACTGTGGTGATTCATGTCTCTTCAGAAGTTTCTCAACAGCAACAACAGTTGTATGCTGCCTTTGAAACCCACATGCTCCCACTGAAGCAGGGTTTGAATCAGCATGGAATTTGGCTTATCAGACTGTGTCTGGGAAGCCAGCAGTTTTTTCCATGCCAGATTGCATCTGGATTAAAAACTGAAGAAAAATGTAGTGACACATCGTGAAAAGAAAAAGACAAGCTTTATTGGCTTCAGTGAAATCTCATAATCAGATAAATGCTTCATACTTTGGATATAATAGTTATTTAAGCAGTAATTATATTCATTAAATATGCGCTTTAAAGTTAATATTCCTGGACATATTTCAAGTATTAGAGATGTTCATGTAAGTCACTTTTCATATTTAGGACTCTTCTGATCCTCATAAGAATTTCATGCTTTTTGATGTGTTTGTATGAAAATCAGGATGGAAGAACAGACTATTTTGTCTAGAAGTCACAAACACAAAATAGTTTTGTTTGTGATCGTGTCTTAAGAAGACACTGATGCAACATCCTAGAGCAGTATGATTTTAACTGAGCAGCAGCTTTTTTGTCTCACCCTGAAAAAAACCCTGAATATTCTTTAAGTGTATGTTAGTCATCTGGGCAGAAAATCAGAAAATAAATGTTCATATCTTTATTTAGGAGGTTAAGTCGGCTGAAATTGATTCGCATTCCTAAATGGAGTTTGATCAGCAGTCCTGTTTCTCACCAAGGATAGAGAGCACATTGGTGACTGCAAATTGAATGATGACCTAGGAGAAAGTGTATGATTGTCAACACCCTCTCCTGAACATTTTTCAAAAGCATAGCTGTGGAATTAGCTATTTCTAGCTAATCATAGCTAGATTATAAGGAATGTCAGTTTGATGGAGGTGAGGAAAGAAAGGGGCAGGAATGGGACTGTCAGAGTTAATTCTGCAAAATGACATCTGGCAAAAAAGCAATTAGTGTTATTTGGACAGCTTGCCCAGAACAGTATATTTCTCACCTTTGTCATTCATAGAAGTAGTAGCTGCCTGTACTAGATACATTTTTGTGTAAAGCTGCAAAAAATATTGGTCATGTTTAAGCAAGCTGTCGTAAAGTTTAAAACTAAAAGGGTAATCCTAATGTAACATGTAGTTGTGTTGCTCACTATAATACTAAGGTTTTTATTTTTTTAAAAAAAGGTGACATATCAATCTGTGTTTTATGTTAAAACACAGCACAAGGCAAATAAAATCAAGTATTATCACTGTCTGTGCTAAGTGCACTGGAAGAATGAAGGCTGAAGTGTTTTGACTCTGAGAAAAGCATGTCAGCTTTGCAAGAGTCTTGCAGATATGAGAAAAGATGGAGAAGGAAAAATATAAGCTCAAAGTAATCTGAAATCTCAGCAGTTTGCCCCAGTTTTCTAATAAAACAGAATGAGATGACCAACTCTCACAGCATGCCACCACCAGAGTTAATACATTACTGGCTGATGACAGTGATTATGTTAAAAACTGCCTATACAAAGCACCCCTAGGATTAATTAGCAGATAAAATTATGAAAATTCATTTTTGTAAATATTACTGGGAAATGCAGATGAAAATGTTGGTTGCTGCACGGGCTTTTGGAAAGGACCAGCTGACAGAGGTGGAATAACAGCTCACGTGGCACAGAATGGTCTGCAACAGTGGAGGAAGATCTCCTTTGGTTTCCTTGCCACCAACCAGTTCCTGAACATAACTGAATTGCATGTAGCCACGTGCATGTAGCACAAGTAAAAGGATTTGCTCTGCCATTTTCCTGTAGCTCTGAAGCTCTCCTGAGGCTTTCTATAAATGGCAGTAAGGTCCACCAGGCTCTTACTCAATTTTTCAGGAACATGGTGACTATTGGGATGCACATGCTTCTGGATTTGTCTCCCACTAACATTAGCTGTAATGAGAGACAAGGCAAACATCTAACACTAGCACAGTTACAGGGTTTGGGATACAGTTTCTTGGCTTTTTTTCCAGATGCATTTAGCATGCCCTATCATTTTTTCCTTGCAGTAAGGGTGGATTTTCCTTCCACTTTCCCAGTAACCAGATGGTATTGCACTCACAGAGCATGCAGGCTCACCTGGGGTTAAATGTTTTTCTCCATTTCAGATTTTGTGCCAACCAGATTCAAATTCAACATTGTTTGTTTAGGATTCTGTACTCAGCACTTTGTATTAGATGAGAAGAAGCCCTGCATTTAAATTATTCAGTCTTTAGGACTGATGAAAATTGTCAATCACCTTCTAGCATATTTAACTTATCCTAAAGGATGCTTACAGGTGCAAAAAATTCACATGCAGTTGCATTTATATATCCTTAGTTTATTTTGTCACTGAGTGACCCTGTCCTCCTCGCCTTCTGATGTATTCTTATGTTGCCCTACAGACAGTGGGCAGAAATCAGTTTTTGGATATAAAACTAATAAATTCCATTTTCCTCAAATTGATAAGACTGACAGAGAAACAAATAACATGGAAACATTACACATTCCGTGACGTTAAATAACAATGGCTGGCACATCCTGCCTAAAGTAGAAGTGCCACTACAGCAAGTTATTTCCTTGGCAATAACTGCAGAGTCAATAAGTATTAGAATTAATTCTTATATTTACAGTCTGTCCAGGCATCAGAAGAGATGGTGTTGACTATGAAATGAAAACAGGGCTGAAGTGAAGGGGGGATGGGACAGACCTGAACCAGACAACCATCTTTCCCATCCCACAGTGTCAAAATACTTCCACCCCACATCAGGAACATAATATTTCATTTAAAAAAATAGTAAGTAAATAGTTGGCAAGATTCTTCCAGGACAAGCCTTTTCAGAAGCCACACTGGGGTGCAAGGCCCAGGCCTGCTTGGCGTGGGAGAGAGGTGTAAGGCTGGATGCCTGTGACAGCATGTCCCAAGTGTCCAGTCACCATAGGGGCAGAGGATGACTTGGGCATGGGGGTGACAGGGACAAGGGTGCATGAAGCCCCTGGTCAGCACCTCTTGGGTGCTCGGGGTGCAAGGAGAAGCATGGACAGGGTAGGCTGCCAGGTGAAATGTCTCCCCATGGAGGAGCTGGAGGCAGCACTGCCCCAGAAACAGGATGGGTGTGGGGGGCTGACAGACAGCGCATTTGCTGGCTTGGTGTTTGGTGTTAGCTGGGAGTTCTTCCCAACATGGAAGAAAATTAGGGAACCATTTTCCTAATGGTTTCATTAGGAATATCTCAGACTGCTCTGCCATTTGAGAAAAAGCTGGTCAGGGCAGCTGCATTCTCCCTCCTGAAAGCAGCCCCATGGGCATGGTGAGCCAACCCCACAGTGGGAGAGGTTTGTGCTCTTGAACTTGTTCTGGGTTTGTGGATACTTTAACCAAAAGAGACAGTCCCAGAGAACTGGCCTGGCTGAAATTCATGTTCATTCATTTATTTCACATTTGCCCTTCTGCAGATGAAGATCATCAATCAAAAGAAAGCAGTTGTCTTTATGCCACATTCCAGTCTTGAAACAAGATGAAAGCCAATTGGTGATCTCCATATGGTAACAGCCTTTAGCAAAAAGATGCTTCAAAGAACAGCGATGGTTAAAGCATCACCACTGAAAAGTGGTTACTGATCCAACACTTTGCACCTCTTTAAAATCATCTGAGGGAAATTGTCACATCTAGTGCCCCTCAGAGCAGACAATGACTTCATACAGCTTCATGCAGGAGTGTTTTTACTGAGCTTGTGGTTACTCTGTCCTTTTATGGTGATATGCATTTTTGTGAGAACCTCCTTATGGACTTTAAAAATACCCAAACATAATAATGAGGAGGTAGAAATACCAAACTCTGACCAGACATTGTGTGCATATGTTCCCAGAAGGACAATATAGATAACACATTTTATTTCTTCATATTTAGAAACTTTCCCCAATGCTACTGAGCAGGGTACTCAAATTCAAAGCTATATGTTTTTTTACTACATCCTGCAGGTCTCTGTACTCCTTTTCTTTTTTCCTCCTTGTGAATCTGGATAATTTTTTTTTTCAATGTCATTTTCTACCTGACTCAGCAGTTGTCTCTATGATAAATCTGAGGGACAGGAGAGGGGACAGGCTCTTTATCTGGAAAAAATTTAATGAGGTATGTGTTTCTTTCAGCTCTTAGTGGGAATAAAACTTTCTTTGTAAAAACCCCTGAGAAATTTATCCAACTGAGGGTTGTCAGATTTACATGGGCTGTTTTATTCATTTGCTAGCTTAAAAAAGAAAAATCAGGCCCAGCAGTCAGGTGCACCATGTAGGTGTGTGATACACCCTAGAGAACTATGAAGCTATGAATAGTTAGCTTCCTATAATGCCAAGTACCTCATCCATAATATATAATAATACCAATTTTTTAATTCTTTCAGAAATTCCCATGTAAAGGCACTCTGCAAAAGCAAAGAATCCATATTAAAAAGCATCAAAACACTTTGGTTAGACCTCTATTTTTCTTGTTTATGATAAATTGTTGGGAGTAATTACTTTTATTTTATATCATTATTTATGATGTTTCCAAATGAAGAATTTGGAATTACATAATTTGAATGTAAAATTGTGGCTTCCTCATCAGTGTTCAGTCCTAAAGTATTTTTTGGATGATTTTTAAGTGCATCGGGTAAAAATAAAAAAAAATAAAGGATTGAATCTTTAAATTAGCATGATGTCTTGGGGGAATAGCTGGCTAATGAAAGTCAACAGTAGCATGTCCAACAATCATTAGTTGGAGCTACAGGTGGCCAGCTGTCAGATAAGTTTCCACTGAAATACTTGCCCATTTCTGAAGATCTTTTCTTTTGTTGTCTTACTCATTTGAGGAGAGGGGATCATGCTGTCATTTTCATCACTGAAATTTTTTCTTACTTGTAAGTTTGGAATGTGCCTAGGAATCATAAAAGGAGTAAATCCTTGCAATTTGCCAAGAACCTGAAACCCTCACTTCTGGTAATCTGCCTGTCATTTGCAACCAGGGAGATGTTAATATGAAAGGCAGGTTTTTTTAAAGGGCTTGGGAAAGAGAATAAATTCCCATCACTTGTCCTGCTGCTGTGTGCAGTCACCAAATATCTCTGAAGATACCTACACTGTTTAAAATCAGTTTATGACATTTCTGTGTTTTTGGAGGAATGCCCAAACCAAATAAATGGGTAAGATTCTACACAAATCATCTTATCAACTGTGTATTTCATAGTTAACTCTCCTACCATCCTCATTCCCTTTGTGATGTGTCCTATCTAGGCTTTGGTACTTATATACACTCCCTTAATTTCGTCATCTCTCTTTCCATCACAAATGTATGTACTCCCACTTTCTACCATTTTTGAGGTGTAGCAATGTTAACACTGACTCTTAATATTCAAAGGGTGGTACCTATCTCTTATATTTACAATTTAAATTACCAGATTTTAGGAATTGGATTTATCATTTCATTACATTGTCTATACCTGCTTATTCCTCTGCTGAAGCCTCATTGTATTATCCACACTGGCCTCAGCACAAACATGTATTCTGGGGCAAGATCAGAAGAACCTGATCTGTGAGGAAGTAGTGCACTGTTGTGATTTAAAGCCTAAAATGGAAGGTGAAAAATGCTGCAAGGACTCCCATGAGGCCTGAAGAAACAATGGTGCCTTGGGGAAGGTATTTCTATATTTGCAGGCTGTTTCAGTATTACAGCTGGTATTGTCAAGATGCTGGACTCTGTAACTAAAGGGGCCAAATGCTGAATTGGGGTCCTTGCCCTGGTTCACTAGGTCACTCCTGGAAGTATTAGAGCTTTACCCCCTTGTTAGTCCTGATTACCTGCTAAATAAAGAGATATAAGTTTCTCCCCACTCCTGTATTTATTCGTTTCATCACCACCACAAGGCAGAAAATGGCCTTTTCATTTTTAAGAAGGTTCTAAACAAAATCTATCACTGATACATAGTCAACTCTCAGAACTGGATCAGAATGAACAAAAAACTTTTCCATATCCCTGACTGTCTTGAAGTCAGTTTTGATGGGAAATAGGAATAGGATGCTTGATCTACATGAAAACTGAAAAACCACACATACAAGCTGTGGGCATTTCTCTGCTCTACACATACTTGTCTTACTTCTCAGCTGCAGGCAAAAAACAGTGAAAAGAAGCACATCAAAGATATTCCAGCTGTCTCTGCACAATCCAGCTCCATGGAGGAATGGAATATCAGCTGAGGCAGGCTGGGGCTGTCATTTAGTGACAGCAGTGTTGTCCCCTGTAAAGTAGCTGGGGTTTCTGGCAGTGCTCTGCTGCTCACTCTGAGCTTTGCTGCAGTGCTGGTTTATCTGCTGGTACCTGACTTAGGCTAAGTGTGTCTACCAATGATTTTGGTTGCTCTTTTGGGATACAGTCAAACCACACTTATACGTTTGCTTGTTTCTTTGTATATGTGTGAGAGCAATTTACTGCTGCAAATTACAGGTGGGCTAATAATAAGGGCCACCAGCAACTTAGGATGCAGCCAAACTTTTCTGAATTTTTTTCTCAGAGGTACTCTCAACATCTCTGTTCAGGAATTTATTAAGGATGGTAAGAGATATTTATGGAGCTTTGATTCTGTGTTGTCATGCAGAAGTGAATAATATTTTCAGGACTAAAGAATTAAGTTGAACTGAACATTGCGACTTGTAAAAGTGTTAATCTCCTGCAGCTCACTCGTGCTGTGATGATTCAACTCTAGTTGTTGCTGCTTAGCTGCTGCTTAGCTGACTAGAAGATGATACTGTAACACCATATCATTAACTACTACTACAATAACTCAGGAAGGGCATGGCTAAAACATTTAATTGTTACTGTTACTGTTTCCTGTTTTCTTACTTCAGACAAATAATGTTTCAGAAGGTATTTAGGAATAATTTAAGCCCACTGTCCTTCAGACTGATTTTGTTCTGTTTGCTCAAACACACCAGTTTTTATTTGCAATTTTTGAACTAGGGTAAATTACAAATGTATCTTCTATTTTCATTTACTCTTTTTAAGTAATGGAAAACCTGTGACAAAATGTGTGACTTGCATGGGAAATGTACTTAGGGCCTTTTATGCATCCAAAGAGACTTGAAACATTTTGGCTTCTATAGTAGAGATGTAGTCATGAAAAATGAAACAACAAAATAATTATCTCCTTAATTTTGTTTGCCTGGAGTATTTTTATTTCTACACTGAGAGCAAAGATATACAAGAGTAGCATAGTATAAAAGCATATAAATGTTTCTATTTTTTTCAGAATAATGCAGAATAGTTATGTTCCTGATGCACAGTGCTTGCAGCATTAAGGTCCTTTGTGCACACAAGGGGTACACAAGGAGCTGGGTGGGGACACAGATGACCCCAGCTGACCAAAGGGACATTCCACACATAAGGCATCATTCTCCAGCTTATAGAGCTGGAAGGAGGAGATGTTCAGAGTGACAGCATTTTTCTTCCCAAGACACCATTGGGTATGATAGTGTCCAGCTCTCCTGTGGATGGAACACCTGCCTTCCCATGGGAAGTGGTGAATGAATTCCTGGTTTTGCCTTCCTTATTAGATTGTCTTTATTTCAACCCACCAGCTGTCTCACTTTTACTCTTCCAATTCTGTCCCACATCCCTCCCAGGGGAGGAGAATGAGTGACTGCAAAGGTCTTGGTTGCTGTCTGGAGTTAAGCCATAATAGCTCCCTTCCTGCCTTTATGTAGCTGGGGCTACAGAACAAGGCTGACAGACAAGTACAAGTGCAAAATGGATTGTGGCAGGGTGATCGCCTTGGAAATATTCTCCTTTGCTTGGTCTAGGGGAAAAGAACATTGTCCAGTCCAACCTGGTGTTGGTGATGACCATGACTGCAGTGCAGTGGCAAGCTCTTCCACCAGAATGCATAAATGTTCACTTTGGGCCTATAGTTTAATTTGAAGTCTCAGTTCTATTGCGTAGAATAATCAGTGGGACAATTTGACTCCATATTGAAGTGTTCAAATGGTTTAAAAGGTTTGGAGCTGAAGTCATTTGGAATAGTATCCAGTGTTTTTCTTGCCATGTCTTGAAGAATTTTTTTAAATAGATATGGTGAATTTTTTTTCTCATTTAATAGGAATCACAAAAGAAGACAAACTAGTCATAACTTAAACTTTTCTGAATAGTAATTTGAATGTACATGGGATCAGGGATGCTTTTGTGTGTCTATTTTATTTTTTCTGAAGTACAAAATATTCAAATCAAGAACTTGGGAAAAATGAGCAGATTTCAGATGAACTGGAAAACATGGAAAAACAATAACATCTTTTCAACAAGAACAGTAAAGTTACATAATCAAAGGACAGCAAATTGTTATTGGCTTGAGGTAGAACTAGATAGATGCCCAGTGGTGCTTTTTAAGCACCTAAACCAGAATGTCCACAACAGATTTACTTGTTTCAGATTTTACTACGTATGCTCACACAGTGTTCATTCTGATGACTCCCATTCCAATTAACATCTTTCTTTGTTTGTTTGTTGGTAATTTTTGTTGTTTTTTTTTTTTTAATGAATAATCTATTACTCTGGAGTTCTCCTTAGCAACACAGAACATAAATTGTAGTTTGTTGAATGATCCTTTCAAACTCAGACCTTTCCTAGTAGCATCACACGTGTTATTTGATTTCCCTTCAGCTAAGCATGTCTTTGAAGTTTTAATGGAAACCTGCCAGAAATTCTGACAAGGTAAAGAGCTGCTTGTTTTCAACCTCTCCCATCTCCATGCTTTATTTATAGATAGATCTTCGTGTTTGGGCTTACAGAGCCTGTCTTAAAGTTTATGGAATATGATTTGACAACAAAAACCTACAACTCTGTATCCCAAAGCAAGTGAGCACTGTGAGGTAAATCAAAATGTTGGAATCCCCTCAGGATACTGCCAGAAAGCAGTGAAATGGCTTGGTGCTCCAAATTCAAATTTTATCATCATGCTCTCATTGCTCTGAAGCAATGGTGGGTTATCCCCCTACCAGCAGCTGACATAGCATTTATTCACAAGCAAAAACTTGCAAATGTGTTTAGGGGGAAAAAAAAGGGGGTTGAAAAACACTAATTAAAATCAAACACTTTTAACTATGGAAAAATCTTTATAATCTCCATCTTGTAGCTGTCTAACCTTGCACCAAAAATTATAGTATTTTTGTCACCAAGGCTATTATAACTGAGATTTCCACCTACCATTTTCAAAATACTTAAGATCAAAATCCACCTAATTTTCACAAACATGTCTATGATGCCTGAAAATTATTGTGAATATTTCTGTTATAGGAGATACTTTATTAGCTTTATAACTTGCTAGTGCATTTATGTATTTCTTCTGAGAATTTATAGAGTTGTAGACCTTAGTCTTGGAAAGATTCCTGATTTTTCTTTTCTTTTCTGTACTAATCAATGCAAATGTAAACTGGAGGATAGAAAGGACAGAGGAAGAAACTGAACTAACTTTAAATAAAATTAATGATATTTTTATGACACCATAAATAGTAATATTAATCATCATTACTAGTCACCTCATAAATCAGATTAGGAAAATAGTGACAAGAGCCCTATGGATTTGAGGAATTTGATTTTGTAGACTGAGAACAGAAACATCTTTGGATTCTATCTAAAGTTCTCTTTCACTTAAAAAGGATTTTTTTTTTATTCTTTGCATTACTTTTGCTGCCCATGGTTTCTCAGCTTTTGTTCACTTTTGGGCCAATCTCAGTAAAAAGCAGGGATCAAAACTAAAATTTTTGATGATGGGATGTAGAGCGACTAAATTGCTATATGGATAGGGAAAACAGATACCTCTTATTCGAACAGCTTCAATACTGATCTCATTAATTGGTTTATAATACACTGTCACCTATGTTTAAAAGACAAACAAAAAACTCTGTTCTGATTAAAGACTCGAACATGCTTTTTGAATACCATTTATGTGGCAGGTGAGCATACAGGTTAAACCAGATTCATCTTTAATCCAAGGTACAAGGGTTTGTATTAATGATGCCAGATTTTCTTTGTCATTCATTCCTAGAATGATTTTCTTTTAGAAAGGATAGTAAGAAATTCCTGATATTGTATAGGCTTTGTTTCCAAATTTTGTCTTGCTAAAGATTATCTTAATAGTCATCTTCTTGAAGAAAGAGGTGTGGGACCAGCAAAAATATTCCATCAAGAAACATCCTGATATATAAGCATTTGAGACACATGAAACATTGTTTGTCTTAGAACTTTTGTGTTAAAATAAATGTGATCCACTTATGTGTTTCAAAATAGAATTAATTAGGTTGGTACATGAAGTATAGAAGAGAAGCATGTTTTTAAGCAATTCAGAATCCCCTTAAGCCCCTAAACATACTTGTATTTAGAATTTCTAAGTGTACCATAACCAAACTACAATATTCTGCATCATCATTTTGCACGCAGTAGTTTGCCTCAATACACAGAATATCTGGCCCTATTTTCTGATAAATTAATGGGTACTATGGCCTCAGCAGACCTCATTTCATATTTTCTTTCTCTGAATGTTCACATAGAAAATATGAGATACAAAAGACCAAACTCCCCCTCATCCTGCTTTCTTCCTGAAAATATGGGACTTGGAAATGAAGCATCAGTGTGGGTGTAGTTTCAGTTCCAATTATTTTGATGATGTTCTCCCACCACTAAGGCTGAGAATAAGTGCACATCCCCATTCTTGCTAATCTGATAATTGGCACTATTGCTGCCCACTGGCACCATTATCCATAGCAGAGAACAGGGAGCCATCTTCCATCAGACACATCACGTTAAAATACGTGTGGAAGTGGACAGATTGCTTCTAGGGCCAGCTCTGGGGTGGAAGAACTCTAGGGTGGGTCTTGCAGTCTGAAGTCTGGGGATATAAATCTCCCTGGGTGCCAGGCTGCTTCTGTGCACATCCATGGCAGGTGTGTCTGTGCTGTACTTGCTTTCAGAAGTCTGTAGAGGCTGAAGTGGCTTTCTGTGGAGATAGCAATGGTCCTGCACAGCCTTTGCTCATCCCAGCTGCCTGATTGTACCCAGTCTTATTCCTAAAGAGCTACTTCAGTACACAGGCATCATCTTTCCTAGCTTTGCTGGTCCTTGATAATTTTTTTGATTCATGGAATGAATTATACTGTGGTATACTGTGGGTATATGGAACATCTCAGTTCCTATGCAAAACCCTGCTTGTTAGCTCAGGAGATAGAGCACAGTTAAGGAAAAAAAAAAAAGGAAAAAAAAAGAAAAATTAAGTGTCCTATTTCATACACGGGAGACCTGCTAAGAAGTCCAAGCAGAATTCATAAGGCTTCAGGCAGGGAAACATTTGTATGAGGAGGCAGAGCTAAAAACTGAATCTGTACTATTAAAATGAGAAAAAGAAGGGACAAAAAGCATCAGATGAATGGTTTTAGTAGGCTGGTGAAAAATAAGTATGAGAATTTAACAACTTCTGGAAAGTAAGAGACAATTAAGGCAAATGCCTCTTTTTTTTCTATTATCTTCCACTTTAGAGCTGGTTGACAGCCCAGAGAATTACTGGTAGGCCCAGAAGGGAAACTCTGCCTGTCTTAACTGTGACAAAATCTTTGAAAGAAGACACAGCCATCATGTCAGCATTTCCATAAAGGAGAGCAACACTCAGAATCCTGAAAATGCTTCAGAGCAGCTTCCCAGTGGGGCTTTGTGAGGAGTTCAAAGAGGCCATGTGAATTCACAGAAGGGAATTAGGTTGTCCTTTCTCCTTTCTGCAAGGTAGAGAGTTACTGGTTCTCCCACTGAGCCAATAAATTGCCTTTAGAGTTGAATAAATAACTTGAGGGGAGGGAGAAGCATTCAGTGATTGATTTCAGTTCCTGCAAGAACAAAGCACTTCCTCCAAAAAGCAGAAGATCCTTTTGGGCACAGGATCCAGGAATATGGCCATTGGCATTTTGGATTCTTGAATAGCTGCCAGATGATGCAAGATCTGATGGCATAGGTGAAGCTTGAAATTAGTCTTTAAACCTCCTAAGATCAATCATTGCCCTTTGAAGTAATCCTCCTTGCTCATGGTACAAGCAGAGGGCTCAGAAAGCACAACCAAAGAACAGCCCTTAGTGCTTCAGAGGCAGGAGACAGTCCCTCTTTTCTATTAGGTAACAGAAGTAAACTGTGCCACTGTGAAAAATGAAGATCCTAGAATGCCAATGAGACTTCTTGCAGATGAATCTCATGTGGAAAATGTTTTCTGAGATCAGTGTAACACCCAGGGATTCAGGCTTTGGAATCAGCCATGTATTTTACACATGAGATGGAAAAGATGTTCACCTTCAAGTTCTACAATATTTGAACCTATTCCTGCCTGATATGCACAGTCAAAATGTGTGTGACCAAGGGATGAACTATGTATTATTATATCTGTGATATCATGAATGACTGCCTGATTCTCTATACCGTTAAAAATTATGCTAATAAAATTTTCACTGGGTAATGAAACTATTTTTTCAAGGAGAGAAAGGATTGCAGGGAGAAAGCATGGAGAGAAGGGTATTTTCAGCAGATATGAAATTATTTTATAAAGAAGACATGAACATTTAAATTCCTGATGTAGACTTGTAGTGTTTTATCAAAGGGTGTATATTGGTTACTTGCAGTGATGTATTTACCTGTCAGCAAGGACATGAACTTCAGTACAGAACAAAATCTAATATTGATGGAAAAACTCCTAAATTTGACTTTTCTTTATTCATTTCAATTTATTTTAGGAAATGTTTTAGCATGTTCTGTTAAAAGATACCTCACTGGTTTTACTTTTTTTTTTCTTTTTTTTTTCTCTTTTGCCTGTGCCATTATGCATTCAAATACATTGTAGCATCTACAGGCTCTTTTCTGAATCAGATTAAAGCATACCATGTTTGATGAACCCATAAATAAAGACTTGTATTTTCACTTCTGTTTCAATCAATGTATATCCAACAAATAGGGAAAGAAAACAGAACACATTTTCCCTTCAGTTGTTCGGGGTTACCTGGAAGTTAGAGATGGAAAAATGTATTTGAAACCTCTTTTTGTAAAACTGAATAAATTAAAACAACCTATTGTGAAAATTTTTGGAACAAGATGTTTCAAAGAAAGGGGAAGAAATTTAAATTCATATGCACTAGCATATTTTTTTTCTTAAATAGAGATAGATTTTTGCTGAAGCTGTTGAAGCTAGAGTATTTTACCCTTTGTAATACTTCAAATTTGTGCAGGAAGCTAATGTATATAAAGTTTGGTAATAGTTGAGTGAAAACACTTTTTCAAAGATTGTTTGAGATGGAAGTCAAAGTAACCAACAGCTCTTTTCAACAATACAGTTGCTGGGCACATAACTGTGTGAAGTCTTTCAATTTTGCATTTTATCCACCATATTCTAGGAAAAATAATGAATTATAGAAGACTTTCATTGCTCAGACTTCTTTTAAGCTTTTGCAAATTCGGGGCTTAAAGTGCATACAGTTTGGCAGGCTAAACATACATTTTCCTGGACTTCTGCATATTGAAAAGGAAGAGTTTTTTCCTGAGGTAACTGGAAAAGCCAACCTGAAAATTGCTGTATCCGGTAGTAGTGCCTGTGGAAGCACCAGGTCACAAATGTATATGTAGTAAGATGAGATCCATCTGAAGTATTTGCTATGTCTGTCATCTACAGAGTAGCAGGATTTCTGTTTCTCAGCAAAAATTTTAATATCTAAGGCATATTCTTTTCAGGTGCTTTCTTGTCTGGGGTCAATTTATACCTCTGAGTAGTAGAAAATGGCCTTTATCAATGGTTAGGACAAGAAGACACTCTTTTTTCTTATATTTGATGTACTTGTTTGCTTTTGTTTTTACCTTCTCTATTTTTTTAAACATTTGAAGTGTACACTCTTATTTAAACATTCTTGCTTACAAATACTTTTTATTTCTTTTTAAGCCATGACTACTTCAGTAAATTATGCCATTTCTCCAGAGAGGGGTTGTAGAAAAAAATAACATTTAAAAAAAAAGAAAATAAAAGGAAAATTTATCTTCTGAAACAGTTCTTCTACAGCAGAAAATTTACTATATTACATGGATATTCTGAAAATGCAAAACAACATCAATTCAGTAATTTCTGGATTCCAAGGAGTCCGTGTCTAGCAGTCAGGAAAAAACCCCTTAAAGAACATGGACAAAACCCAAATCACTGTGACAGTTCTGAATTTGTAGAAGTGCAGATAGATCTACTGAAAAAGCCTTTTAAAAGTAATGTTTATATGTGTGAAAGAAAGCTGATCAAAAATTTAAGGTTTAAACTTTAAAAGTTTAAATTTTTAAATTTAACCTGCTTTGATTTGGGTTTTTTTTCTCATATCTATTTTTTTTCCTTAGATGGTAACAAACTTCTACCTGTTTTGTTCTGCCTCCCATAGCAGTTTTAAATTTGCCCCTGCCCTACCTTTCCATCTCCTACCAAGTGCTTCTTCTCCCTTTTTCTGGGATCTAATTTTCTGCTTGAAAACAAGCCAGGTGAAAAGAGTGAAAAATATACTGAGACACATGACACATGGGGGACCATCATTTCATGCAGCAGGCACTGGTCATGAACAGTGAGGTCTTATGGAGCTGCTCCAGGTAATGTCATCAAGGTTCCACACTTAGAATGGTTATTTGTCCTTACTGCAGATCATACAAGATTCACCCTTCCTCCCCCTACAGCAAAATCAAAAAAGGATGAGAACACTTGAAACCTTGCTACTTGTTCAAAGAAACCAAAACATGCAGACATTATTTTTTGCAGAGGAAAGCTTGTGAATGTAGAAGAGTAAATCCCAGAGACTTTGAAACAAGATGGAGAATGAAAGTATTCTGAATTTTAGAAATACCCTATTATATTTTACAGCTTTAGCAATTTAAGGTGTATTTATGTTCTCAGGTTTTAGCAGAAAGTGTCTCTTCTATGAGCATTATCATTCCTGTTGCTGTAATGTACCTTTTCCTTCTGCCCTTGGATGATTCCTTTACTTGGCTTCTGCTTGGATTCTGTTTGACAAGTTTGTTTGGCTATTAGAAATGATTTGCTAAATCTAAATGCTTGTTAATATTGGTGTGTCTGTCATTTATGTGGGATGTCTTGCTGTGACAACCAGTTTTACAGAACTATGAGACAGTAATCATGTTTTCCACTACCTGATATTTTTCTATTCAACACAATACAATCCTTTGTATTAAGATCAGTTTGAGGAATTTTTATAAGAAATGTCATATCAAAGTGGGTAGTTTAATAAAAAATGGTGAAATATTTCCTCAAGAGTGAAGAAAGTGATACAGTTATTATTCTAATATGACTGCATAATTATAATTCCATGTTGATTTTTAATTTAGTCTACAGTTCTCACACACCATCTAAACTGAAGAGAAGTTCAGATACCTTGCTTTTCTATAGTCATTGACTCTAGTTAAGGGATTGTTTAGGAGCTGATGAGCTATATTGAAGTTAATGGACCTGAAAAGGGGTTTGCAGTAATTTTATTGATAATGTGGAAAAAATTAATCCTGGTTTTAAAACAGCTTCCCCCACTTTAGTAAATTGTCCAAGTTGTTAGAATAACAATAACAGTGGATTTCAGAAGACAGTGATTTGAATCACCAAGCACAAGGAGAGGCATCTTGCTGTGCAGGTGCCTGCAAGTGCAGTAATTCTAAAGATGAGGGAGCAGGACAGAGAGCAGTAGTTTAGAAGGTGTGAAGCCCTACACCTGAAGTCCCCTTTTAAGGGCTCAACTACTAGCCACAGAATGACTCGAATGTTAAAAATATCAAAGTTTCAGATTGTCAAAATTCAGTGCATTGATTTGGAGTAAAACTAAGCTGCAAGCTTTAAAAGTCAGCACAGGCCAATTCAAAGTTGGTGCTTTACAGGCAGCCAAGAGCAAAGGGAGGGTGAGTGTAGCAGGTAGTTGTGTGCTGATGGGAACCCTTCTGACAGGGGATTGCAGGATTGGAGCTTTTTATTTAAAGGCCAGGTGGTGTGGATGTAAGAACTTAAGGACTATAGAGAAAAGAAGAAATTCCTGTGTGAAGAGTGTGCTTGGAGACAGGAAGGCCACAGAGGGCTTTGAGCCACATTTAAAAACAAGAATTTTATTACTTTGGAAGGTGTGTGTAACAAAGCTTCTTAAAACAAAGAAATGGCATCCCTATTAAGTCAAAATGGAGTTTTATGAATGACTGGGGTTTAAATTTCTGTGGCAGGAGTTATAATTACATGCTGAATACTAATGTATTAATTACTCCTTGGAAGTTGGGTTACTTCTCAAATGATAGAAGAAAGAGCACAAATTTTGTTCTTTGAATTCAGAAAGATGGGAGATTTGTGTAGGTGTTTAACAGCATAATGGTGTGTTTGCTAGTAAGATTTTTGCTAATTTTAGTGGCATTATAGCAGATGTTGCAGTATCCATATAGGAGTAAGAATAATACAAAGAACATTACCTGCTAATGTACTTGCTCTCATGAGTATTTTGGATAGGCACAATATCTGGAAGCATCTGCCAACAAGAAGCACCATAAGAAGCAAAATTCACAAACAGGATATGGAGTTTTGAACCAATTATTGTTTTTCTTTTAGTTTCTTCCTTGTATAGACAGTACCTTTCTGTCCTCTTTCATCTTTGTGAGCTGACCACTTCTATTACTTTCTTATTTCTGCTGAGGCTGGTAAGCTGGTTTGATGCATTCAGCAGTCAAAAGTGCAGTTCTCTGTGTATTTGTGTTGGCTGACTAAGCAAAGTGAAAGAGGCTGACTGTGAAAGTGAAAAGGTGATTTACGCTGGTGTCACAGTGTTGTGCAGTAATAAAACTCAGAGATTGTTGGACACACATTATATTGTACAATTATATAATTATAAACAATATAATTGGAGGCAGTTGAGCTTGAATGCAGCAGGCTTTTATTTAGCAATCATCTCTTTCAAGGCTCATTAAACGCAGATTTATATAGAAAACCAAAGCTTTGCTCTATAAAGGCTAACTATGTGGTGGCATTTATTCCCCAAAATGTAATGCACAGATCCAAAGCTGTCAGTGTCTATAATGGATTTACTCAGTGATTGTGAATGAGTTTTTTCAGCAGATATGACAATCCCTAGCACTTTGCCTTTATTTGAGGCATTGTTTCTGAGAATTTATTTGTATGTCTGCTTTGGAAGGCTAAAGAGCCTACACACACATACATCTGTCATCTTAGATTTTGAAATCTGACAAGCAGATTTCAAATAGTACTACAGATGGTAAAGTGTTTAGAAAGGTAACAAAGATCTCTTGAAGTCATCCATATTTGGTCTTACTTTAGCCCATTAATATTTTGTAGTTCTGAAATGATGAATGAGTTTATGGGGAAGAAAATTAAGATGCAAAAGAACTTTGTTGCTCCAATCCTAAGGAATTTAGTTTTATTACCTGATATAAAATAAGTTTTATTTTTAAAAGTAAAGGTGTAAGAATTTTATTAATTAAGAAGAAAAGCCACAGAACTAAGAATCCTATCATGAGGAGCTCTACGACGCATATGTTGTTCCGGTTTGACTCAACATTTTAATAATTGGCAGAAGTTTGTAACATAAAGTTGTATTTAAATATATTAACTGAAATTTAGGTGTTTAAATATTTTTATCTGTTTTTTTTTTTTAAGTATCTAGAAGTCTATCTGATTTTTAAACAGAGTTGTGAAAGAGCTGTATAAAAATCTAAGATGTACTTGAAAGGAGAGCCTGCAGACCACCTCTCTGGGTACAGCCCTGTGGGAGCACAGCTTGGCACTACCAAGTATCTGGCCCACATGTGCTCAAGACAGTTTTGCATTTGTTATAATTTTGTACATGAATTTTAAAATGCTTCATTTTAATGCTGTCCCTGACATGCAGTCTGTTTCATTTCCATTCCTTCTCTCAGTGATCCATGGGAGCCTGACAGACACAAGGCTCCTGTGAGTTTTGTCATGTCTCTGACTGCACAAATGCTCTGCCATGATGCAGGTGCTGCTTCACTGTCTCCAGAATGCAGTACCTGACCTCAGCAGCTTGTGGCTGTCAGCCTTTTAGTAAGTTACTGCATTTTGCATCACTGGCTTTCACTTTGCTGGGTCAGAAATGTGTCTTCACAATAATTGTAGTTTACTTCAATTCACTCATATACTGGAAAGTGTTAATTATTCAAGTATCAGTCATTGTAGATAGATGTTTTGAATCCATGTAAAGCATTGTGCTGTTAATACCTTTTCCAACTGTATCTTAGCTTTAGCTTTTGGTAATTGTGATGTAGAGCTGGGCTTCAGAGCTCTTTTCCCTCCCCCACTTCTGACTTGTTTGCTCATTTATCTAAATGTGCTAACTTGCAATGTTTCTCAGGATCGCATTAGAGAATTAACAAGGTCCAACTTCTTGTAGCACCATTTTTAAAGTTTAGAGATAAAGCATTTCAAAACTCTAGCCATAAAATTCAATGGTTTGGGTAAGACTAATTTCTTTGGCTTTTCATTAAAAAAAAAGGTGTGTATTTTCTTAGGAGCATAAGGAGCATAGAGCAGTCTTCACTGGCTCCATTGTAAAATGGTCTCACAACGTTATGACAATGGTTTGATAGAAAGGTTTTTGCTTTTTCCCTCTCTCCTTTATGCAAATCTACTCAATCTAACTAGATAATCTTGGTAGTTGATTTGGTTTGTGGGTTGTGTTATGGCTTTGGTATCCATGTTTTTTTCAGAAGTCCATAGATAATGAACCTTAGCTGGAAACAGGCTTGGAAAGGCTTGACCTGCTCATTTTAATTCTGTATCTTCTGAGTGCACAAGCAGTGCATAACTCAGGTCCCCAGACTTTCAACTTCTCAGTTACATTAAACTCTTTTTAAAAGAAAATACTGAAAAGAAAATACAAGAAAATAAAGGGAATGTTAATTAATATTGCCTTTTTTGTTTCTATCTAAAGTCCTCTCAGATAAATTGCCAGTGGTCTCCTGGTGCTCTGGATGAAAGAAGCAATCCTTATCTAGTGCTTTACAGAATTTCATAGCTAGAAAATATTGCAATGTGAAAATGTATCTTGGTTAATCACTATAGTATAGTATGCAGTCTTCCATGATTTGCAAAATATTGAATTTAGACCCCAAATCAAGAGCTCATCTTTCCACATGTGTTTTGACGTTTAGATACTCTTTTCTGATGTACCACAGTTATGAAACAGGAATTGCTGTATCACAGGGTTTTATCACCCTGTGGATGGCAGAAAAGAGAAGCAGCATCATGGGTTTTCTCTTAAACTTTGTGTTAGCAACACCTTCCCAAGGTGCCTGGCTCCTTGGGAGCCACAGACATGGCAGTCTCCACCACAGGGATCCCACACTGTCTTTGTCTTGCATGACTTTTGCTGTCTGTGTGTCCTTCCCGTGAAGGTGAGCAGATTATTCTTCAGGACATGTAGTTTTGCTCTGCTTATCCCATCATGGCTGGCTCATTAGGAAGCTCTGCACAGGGAAAGAACAGTAGCCAAACAAAGTCAAATAAGCCTTTGTCTGTAGAGTCACTGTGATACCTGAGCCATTGTTCTTTCCCGTACTTGAAACAATAAATTAATATCTTGCCTCAGACATTAGGGAGTAATTTAGAGCTGAGGGTCTGTACATTGTTACTTGAGGGAGAATTAAACAATACATAAGATATATATGGTAAGTGTAAAACAGCCTTAAGAGGAAAACTGAATTACACTGCATGCCAAATAGTTTGCTCACTGAGAAAAATACGCTTTTTTGAAGCTTTAACTCTTTTAAGAAATTGGATATTGGTTTGTGTGACTTGCACATTTTTCCAATTGTATTTGTAACAGCTTTCATACAATACATTTCCTATTCTGACAGGTTAGTCCAAAGATAAAATATTCCCTATTTTAAACAGCCATATTGCAGACAAACAGCACAGAGGACAACCAATAGGATTCACTCACAGATCTTTTCCATCATTAGTATTGCATAACTGTGTTTTGTGCTCTGAAAGGTGATGGTCTTTTGAAGGATGGAAGCAAAGAGATAATTGAGACATGAACTCCATCTTGATGTAAAACGGAAATGCTTTCAGCTCTGTATATAAGAAAATACATTTGAAATTGAAAGAAGAAAAAGACTGTGTATTAAATCTGGTGTATCTTCGAGCTACTTTTTAAAAATCTAGATAAACATATGTATCAATGATTGAATATGTTGCTAATATATTTCCATTACACCGATTTTGCTTCATAGATCTTCCTATTACGAAAAATGTAAATAGAGAGAAAGACACTATAGATTTTAAACATAAAGAAATTATGGATCTTAAAGCATTAAAAAAAATGTTTTTTCCTTCAGACTTTAGCAAATTTATTACAAAGATGAGACAGGTATGCCAGTGTTTATCCTGCCACTCACCTTTAAAATATTTTCAGACCTCATAGAAAGAGGCTGTGAAAGCCCTTCTCAGTCATGGCTCTTCCCATGGCAGAGCCTGCTCAAATGCCTGGGTCACCCAGAGGACTTGTGCACCTTCAGGGAAATGTAGAGACCCTTCTGAGATCAGCAGGGGACTGAAGGAGCTGGTTTCATTTCCTATCCTAATAGTTTCAAAGACAGAGGTTTTACTCCTTCCAAGGAACTAATGCAAATATTACTTCAAAGATATTCAAGGTGCAGGAAATGTAAAGCAAAGTGAAGTGTAATTCACAGGGGTGGGGGTGGAGAATCAGTTTTGGGTTGTTCGTTTGAAAGCAGTGGATAAATTTAATCTGAACTGCAGAACATTGTCCAACTGGCTTATCTCTTTTAATTATATAAATGTTCCCTAGGAAAACTGGTCTAATAGAAAACAAGTGCTGCAAACCAGCACAAAGGCATGTGTAACTCTTCTCTCTCATGAAGGTGTAAGTGTGTGACAAATCAATTTGCCTGCAGGCAGTAGCAGAAAGTTGATGGTCTGCATCTCTTTTCTCTTCATACTATGCAAGTATGCTGTGACAGAATTATTCCTGAGGAATTTCCTGATGCATTATAAAGCCAGACTGCTGGTTTGAACCTTGCAGCATGTAACAGTGTTAGATTTTACTTTCTTGTTTGCACTTAGCTATGTGCAAACATGGGCCACCAAAAAAAAAAAAATTGAAATAATTGCCCTTTCTCAACTCTCCGAAACAACTACATTTTAACTTGTTTTTTTCCTTCCTCTTATATCCTAAAATACTGATTGACATCAAGCTAGCCCAGGGCAAGAAAAGGGGATCTGGAGGATAACATTGGCCATTCAGGCACTGCTATTAATCTCTATCAAGTTAATGGAAGTTCTGCCACTCAATTGAGTAGAAATGGGATTGAGCCTTTGCTTACTCATCCCATTCTGATGCAGTCGAGTTTCCTGCATCCGTATCACCAAAAGAAAACAGGAAGGCCAGCGCTGATAGATATTGCTTTAAAAACAGTGTCAGGTGTCATAGGTTAAATTATCCTGACTTGTGTATCTTTTCATAGCCTCCTCTGAAACAAGATTTCTTGTGCTGCTTAAGTGGAGTCAGTAAAACAATGTAAGCCAGCAATGGTGGATTCACTTTTCGTTCTCCGCTTGAGAACTTACAGTTCTGTGCACCAAAAGATGGAGAATCCCATGTTATATCATCTCAAGTTTACATTCATGTTGTATTACTGTCAAGCTAGTAGAGAATTGAAGCTGCTTTCTTTTCAAGAAGATTAGCACTATAAATATATTCTGCATACGTTTATGAGTGTTGGACACCTCTAATTTCTGCTTGCTTTCTAGTGAATGCAGGCTGATAGGGAGTCTTGTTTGTCTGGATTTATAGCTCAAGAAATTTCAGCAAAACTGCTCAAGATTTTAGGCTAAATATACGAGGACTAAATACTTGACAGGTGAGATTTTTAGAAAGCTGATTTTATAAAAATGCAATGGATATAATGGTACTGTTGGCAGAAAAGAGGCCCCTCATCTCCCTGACAGTCCTTATTGTCTCTTTCCATTTCCCTTTTCCACCCCCTTCTTTAGTTTCTTCTCTGAGAGAGAAAATATGTAGAATGGAGCAAAGATGAAAAGTAGAAGTAAAGGAAGAAAAACGTGTCTTGTTTTCTGGTCTTTGAAGAGTTATTCAAAGGACATCATAAGAATTTTCTAATTTTTCAGTAATCTCTAGGGGGTTTTGTACATATTTCTGAGATACTTCTTAGAGTCCAATGTTGGACCCCAGTGAGCACTGTATAAAGATTAAAATGAGATAAATCACTGATTCGGAAGTCAGTGATCTATCAGTTCATATTCAAATTGTAGCAGAAAGTAAAAAGAAAGTTTTGGGATCCTAAGTTTTCTGTAATGCTAAACTGCTTTTCATCCTTCTACGTTTTTTAGCCTGTTCTAAAGAGGGCAAGACTTTATTATGAGTGTTGCTTCATATTCAACAGGTCAAGTTTTCTTTGGATTGAGGTGGAACTGTGGCTCATGGACATCTGATGTGATAGGTAAGTTGAATTTTATGTATCTTATTACATTATTACCACATGACAAATATTGATCTTGATTATGCTAGTGTAAGTTCAATTTATTATCTTTATTTTTTTGCATTTTCACCAGTTGCAGTGAAATGAAAATTTGCCTTTCTTTCCATTTCTCCTAAATGACACTTCAAAAACAAGGTTTAAATTATTAGAAATTACCATTTTATTTAGAAATAATATACCTCAGGAGCTATTAAAAAAAAAAAAACAAAAAAAAACTTCAATAAACCTTATTTCTTGAAATAAGATGTTAAGATATTCTATTGTGAAAAAGGATATTTAGTTCAGAAAATATGGTGTAACTGATGTGCAGCCCATGTGCTCATACATTAATAGATAATTGTTTGGTGAAGTAATGGTCATCAGCACCAAATTACTTAATGGTGCTGTTTTCTCTTTGGCTATTTAGTCATTGTGCAGTGTTTAAAAAGGGGTTCAAGAATGTCACTAAAGTGAGACTAAAGTAGGGGTAGAATCTTATGTTGTGCTGTTTGCTGAATTTTATTATTCACAGTAATTAATACTTGAGGCATGCATGTACAGATCTGTTTGGTCTTATGAAACAGTGGTGGGATCAAGCTGGAGTTTTGCCTACCTTGAAGTACGTGAGGCTGTTCCAGTTCTAGAGAAATAGTGAAGAAAACGTAAAAGCATTTGAGTAAAGGTTGCATAAGGCTCTAGAAACACTTTGTCACAGGGACATCCACCATGGAAGTGATTCCTGGAAGGGGTTTGGTAATCAGAAGCAATTAGGCAAATGGTGTCATACACTGTTTGTATCAGTCAAATAGAAACATTGTAGAAAAGTGTATTTAATTGTAGAGAGTTGAGCTGAAAAATTTGGAACTACAACTTAAAGTTGCAATAAAAATTTCTAGGTATAAAATAAGAAAAGGAAATGATAAATTAGTTTGCCATCTCTGGAAACCAGTTTAGGACACTGCCCAATGATGTCATTTTTCAAATTACAAGGTAACTTTTTCTGAAGTAATCTAGACAAGATACATATAAATATATTCCTGGTAGGTTTTGAGTCCTATTTACAGTACATGTTGTTGTTTACATTAACTTTTTTATGGCTAGGATTTAAAAATGAAGGTAGGGGAAAAAATGCCCATGCATTCTCTACTGGTCTGAACGTAATGATATTTTTCTGAAACTTCAATATTCATACTTCATAGTTCTCTTTTTATGAAGTTGTGTGGGGGAGAGTTTCACTCCTTTCAGACTGTTTCACTTTGATCACTTCATTCAAGATATCAAATATGTTTGGGGGTTTTAACTTGCATTTTTCACTCATAATGATAAAGACCATCAAAGACAAACTGGTAGCACCAGACTAACACTGGGATGAGGAAGTGACTGTAAATTAAATGACAGGGAAGGTAAAATATATGATAATATTTTCAGCACCAGAAGAGTTTGCCACCCAGACCCATATATCACGCATAGATGGACCAGCTTCTAAAAGATCAATACATTGTGATTTACAGCTCAGAAATTTGTCCTTTCCTAGATAAAATGAAATTTAGCTTGTGTGTATGTAATACCTTGCAATTTATTATACAGGCAGGCACTTAATGGGGTCTGAGCCTGAATTGGTCAAATGAGAGGTGCACTCATACTGCAGGAGTGCTTGAGAGAAATCAGTGTTACACACATGTGTATGTAAATGTGGTTGAGAACACTGGATCAAATGGATATTTTTTTTCCATGGCTATGTTGCCTTTTATCATGAGTTGGAGAAATCAATTCTTGCTTGTGGAAAGCAAAAAAAAAGGTAAAAATGATGCTGCAGAAATATGTGGATCTCTCCCTCCCAGCAGAAAGGGAAGGATTCATATCAGAGCTCATATATGAGCTCACCTTTCCAGTAGAGGTTTTCTTCCTGGTGTTTGTGTGTGTGTATGAGTATCTTACATAGCATAAAAGATCAATGCATTTCATAGACAAGATCTTTCCTTAAAAGAGGAAAAATCTAAGATCTAAGAGGATAATTTTTTTCCCTCACTGTGACAGGAGCAAGTGTCCAATGTTCTGGAAGGTCTGATCCTGAGGAAATGGAATATAGGTTGTACCGCAGGTTTAAACCAGAAACAGTGTGACAGAATAACAGTCTGTAAAACACACATAATGTTGTCAAACCATGAACATACTGAAAGTTTTTTTCATAGTAACATAATTAATGTCCTAAAATCCACCAAGAAACAGGTGTCAGCCAATGGATTTGATGTGTATACAGCTCATTATGTGGGTAGAAGGATTGTGAGACCTTTATTGTTGCAAGAGGAACAGCACTTTGCTGAAAAAGAAAAGCAGGCACACAGGCAGCTGTTTCAGAAAATGACATTCCAGCAAGATGGAAATATGGAACTGAGGGAAATGAAGAGCCCAAAAGTGAGAGTTCAGTGGCAGAGGTTATAGTGGGGGAGCTACAGTGAGAAGCTGATGGAGATGGGAAAGGGAACAAATAAGACAAAAACACCCTTCATTATCCCTGGTTCAGTACCTTGGGCTTCTCTCATTGCTAGTGCTTAGTTACTTGTTGTGATGGCAACTCCCCATCTTGATTCATTCTGCTTTAATTATCAGTTGCATTTAATTATCAGCAAAAAAACAAAGAAGATGAAATCAGCATTATAATGGCCAGGTTCAGGCAGATCCTCTAAGAATGGCAGAGAAGAATAAAATCTGCTGAAGGTATTTGGGGAAAGTTGCTTCTCTGTTACGGAATAATGACAGTAACTGGTGTGTAGAGAATGAAGGAGTACCATCCACATGTAGTTAAAAAGTAAACTGTGGTTTTAACTGTAGTTAAAGGTAAACTGTGCTGTGAACATGAACTATATGTCTAAAAAGTCAAGCAAACTCACCTTTAAAAATTAGTCATCATATTGCTTTACTTTGAAATTAATTATTATAATTATTTATTACAGTGATACCATTATGTATGGTTCAGCAGTCATACATTGGATATGGTTCCCCCCCCCCCCAGAGATGAATTTGGAGTTGAAAACATTGAAAATAAAGTTTCAGTGGAGATAGAGCTGAAAATGAAGCTATTTCTGTTCTGACAGCGTTGTTTCTAATAGAGGGTATTACAACGTGCAGAGGCTCAGAAAGATGACAGTGAAAATAATAACCTGACATTATATGTGCAGTAAATACTGAAGACTAGAGGCTGGTTTATTAGTTTTTTGGGGTTTTTTTTTACATGTGGGTTGTTCATTTTGGTTTTAGTTCATGCTAATCTGCTTGATAGCTCATTATCTTTCTCCTTTGGTTTCATGGCAATGTACCAGTTTATGTTAATAGCTGTTTTTTTATCCAGTCTCACAAGATCATAATTTGAAAATCGTAACTTAGGGCAGAAGTTTACACAGGTTAATATCTCTTTTCATTTAATATGGGTACATTGAAAAACTGAATATTGCTTACTTTCAACAAATTATACTAATAATATTATGCAGTCTTTTGACACTAAAATGCAAAATTCAAAGTCTATCAGATTGGCTATTTAATCAGAGTTCATGACAACAATAAAAAAGAAAAACAAGAAAAAAAAAAAAAAGCAGACAAAACAAACCAAAAATAATGACCAGTGAGGATTTGGCCAGTTAAAGAAAAGCAAAAGTGCTTCTTCATCTCAAAAAACCTCCAGAGCTAGAATTGGCACCAGTATAATCCCTGCTGCAAAGATAGAGGTACATAGGTCTTAAAAAGCTCTATTGCTGTAAACACTGGACTACATGCTTTAAAAAATGTGTGGGTGGATGGGAAATGGAAATGGTTGCTGAATTGCTCAGGTGGCTTTCAGCGACTACGTGAGCAAGGATATGATTTATATGACAAATGTTGGCCAGCTCTTGGATATAAGTGAGGAATCCTTACTGCACGAAAGAGCCACACAGTGTTGGCTGAGTTGCACTGGCAGGAAACTCACTGTCAGACCTTGGCTAAGGTCAGGAGCCACAGTGTCAGCTCTCCATTTATTGAGTCCATTTATTGAGCAGAACTGAAAAACAGTAAGACCTCAGCAGTAGCTGGATTGCTCTAGTAGTTTGCTACAGCTCCAGTGCTGTAGCATTGGAAAAGAGGAAGAGTGGAGAGCAGAAAGAAAGAGAAAAATATATAAAGTGATTCTTGCATGATTGGGTTTGTGCATGAAACTTCTGTGTGTTTTCTCAGGAGTATCTAATCCTGTGGAATAACATAATAAGCTAGATAATCGTCAGCCAAGAGGGATTCCTTGTTATTCTTCCTACTTTGTGACATCAAACATGGATTTTGGAGCAAGTCCAGGGTTAGATTTTAATCAACAAGTGGAGTTGTCTGTATTTTCTACAATGAGGGCATCTACAGTACTTTTGTCTCTCATCATGTTGGCTAGGAGGACATATTTGACTGTGACTTTTCTCTGATATACTCTTCCCCATTTTTTATCCTCTTCCACTCCTGCACTCAGATCTGCACATGTAGCAATATTTGTACTGTAGTGAATTAGCAAGAGATCTTCTAGGAAACTTTGGTGTTCCTCTAGCAGTAATTTTAAAGGGAAAAAATAACATCAAATCTTGTTGATTATTTAATTTCCTACTAAATTCACCACAGAGCAAGAGAAATCTTCCTCAATAGTGGAGATAGTGTATTTCACCTTTTCTCAGTCCCTACTCTGCTGCCTTCCTACTGTGGTTATTTTGAAGATCCTTTGGGTTTGGCTGGTTGCTCATGCCATGGCTCAGCAAACCAGAAGGCTCTCATTCTTGAGACTTAGTGAGACTTAAACATGTGCTGAAATGCCTTTTGCTGAACAATCATATAAGCACGAGCAAAGATGGCTATGTGGCCTTAACTATTATCATAAAATTTAACTTTGTGTTAAATATTCTGATTTTGAAAATTGAGTATGTTTTAAAAGCTCTAGCATTCATTTACACATATATGTCCCATGTATACATCATGAGGAAATGTCATTTTACAAGTTGCTACCACCACTTGATAATTACCCTTCTTGTGCTCTTTCTTTAGTTCGTGGTAGGAAAAAATGTCATGTGCTATGACATTTTGGTGTAATTTGAGAAATCAGAGTATGCAAATAGATATAGACTTATTTTCTGTAACTGCATTGAAATTTGCTTTCTGCAGCTGGGGAAGAAGAGAGCAACTGTGGGAGCATATGTGTTTGAAAATGTGTAATTTCACAGTGTGGCAGATTTGGCATGTAACAGGAGGGTCTTTCCCAGAGTGGTTGTTCTTGTGAATAAGGCTTTCCTTGACCTGCTGCTTCTCTTGAATGCCAACTCACTTTTGCAAACCTCAGAGTAAGGGATGGGGAACTGGAAGCTCAGGTCCTTCTGAGCTTGTGGCATTTATATTGTGAGACAGCTGAGATCGAGTTCCTTTTGCTAAGCTGCTCACCCATAATGGATCTGCCACAGAGACTTGACAACATATTTGTATCCATTTTGGACAGCATTTGCTGCTCAGCTCTCTCCCTGTGAAAGTTTCCAGCAGACCACTCAGATTTACTGTTAGCAACCCTTCCTCTCCCCCTCAGAATACAGCAATCCTTTCCATAGGTTGGGATCACCTGATATCCTTCCCATAGGCTTAATAGGCAGTCATCTGCTCCAGCCATGCATTACCTTTGAATTGGTAAAGAATTTTGAAGTTGAGAGCATCTCTTAATTTGATCCCAATTTTCTCTTTTTCAGCTGGAATAAAGATGGCCCAGCCAAATAATGGAAAAATGGTATTTTATGTCAGAAACTCTACTGGTTTTTTTTTCCTCTGGAATTCAAAATTTGTTTGAGTTTCTTGGTTTATTGGTAATTTTCAGAGTTGCTGGTTTGTTTCTGATGTAAATATGTGGCAGGGCTGGTAGAAATGAAAATAATGGTATCTCATAAACTGAAAATCTGACTTTCCTGCCAACTGTGTCTGGGAAACCAAATTATCTTTCAGAGACTGGAGTTGCTAACAAATGGAGAAATAAATGACTGCTTTTTTGTATCCAACTACTAATGCTGAAATTATGCAATTGTATTTATCTCCAAGTTCTGAATCAAAATTGGGTGTCTTATTCTACTGAAGACTTAGTTGAATCTGAAATATAATTTCAGTCTTTTTGGCAGAAGATATCTGATACTTGCTGATATTTTACCCTCTCCCTTTCTCTTACCCCAACAAGAGAACTTTTTCTAGTTGAAATCACTGAAGAAACCTGCAGGAAGGAAGGCATCCATTTCTAAATATAGTAAGCTGAGCTATAGGCATTACTAAGGCCTGGGGAGACAAGTGAAAATGAAACCACTGACTCTTCTCTATTAATTCATCCCCTGGGTCTCTATTTTCCAGATTTTTTTTTTCTTTCTTCCTTCTCTGTTTTCCCCTTCAGTGCTGTTTTTTCCTTAGCAATAGTGATATAATGCTGTTTTTCCTTTAGAATGCATCCTATATAGTTTCACTTATGTATGTATTAGTAGGTTTGTTCAAATCCATGTCCTTTCAGTTCACTTTAGAGACCTTTTCCAAGCTTGAGATCAAACAAGCAGTGATTTCCCCACTCCCACTCCAGAGAGGGCCAGCTCTCACAGCATTGCCAGAGTTCCAGGTCAATGCATAGAGTTTAGGTTTAATAGCATGTCCTATTATTTTCCTTCTTCAACCTACACAGCCCTATCTCTAATAAGACAGCATCTAATCTGCTCTTTCTGTGTTTCCTGAGGCAGATAGAAATAATAATACTGGTCAAAGGGTAATGCTTGAAGGCACATTTCGTTTAAAAACAGACACAAGTTCAATGAATTCTGCCACCAAAGTGTGGTGGCTGCAACTATCAGGAGAGAGTGAAGCTCACTTCATTCTCAACAAGGTCCACTTAGCAAAGCTGATCTTTTTCACTGATGTAACTTACTGCAATAAATAAATAAATTCTGTATCTGGTGCTTCTTTGTGGCATGTCTTTTTTTTTTTTTTAGCACTCTCCTCTAAAGCTGTCTTTGGCTTTCTGATACTTGCTGTTGGTCTTCCATTACCTCCCCTTGAAAATGCATGTGGGAGACAGCCAGAGCACTTGACAAATCCACTGCTCTTCAGAGACCTTTCCAGCACTTCCAGTGTGCATGTTAATTGTAAAAGCTGAAATGAAATACCTTGGGCTGCACTGACCTCATAATCTGTTTTTTAAATAGCATCTCCATTCCATAAATCCTCTTAGAAATAAATTAAAAATGCCTGTAGAAGAGATATAGCCTAAATGTAATAATTAAGCAGGTGCTAAGAAGCAGGCTATTATTCATATATCTGGGTTTTGTATGATAAAAATATTTCTAGAAAATTATTACTGCTTAAAGAGAGACTTGATCAATCACCATTTCCAGCTGCCCAAGCACAGAATTGAGTAATTGGAGAAAAATCTTCTGAAAGGGACCAACCATCATCAGAGCAGAAATTTCCTTCTAATCAAATCAATTTTAGGAGTAGCTCCTTCCTTGCTAGGCAGTACCACTTATATTTTTGTCTGAATGAACCCTGAGGGGGTAAAAACCTTCTTTGAGTGAAAGGTGTAGGTGAAATCAGCATTGCTTCTATACCAGTACCACTTAAAATCCATTTTTAGTTATGCCCAGAGGATACGAGGTATTTAACCACAAACCTGTGGTTAAGCAATGGTCTATCAGAAGCTGTTGTTCACAGATCATTCAAACTGAAGATTATCAGTCGAGTCCAACCTTGCAAATGAGCAAGCATGCAAAAATTCTGATACTAATTTTAAAATGGAAAATAGAGGCAAACTAGGACATTTATGTGTGGCAGTGTGGCAGTAAATTCAGATATTTAACAAGAAACTTCTGTAGTAAGTTGCTATTTTCTACATAGGGAAAGTAGGCAACTGGGATTTTTGTTTTGTTTGGGTTTTAATTTTTTTTACTTTGTAATCTGCTTCTCATGAAATTATGATCACTTGCAATTTGGGAGCAGAAATACCACACAGGGAATAAAAAGCCTCAGCTGCTTTTTCAAAATGAAATAGCTGTGTCTAAAAGGACTTTGCCTAGACAGCTTCCAGAGGGCTGCAGAGCATGCTGGCTCTGTGTGCTGTGCTGGAGAGAGAAAAGCCTGGAGCCTGGCTAATGTGGGGTTTCCTGAAAAGTCAGTGGCTGGAGAGATTTCAAATGCTTAATTGTCTTCAGCATAAAACCTTTCTGGGTGGGATTGATAAATATTACTTTAAACCCATATGTGAAATCATGACAACATCACTGGAGAAGGGCTGTGGTTGCACTATCACACATCAGACACGTGTCCCAGCTGCTGGGTTAGAAGCAATTTGGGGCAGATAAAACGTGAGCCATTGTGTTTTGTACTATGGCTGGCACAATGAGACCCCACTGCTACCTGGCTCTGCTGGGCACTGTCAGTCTGGGAGCATTATAACAGCTAGGAAATTTGTAAAATGCACAGACAAAATGTTCAGATAAAAAGGGTACTGGAGCAGTGTGAAATTCAAAAAGCTTTTGAGAGATTTCTCACTTAAGCATTTGCTACTCTTCTGTGTTGTTTGCTACTCTTCTGTCATGTTTTATCCTCCCAAAAATGTTCTTTCTCATAAAAATAAAAAGTACACATTTCTTTCTGTATAGAATAAATATGAAAGCAAAGTCACAGTCAGGCCTCATTCAAGGTGGATATTTTTCCCCCTTCCAATTTTCACATTGTTGAAGACATCATTTTCATTCAGCATTATGTAATGTGTTAAAATCAACAAAAAATAAATACCCTTGAGAATTTTTTTGATTTACAAAATATATCCTTTCAGATTTTTTTTTTCAGAATCAAGTTATGGCATTCTCCATCTTATGAGTGGAGTCACAAACATTCTAGAAGCCTTCTTTTGTTTTATTTTTTATGAAAATAAGAGGTGGAAATTCCAAGCTTGAAAATTGTTTAAATTACTCCAATGTCTCTTTTAAATATTGAAATTGATTGTCATCAGTATGTTAATGACCTTCTTCCTTTTGAAAATGTTGTCTTTATTTATAAAACAAGAACTCACTATTTTTTTTATAGTTCAGTTTAGCTTTTGCAAAAAAATATATTAAAATTTAAATCACAAGAACAGTATAACTGTTTCCTTGTTATCTATCAGGAGTTTACATTTTATCAGTCTCTTGAACTTGCAACGGGGTAGTTTTCTCCATTTATATCATAGTGCAAATCTGTGTGTCAGCAGTTAAAGAGAGTTTCGGTATTTTCCATGTAAAATGTCTACATGTTGATGACTGTCTTTCCCATATGTACCTCTCCAGTTGCCTGAGCATTCGAGTAAGAGCTAAGTCCTTTTACTCCCCCCATAGTGTCTTGGGTGGTCCCCCATTGACTTGGGTGGGATCACAGTAGCTGTCTTGAAAAACCTTTCTTCAGTAACTGGTAAGGCAGCAGTGTAGGGATTTGAGGGAGGCTGAGGGCACCGATAAATTTGATTTACAGGAGAAAAAAGTTTGGAGTAAAGTTTGATAAAATTGAGTGGTTGACAGCAGTTATTTGATGTCCTTAGTTAAGTCTCTGACATCTTTGGGCAAAGATGATGCTGGAAGTATAAGTCAAGCCTAATTGCCTGTGGCACTCACCTAAGACTAACACAGTTAACCCTCCCTTCCTCTCTCCCTCCCTCTTTCCCTTCCTCCCTCCTCCCCCTCCCCGCCCCTCCCGGGGAACACCTGGAAAAACCCCATGTAGGGGAAACAACAGTTGCCTATCTGAAGAAGGGTTGTATTGTATCCTAACTGTAGTTAAATGTATGCTTATCTTTGCCAGGAGCATTTCTCTTAGCTGCAGTGGTCTCCTACAGATGCTGCAAAGGCTGGAGATACTTCAATATGTGGCATGTTTTTTTGAAATATCTGTAGAACTGTTCTAAGGAAAAAAAACAAATATTTTAGTGTATCAATTATTTCAATACATGTAAAACATTTTTACAGCCTGCCTTTCACCGTCAGTGTTGTTTTGTACGCTCCAAAATTGTTAGCAGAACTGAATGTGAGCATTTTTGTTTGAAGTGATGGAGAGGTTGAATATCCTCCTTTCTTTGCCTTCCAAAAGACTACATTGCTTTTAATTAGCTGTAGTCTTTTTGCTAAGTAGAATGAAATTTCCCAGCTGTGTAGGAGATGTGGACCAGCAGAAGGTGTTGGAAGCTGGGAGCACTGAGACTGTTTCCAACAAAAACATTCATGAGCCAATCTCATGTTGTGTGTGAGTAAAATAGTAGTGAAGTGCTTAGCTCTGTTTGCAGATCTGAACTGCAACCACATCTTTCTCTGGCCAAAATGTGTTATTTCTGGCTTTTAAACTTAACTGTAATAAAACATTATTATTGAGAATTTTTCTATTTCCCAGTACAATTACACACTGTGATCTGAGCAGCAGTGCCATTCCTGTATTTACCAGGAATTCCAGCTTGATCAGTGTTTTAGCTTGATCTTTCCCTCGTGCTTGCTTGGTGGGTTAATTTGGATATTTCTCTAGAATTATTTGTGGAAGATCAAATGGCAAAATCAGTGAGGCCCCTTCTGCAAGCTGATGGTCTTTTACTGTGTGCATCAATTATGTTTTCTGCTCTGTTGTGTAGCCGTGCTAGAGCTGCACCCAGACTGAGACCACACAGTCTCCTCATGCTCAAGCTGATTTTACTGTGTCTTGTAACTCATGCATAAGTGGACTGCATGTTTACCTTCTCAGTTGCTGTTTGCCATCTAGGGCTACATTTGGAAACATAAGCTGCAAAAATGTGTGGAGAATGATACAGCTTCTAAATTTAATTTCTGAATTATGATTAGATTTTGTCTCCTTTTTTTGTTGAGTGTGGTTGGTTCACCTCCTCAAAATAGTCACATGCAGTTATTTAGCACTTCTGCACAGAAGGTGATGTCTCTTTAGTACTAAAATCAACAACCACGTTCTCTTAGATGTGCAATCCCATCATGGCAGAAACAAGATAAATGCTACATTTCAGAGTATCTTGTAGGAAGAGAGCAGTCTGGACCTAAGTCTTTACTATTCTTCTTAGCACATAAAGCACATGGATTGAATGCTATGGGGTTTATTTAATATGTATGTATATATGATCCTACAGTAAAAGAAAAGTAAGGCAGCAGTGATGATTTAATAGCTCCATGAGCATTAGAAATGTTATTTTAATTTACCTTCTGCATATCTACCTATGCAGCATTAAGTACTCTTTGACTTTAAGCAAATCACTGGAAAATGTTCTTCTCAGTTTTTCCTGTCTTTCTTAGTTATAAAAGCACTGTAATACTAAAAAAACAAAAAAAAAATTGTGGTTTTCTTACTCTACAGTTTGAATGGCAGAAATCAGGTGCTGGCGTGTCAAAGACAAAAGAAAATAATTCTCATATATATGTGTTATCAGAACAATTAGTAGTCTAGCTCTTTTTTTTGTTCTATAGTTCAAGCCTTAATTATTTTTTTGGTACATTCCTTAAAGTATTAAAATGAATATTTTAAATATGGATTGTGCAGAACTGGCCAAACGATTGGACCAAATTATTAAGGGCAGTGAGAGCTAACTCTTGTGGCAAAAAGGGTCTAGGAAAACTCGATGTTACAGAATGATTTTTCAGAAAAATAGCAGATGAAATTTCAGATTCAAATAATAAAAAAAGTTCATATTTGGAACCAACTTAAACTGCACATATTGCATTAATGGTACTGAAATTCGCTACTAGCATTTAGAAAGTAGGTCTTGGAGCATTGCTGTATATTGCTCCTTGAAAATTTCTCCTCAAAAATGAGCACCAGTAAGAAAGAATAATGAATGGAAAATGTCTTATGGTGCTGCATATCCACTTGCAAAATCCATGGTGTGTTCACGTACTGAAGTTTGCATGCTGGTCTGGATTTCTTTCTCAAAAGAGAAAGATGGAAATTACAAAGGGAAAAAAGACCAGCAATTAAGAGTACAACACAACTTCTATTTATGAGGAACTGAAGTTCACTGACAGATTTCACTTTACAAGAATCACATCTGAACAATATCCCAGAGTTTTATATAACATTAAATAGTGTGGAAGAGAATGCAGACTGTTTATTCTGTTTCTTATGGTGCAAGGAATCAGAGTATCAAACACAATTTTTCAACCTGAAAGATTTCAAAGAATTTTAAAGCTGTTGGACATTATTTCACACAATCAGCCTGAGAAAACACTTAATGAATTCTTGGCAAAATCCCCCTGAAGCACAATCAGAACAAAGGTATAGACACAGACTTTGACTTGGGAAGTCCCTTGGCTGTTGAGGAAATATTGCTGCCATTCTCTTGCTTATTTACTCTTTCCTTAGGTATCAGTTGTTTATAGTGGTAGTCAGAGCTGTGAAAAATAGACATTGCATCTGACTGACAATATCATGGGCCATGATATTTCCTACCAATATCATGGCCCATGAGTGTATAAGTCTTTTAAAATAAAAATGTATTTTAAGGGCTGTTTGCAGTGCTTATGTGCTTGATTTAGTAGATGAAAGGAACTTGTTTTGTTTGAAATATAATATATGTATATGTCTCATGAAAAATTATTAAAATCAGAAATAAACTGAAAGTGTATGTCCAGACAGAAGTTGTATGTTATTGGCCAGGGAATATCTGTCATTAGTCTGCCAATCTAGATGCTGATTTTCTTTATTATCAGCTTCACTATCCTAGTTTTACCTTTTGAGCACATAGGGACCAGCAGTTCTGATGAAAAGGGTCAAATTGCATGGGATACAGCAGGAGCTCATTTGCATTCAGGTTGCACAAGACTGAGATTGCTGTCCTTTCTGAGAGAAACAGTAATGTTTTACAAGACTGGTTTTTAATTGCATCTCTTACTTGGGTGCAGAACAATCTCTGGAGGATGTCTCTTCCCTCCTTAAAATGAAAAAAAAAAAAAGCAGAGCAAAATGATCATGTTCAAGGTAGAAGCAGTGTTTGTTTAGAACTTGCTTCTTGGCTTATCTTCCTTGTTTCTTTTTAACTGAAGAAATACTATGTCTGACACAACCTTGTAAGAAAACAGTGGCTTTTAAAGAGATCTTTCAGTATTAGAGAATAGGAATTTTTTTGTACTAGTTCTACAAAGCAAATAATCATGTTTATGGTTTCATAGCTTAAAGTGAGGTCCCTGAAATTTTACTCTGATTTGGGAGCTCTTGGATAAAGAAATTGCATGTATCATATATTTATATTTAATTTCATTAGTAGTATACCTACAGTACACTTGGTATTAATAAAAAACAGAATGTGTGTGACAGGGCTTGAAAGCAAAAGTACTTCTAATTCACTGGGATTGTGTTTCATTATATACCTTGGATGGAGATCCATGAGCTACTACTAAAGCCTATATGAAAAGAGCATGTTTATTGTCAATGAGTTTGAACTTACAATGCTTCCACTGTGGAATTTTTAAAGTTTTTTAATCTCAAAAAGGTTGGGAAAATTGAGTTTGGGCACCTTCTGTCTTCAACTGTTTTTTGCTAGTCAGCAACAATATTCTATTAGACGAGAAGTAGCAACAGGGCTCTCTGTTTTTGGTGCATCCACACCCATCTTGGACTTGGTGGGCTGCAGTGCCAGCAAGTCACATATGGCATCACTGATTCTTTGTTTTGAAATAATTCACTACTAATCAGGGATGTTTCCAGTGCATGACCTGACCTTAAATGGGAGCAGAAAATACATTAAAATTTTGTGTGGTGTGGGTCCCCTACACCAGAGTGTAGGTGTGGAGTGACAGCTCCTAGTGAAAGATGGTGCTGCAGCTGAGAGGCAGTAGATCATGGAGCTCTGCTGTGGGTGCTGATGTCTAGTGAATTTGCTGAAGACCTGCCCCACCTACTCTTGGTGACTGGGCTTTGATTCCTTGCATTGCTGTCAGGCATCTATGCTATTCAGAAGTTAACTTTGTTCCTCTTACTGATCATTTTCAGGGTGCAAGATGGTGGGCTGGTTATATCTTTTATTTCATCCAATCAGATTTGGTCTACTTAGAGTTATGGTCTGCATAGTGCAGCAGAAGAAAAAATTTTTCTCCAACTATCCACATATAACTTGTTGTCCTGTGGGTGTTTACTTACTTGGGAAGTTGTTGGATGGTGTTTGAGTTGAAAGCTGGAGGTGGCTCCAGCAGTTTTGTTCCATTGCACTGGTAAAAACCCTAACTATTTTTTGGATTTGAGAGGAAAAGGAAATAAACACAGAATTTATGGTAGTGATTATTCTTCTCTGAGAATTCAGCTTATGGCTGGAAGATTATTTAGTGGCTTATGCCAAGTGGAATAGCTGCAGTGGAAGACAGAAAAACAAGAAGAATATTGATCAAACCAAAGCAGCCTGGAAGGTACTGTTTCATAAAAATATCTTGTCTGAGAAAATATGTTTGGATATTTCCCCCGGAAGGTGTCAAGGGACAGAGAGAAAGGTTGTTTGTTAATATTTTTTCCTTTCCTTTGGAAAAAAAAATTGATAGGAAGCTGAAATGTATTTCGAAGGAAAAACCTCCCAGCCAATTTTGGTAACTGATGTGTGAGGACAGTAGTTCAAAACTGGGCCTCTCTCTGAGGCTTTCAATTTGCATCATATAATAGTTTGGGCTAAAAGGGCCTTTAAAGGCCATCTAGTCCCATCCCTGTGCAATGACCACAATCAACTAAATCAGAAGGTGCTCAGAGCACCTTCCAGTCTGATCTTGGCAGTTTCCAAGTAAATCATCTCTCTCTGGGATACTTGTTCCAGTGTCTCACTACCCTCCTTGTAAAATCCTTCTTCCTTATTACTAATTAAATGGATCTAATTTGGTAAATTTAAGTCTGAAAGCTAAAGGCAGAAGTTCTGAATTGTCTTTATAAAACTTTAGTACCAAAAATGTAAATGCTTGCAACATTTTGAAAAATACCAACTTGTAACTCTTACAGGAAACAAATGCCTCCTATGCAGTTTTGCCAATGCTCATGTACATTTTTGGCTGTCATTTTTCCGGTACAATCATATTTGTATGCCTGATAATGCTACAGCTTATGTGGTGATATGAATTACTCATTCTATTAATTTAAAACATGGATACCTGATCCTGAGTATATTATTCAGTCCAAGATGATTCCCCTTAGTTGTATTTCTAAGGACTCCCATAAGGTTATAAACCTCCTTGCAGGTTACAAACTCCCTGTTTCTGTCTGTGAAATAGGTGTTCAGGCCTTACTCTGAGCAGCTTCTGAAGCAGACGCCCCAAAGAAGGTGGCAGCATCTCTACCACCCTGCCACACTGCAACAGTGTGGTATGAAAAGATGAAAGCACAGCACTGTCTGGCTGCTAGGTGATACTACAATGCACATTATTGACATTAAACAAGAGATGAATGTGCAGCTAATATTTTCCCAGTTCTGCCCTTTCTTGTGTTATATGCATGAGGTCAGCTCTCCCTGCTGAGGCAGGCTCTTTGAAAAGTCAGAATGGTGTTGCCCGAGTAAGGAAGAAAGAAGAACATAAGAACTCTGTTCCTGTTCTGCAGAATACTAACAGAGAAAACATAATATGCCATTACAGGAAGACCTTGTGGCTGACGCTCAGAAAATCAAAGTAGGTTGAAAATTACACAGATGCAACCTGACAGTCTTACTTTTTAAAAGCAGGGCTGTCCAAGAGTCTGTTGGTTGTGTCAGACTTAGAAGGCAAGCCGCAACAAAAAACAAAAAATAGGCAGTTTTTATGATTCTAATAAAGGCTGCATTTGAGATTTCACCTATTGTTTTAAGGAAAGAATAAATAAGTAAATGGAAATTTAATTTATTTTGTAGTACTTGTTCTCAACCTATCAGGTTTTGTGTCTAAATTTTATAATCCATTAGAAACCTAAGTGCTGTAAGAGGCCATTAAAAACATTAAAAGTATTTAATGGTCACTAGATAATATGATCTGTATTTACTGCAAATATTCAATTGCAACTAAAATCAAAGGCATTTTTTAGAAACAGAAGGCATTATCAAATATACAAGTACTGAAAGCTATTACTATTTTTTTCTCTCTGTTAAAGTTTTATCTATAAGGATATACCATATGACTTGATGAAATTCCTCTGATATATGAAACTGGAGATGGAATGATTTTTAGTCTAACTCCAGTTTTTCACTGTGGTATGTAGCATCCAGAAAATAATTTCTGCAAGCTTAGAAATTTTAGTAGTAATCTTATATAATTTGGGTTCCTTCTGTTTGGTCTTATTGGAATATCTGTACATTTTCAGGAAGGATTTAGTATGATGGAAACAACACTCCCACCAAACTTAATTAATCAGTGCTTTAGGTAACTAATTACACAGGCAGAATTCTCAGTCAGGTGTATTGTTTCACTCTAGGTCTTCATGCCTGTCCCACCCAGCTGATATCTGTAAACTGAAAGAGGATGTTGCTATAGTGCATGGTTCCTAATAAAATTCTAATTAAAAAATCACCTCAATTATAGATTAGAAACTCAGGTTCAACAATTATCCAAAGAGCTTCATTGAAAACCCACAGTCATGTAACTACGCCTTTCTCTTTCTCTCTGAATTTATAGCTCTCTCACACAGGCATACTTTAGATTTAGTTTAAATGGTGCCCTAAGTTGTTTCCATTATCTCAGCCTGGAGCAACCTGTGTCTATTCCTGGAATATGATTTCATTATTCTTGAACTGTGTTACCTGCAGTGTACGCTATCTTTTCTACGCCGAACATTTTCCAGGAAAAGCTTTTTCGGTTCCTGTTAGTGCTTAGACATTTGAGTCAGCTAACTGTGGAAGGAGGAGGACTGTGTCTGATGTATTCATTCCAGTTATGGTAATTGTCTTTGAAGAACATTCTGATTTATTCACAGATTATACCAAGTTTTTGGGACGTCCAATCTAATATTTATAATACAGAATTATACTGTGTTGTTTAGATTAAGATGGGTACTTGTATTGGGTGGAAGAAGAACAGCCAAAAGCTTTTCATACTCCTGAGTCACTGTCACTACAAGAATACTGATTTAATGGGATGACATTTCTGGTGAAAAGGTTCAGGTTTTCAGAGACTTGATCGAAAACACATGGAAATTCCTTTCTCACAAAGGCATTTCATTTTTCTTGTCAAATACCCTTGTGTCTTATATGATTTACCCTTTTGTGATTCAAGCTCATTTTGACTTGCTGCTGTTATCTGGAAAGTCAGACTTCTATAAAATAATGGGAATTCTTTCTCCATGCTTAACCAAAAATGCATGTTTGAAGGTTGCAACTCTGCAGGAACTCTGGACAAAAGCCTTTGGAGTAAGAAGCTAATTTGTGTGGCAGAAGAAGTAAGAGTAAACAACATATTAGGATCACAGATAATTCACATAATAACCAATGTGAATTTATTATTCACATAATAAATCAGGGAGTGCTTTCCTTCTAGTAAAACTTCTGAATTGTGGTTTTCCTTTGTATTTTGTGTCATAGTGTTTTGAGAATTTGTAGGTACAGCTGAAGTACTAGATATGTGCTACAGACAATGTGCCTAATGGAAAAGGTGTGTACTGGCTTCTGGGTGCTTTCAGAAGAAAATTTTTCCTTGGATTTCAGTGGAAGTACAATGCTAGCAGTGCCTTTAGACTGAAAAATCAACTTATTGATCCACAGTGGAAGCATAAATTCCTGTAGTTTGGGTTGGAAGGGACCTTTAAAGGTCATGTAGTCCAATTCTGCTGCTATGGACATAAACATATTTAACTAGATAAGGTTGCTCAGAGCCCCCATCCAACCTGTCCTTGAAAATTTCCAGGGATGGGGCATCCACGACCTTTCTAGGTGACCTATTTTGGTGTCTCACTACACTTCTAATAAAGAATTTCTTCATAATATCTAATATAAACCTACCTTCCTTCCAGATCATTCCCCCTTGTCCTAATCACTTCATGCCTTTGAAAATCCCATGTCCAGCACATGTGTAGATTCCTATTAGGTACGAGAAGGTGCTATAGGGACTCTCCAGAGCTGGCTCTTCCCCAGGGTGAGCAAACTCCCAGCCTTTCCTCATAGAAGAGGTACTCCATCCCCTCAGCCTTCTCCGTGGCCCCGCTCTGGACTCGCACCAACAGGCCCATGTCAGATTTGGCAGATTAGCCAAGCTGGGTAGAGCAAGGTGCTAACAGCACCAAGGTCATGGGCTTGATCCCCACATGGGCCATTCACATAAGAGCTGGACCACTGATCCTTGAGGGTCCCTTACAACTCAGAATATTCTGTGATTCTATGGCCCTCCTATGCTGAGGACCCCAGAGCTGGAGGAAATTCTCCAGGTGGGATCTCACAAATATGGAGTGGAGGAGTCTCCAAGGGATTACTGATCAAAGATGAAGTGCTGAGGCTGGAGCAGCTTCTGAGGCTGTGACCAAGCTCAGGAGAATGCAAATCAGGAAAAGGCTGGAGGGCTAATTTGATGTTCTGTCTGCAGCTGGTGCCTCGAATCTCTGTTGGCACAGGCAGTAGGAACAGGAGTGAGAAAGGAGGGGGTTAGCACCATCTATCAAGGGGATAGTACAGTTAATTGTAAATTAATTTACAGGCAGTGCTAGCAGTCTATCAGTGCTGCCATCTGCATAAGTGACAGGCCAGATCATTCAAGGCAGAGAGAATTACTTATCCTGCGGCCAGGAGGCAGAGTGCAAATCTGAGACCAGTTCTCTCTTTCCTAACAGGACAATCCTACAAAAGCTATAGAGTTTTTCCAAGTATCCCTGGAATTTCAGATCTGATCTTATCCATACCTGGTTGTTCCTGCTTTCTCTTCCACTTCAGAGAAGGCTGTGCAAAGAAGCATGTGGCATCAGGAGGGGTCAAGAGGCAGGGGCTTGGCCTGGCACTGTAGAGTGGCTGCTGCTGGGTTTTTCAAACACAAATTGCTCAGGGGAAAGGGGTTTTGCCCATGGAGCCAGAAAGATTTAAGAGCTGGTGGAGTTCACAGTGCTAACACAGAAACAGGTGTTTTATTGTGTGACCAAATACTTTAAGCTTAAGATGTGAAACTCCTTAAGCTACCCAGCATGATGTGCTATTTGTAAAGATTTATTAGCTTTTCAAAGTCTCCACGCTTTCCCCTCCATGACTTCTTAAGGATTTTGAAAGAGCAGAATGAGTGCAATTCAAGACTGGACAGGCAAACTTACCTGCCATACCACCAAAGAAACAGAAGTAATGGCTGTGCCTGAAATCACTGAATCTGGAATTTGGTCATCTTTGAAACTTATGCTTGTAGATGTCCTTTATGTTCATCTTTCATGAGAATGTGGATAGTCATAGCTGGCATCAACTCTCAAGCTGCTTGCTTGAGAGACATACATGGCTCTGAGGGGTAAACCAGATAGAAATTGCCCATTTATAGGAAGGCAGGTAGAGCCCCAGTGCCTTCTCACATGTTCTATTTACTTCACTGGTTGGTTTGAGCCACGATGCAACACCAGAGACCCAGCTTCAGGAGGCTGCTCAGGTCCTCATGACCTGCTGACCATGAAGGCTGTATCAAATTAATACTAAGCATGCTTACATGTACTTTGCTAAATTAGACTAATTGATTAAAAGCTGTGTGGGGTGATCAGATGTATTTAAGTCGAATTCCTTCTACTGCGCTGTCAAATTACAGGGGTTTTTGTTGTTCACTGAAAATTATTACTCCTTTTTTTACCAAAGTTTTTGCTTATTACACAGATTTTTGTATTTTATTACTACTATTACTATTTATTCAGCTTACTAGGAAGTAGAAAGGGTTATTTGGGATTATGGCAGAGAAGAAAAACAATTACTCTAAATGCAGGAAAATATTCTCTTTGCCTGATACATTTGAAATGTAATTTTGTCTGGCAATTAGACCCTATGAGAGACTTACTGGCTGGGTATATCAGGTAATAGCCATGATCAAACAGAATCCACTTTAATTAATCTGATTATTGTACATTTTGTGGTACTCTAAAATTGTTTAGATTTTCTGACATTTATTAAGAATAAACTTCTCTTTTACCTAGGGATGATTGCATGATACAGAATTATTAATGGTTAGTCATAAGAAACTAATCAAGTTAGAGGCAACATGAAGTGAGGGAATGAGCACTGAAGCCTCAGCTAAGTTCTTATGTTAATTTGATACATGGTCTTGGAAAAAATCACTTACTGCTCATCACAGTCTCTTGATTTTCCTGCAGCTAAAGAAGGACTATTAATATTCATCTCCCTACTTTACCAGTTTGAGGAGAATTAGCCAATGCACATGTTTATAGATGAAATGTTAGTGCTTCAAAAATGTAAATTTTGTTTTATCAAATGTTTATATATGTATAGATATATGTGTGTGTGCATCCAAATAATTAATAATGAAACTAGAGACCTGGTTATGCTATTTCTATCTGTAGTTGCCAATCCATCAAATAGGAAGGAGCATTATTTATTATCTAGTTAAATGGCTTCTATCAATAACAGGAGAACTAAAGAGAACTTCGAGGAGAATCAATTTTTTTTCAGGCCTTAGATATACACATAATTCATAATTTTACTTGCTCTTAACTGCTCACTGATTTATTTAGAGTGACAAAAAATTCATGTCTATTAAAATATTGATGTTTTGATTGTATTTTTTTGTTTGCTTAAGGTGACGTAGTTCTGAAGGAGTCTAGGAACAGAATTTGTTTCTTATGGAGTCCTCATTTATTCCATGTAATTGCAAGGCTCTGTGAGTGTTAAATAACTTTGGTTCACCTGTAATGTAGGCTTATTTAAATTGAAGGCTCAGGCTCTGAGATAAACTTGTTTGTTTATGTAAAAACTCATGTGTTTTCATTCCAGTGAAGTACTGTAATCTTTTGACCACAGGAATTCTTTCCTCCAGTGTGTGAAATGTTCTTTGAAGAAAACACTGAGCCTTGAAACAAGACAAGGCCTTAGTTTTGTTGTGTGTTCCCTATTAAGTAATTGTACATTTGTGGCAGCAGATGTTAAAAATCATGGAGTCATAGAATTATTTAGGATAGAAGGGACCCTGAATGCCATCTGGTCCAAGCCACTGTCCCCCTCAGCACATGCACTAAACAAGGCTAACTTCAATATCAGAACTACTACTACTGGAACTAATATCAGACTTACATTGTGTTACTCAGGCCATCTACAAATTGTCTATTATTTCTATCTTCCTCAAAATTTATTGTGGTGGATTTCTTATCTAACATCATCTGGATGATGACCAAGTCATCATCTATTAATCCCAGTAATAGTGTAATCCAATTGAGTCAGTCATTGATCATCTTGTCTAGATTTTCTTGGACACCAAGCTTTCGCAATATGTTTTGGAGGTAAATTTTGGGCAAGAGACAAAATAATAAGGAAATATTTGCCTTGAATAGTGCCTAGACCATTTGACTGAGTTCCAAGTAACAATGTCTGCAATATTGTTTTGTTATAATGCAATCAAAAACAGAGTTTAGTATCCTATTTTAAAATAATGTTAATGCTCAGAAAAATAATGTTTATGTTCTATCTCTCAGAAAAAGAGTCGTATGTGGGGAAAAATACAAAACCAAAAATAAACCTAAAAATGAACAAAGCAAGCAAAAAAAACCACAAACCACACATATTCCAGGATTATTTTAAGCCCTTTTTTCTTATAGTATTTAACTTTCTGGGCTTTGCCAGCTTACGGTGCATGTGTTGGAAATACACATTTATCACTTATATAAAATTTTGGAGATTATAAACTTTTCCTTATCCTGGTTGACCTTGCTTCTCCTTTTGCATGATGTAATTTAAATTTTTATTGTATGTACTCAAAATATAGACTTGATGAAAATTACTGCATTTGGCATCCGTTTCTTACCTCACAATGTACCACTCCACTAAATTTGAGCTTGAATCTTTTTCCAGAATCTTTAATATCTAGAAAATAGTTCAATTGTTAGATGTAGAAGAAACAAACAATCCCATTTTTGAAGACTTAACAGGTGTGTGAGAGGTCAGGAGAATCAGAACATACTGAATATCAGTCACAGCAACAGTCACAGCCCCTTTACTAAAGCCCTCTTCCAGTGTCATTCCTTGGGCTGAGTCTTCCTTAGCAGGGGATTGCACTGAATGTGTGCACTATGTATATATGCAATATGTGGAGCACATATTTTGGTTTATAGAATCATTTAGGTTGGAAAAGAACCCTCATCCATTAACCTAACACTGCCAAGTCCACCACTATGGGCCATGTCCAGAAGTTCCATATCTGCATGTCCTTTAAGCACCTCCAAGTATCGGGGGCTTTCCCGGGCAGCCTGTGCCCGTGTTTGACAATCTCTATGGTGAAGAAATCTTTCTTAATATTCAATCTAAACCTTCCCTTGTGCAACTTAGGCCATTTTCTCTCATCCTATCTCTTCTTCCTTGAGAAAAGAGACTGACCTCCACCTCACTACACCCTCCTTTCATTGCTCTTCTTTGGATGCAAATACCAAGAACCAAGCTCATGAGTTCTGAGGTCCTTTTGTGATATGAACCCAAGTACAAAGTGGAATATTTGCTTCAGGAGTGCACTACTGTTTCAGATCAATAATCCACCACAGGTGCATGTTAGACATTTAACAGATTCCCTTGAAAGGTCCCTAAGTACTTGCCTGTCAAGTCAAGTACTTAAGATTGGTCATGAGGTAAACTAAGGTGATGTATGGAAGGCGTCATCCCCTAGATTTTTGTTAGCATAAGTAACATCAGAAGTAGGCCCTTTGGGTTTGATATTATGACAAATCAGAACTACAGGAAACCTGAACTTCTGCGCAAAGGAAAGCAGGCAAAGTAAATAATTCTTCCTAGAAATTGGGATGAACTATTAGTTAAAATTAAACTGAAAGTTGTGCCAGAAATGCTCAATAAAACTGGTAGAGAATATCTCTTTCAGTCTTCTGCCAGATAAAGCCTACTGCAACCACATGACATGTTTTCTAAACTCAGATCAGCTCACAAAACATTGACAGGAGCTTTGTTCCAGCAGGCTTCATGCCTCATTGTGTATCATCTGTTCTTCTGCAGCAGCATAAACACATCTACAGTGCACAGTGTGCCTTGGTGAATTTCAGGGCAGTCGGTGCTGCAGCCTCAGTGCTGCCTCATTGGGAACATGCTCCTACTGCTAAGTAAAGCAGCATTGCACAGATCCAGCTCTTAGGACTGTGGCATTATGACTGTGGGATTCACATATATCTGCTTCCATTCTTTGCTCATGCTGCTTATTAAACATAGAGTCCTAATTTCTCATAATAATGTTCGTTAAAGTAAATTTTAATGACACCAGGGTGGGCTTTCCTTTCCAATTTTTCCTTCTGTGACATTTGCAAAATGGTTTTTTAATGACTTCTAAGACAGGAAACTATTATCAGTATTAGTAGTTCATACTCTCAGAAAATTCTTTTTTTTTTCCTGAACAGACGATATGCTGCTTTCCTTAGGTGTAAAAAGGCAAGCAAAATTCTCTGCTTTCAAAGCATTAAATGATTTCTGCTCTGAAACAAAAAAAAAGCAGAAGGCAGACATAATTACCAATTTGAATGTTGAATAGCTTTCAGAGTGAATAAAATTAACATTTAAATGCATACACTTTTTCTGAGCTGGGTTTTTTCTGAAGGTATCGTTTTAGTCTGAGTTGTTAAAATATTGAGTATATTTATTAATCAGTTTGGACAGATTGCCTTCCTTTCCACACACATACACTACTGGTTTTAATTAGTTGCATGGATATAAAAAAAACACATATTTTAGAATCACCTATTATTTATGTTGGAAATAAAAAGTTTGATATTTTCTGACGGCTCCTATAACACAATAATTATGGTACAGCTAATACAATGACATCTTTCACTGGTGATATTTTGATAAGTGTCTTCCCTGAAACAAAAGCAATAAGTTATTTCTTAAAAAATACACTGATATATCTGTTGACTCTTTGGAAATTGACCTGTGAGCCCTCAATAATCCTGTGCAATGGTATTAGGCTTTTTCAAAGAATTCAATGACCCATTTATTCCTACACTATAGCACAGTTGCATGTAGTGTAATAAAAAATGATGCTATTGAAAACATTTTATGACTATTAAAAAACTTACCTAGAATATATATATATATATTTTACTGACCACTTCAAAATCAAGAATTTGTTTTCTCACTTCATTAGCAGCAGGAAACAAAAAATAAATCTGAGATTTAAATATGCTTCATCTCTCTTAAAGTATACATTGAAAGAAATGGAGCACATGAAAAAATAACTTTTTTTCCCCCTTGTTACATAGATCTTATTTAGTCTAGTACTCCCTTAGAAGCAATTGTAATACTTCAATTAGACAGTGAAACAGCAGCTGAAAATAGAGTCTGTGAGTAACACTGTGCAGAGTTAGTAAGTTCAAGGGAAAGCTCGAGCTTTGGGCAAATTTTAATCCCTTCCAAAATGAAAGACTGATGCATCTGAAGCACAGTAGTGTGGATATGTAATTCACTTGCTTCTGCTTTACAGAAATGTAGCCACTTTCTTACAGTCTGGTCACTGTGCATGGTTTTGTACCTGTAGTGTCTGAACAGTCTACGAATATACAGTCAGGATTCAGAGTCAGAAAATCAGAAATTCTCTGTAATGTTTCATTCTAACTACATCTCTCATCTTTTTTTTTTTCCCCTTTCCTTTTCTTTTTCCTCTTTTTTATTATCTTTTCTCCTCCTTAAACCTAATTTCCTAAGAAACAAGACTCTCATGACCATTCTCTGGATGTGTCTGAGACCTGCTCCTTCTTAAAGCAGCTTAAGGCATATTTAATAGAGGCAGATTTCTAAAGCTCTAGAGTAACAGTGACTGTCACAAGAAGAGGCAGCCAGGCTATGCTTTGTGCCCTCACTGAGCAAGAACAACTAAAAAGATCAATCTATATTGAACACCAGGTAATGCACATTCGCCTTGAGAAATCCATGCTTATTGGTAGTGATTCCTCTGATTATTTTGGGTTTTTATTAGCTGCATTGGACATTTTCTTCTTGTTGCACACAAACTGCCAGTTTTACATCAGTCTTGGGTGTGTGTTATACATATGTAGTATTTTACATATGTATACATAGATGTATATATATGTCTCTAAATCAGGAGAACTCATCCTCTTTCCCCTATGACTTCAGACACTCTTAATTACTTTTCTAGTTCCCAGATCAAAAGAAAGCTAATGAGCTTTCTGTGAGCTCACTGGGTAACCCAATACTAGGCCCAACTTCTTTGTGTAGAAAATGCTTATTTTCACCACCCATATTTAAGCTTTGATGGATGTTGTTACAATGACTGAACTAATGTGTTCTTGGCAAGAAAATAATGGCGCTAATAACAAAGAAATATTTATAGAAAAAAGTGCTGGTGGTGGGACAAAAAGAAAAAAAGCACCACCAACACTTAAATTTGGACAGACTGTCCTAATCTCTTCATTCAGATGCTTAAGCAAAGTACTGCCTAAACAGTTATATGGATAGCAGTATTTATTACACCTTCTTTCATTTAAACCATTGAAAAGTTATTCTTACTCAGTAAAGACTTTATTGAACAGCAGAGAACTCTTGTAAGCCTTGCAGGGTTTTTTAGCTGAAATAATTGTTGTGTTTCAACCCATATTGCAGTTCTGGTAGAATTAACTCCATACTGTGTTGGTGCTGAGGTTGAAAGGTAATTAATAATTTACTCTCACTAAGAATATGTATGAGCTCCATTAAAACAGTCAGCTGAAAAGTCCTCTGTTGCAGCCTGTCAGGAACAACACATGTTTTGGAATAGACTGTTGCTATTTATCATTTGTATTTGTGGCAATGCACTGGACTCATTGTTCTGAAAAAGAACTCTCTGGAACTGAAGAAATGTCCCCAAGATCTTTTGTGGAGGAGCGTCCCCTCCTCTAACTGGAGGTTTGCATGTGGTAGCACACCAAGCTGTATTGCTGCCTGTTAGATTTCCAGCTCTGAATTGAATCTCACCAACAGTCTGTTTCTGTTTTCTCTTGGCTTTTTGCTGAGCACAGTTAATGCTCTCCTTGCTGTGTCCAAACTGCTCATGCTGACACCACTCTTGAGAACTGCAGCTGCATGTCCAGCCATGGGCTGAAGGAGGTGAGAAATGTGCAAGCAGTTCAATGACCAGCTGTCTCTTAACTGCTGTGGTGTAAATCAGGATGAAAAGAATTAGATGTTGTTGGGTTCTGCTCTTAATACTCCTGGCTAGTGCAAGGGAATGTGTGCCAGGCTGCGTTTGCAGTATAAAACAGGAGTGCTTGAAATGGGACAGGGGCTGGCAGTCAGGCCAGCTGGAAAACCCTCTGCAAGATGTACAGACACGTAGAAATAGGTTTAGAAACAATGGACAGGGGAAGAATCACATGCTCATCCTCTGGATCTCAGATTGAAGATGGATGCATCAGTTGTGTGGTACCTACTGTGACTGTCTGGTCTGCAAGCACAGCTCAGGGCACTGAGTGGAGCCAGACCTGAGTGCCTTGTGTTTTGGCAGCAGTCCTGTGGCAGTAATGCTAATATTGGGCAATGTTCTCCAGTGGTTTTTTTGTTTTATTTTCTAAAAGAACAACTCTGGTTTTAAATTCCAGCTGATTATAAACTGACATAATTTCTTTACCTCAGAACTAGTTTATTGAAAGTGGTAACACAGGCCAGGGGGTAGTATTTTCAGGACCAAGATTTCTAAAAAGAGTAAGAACTTTTTTGTGTGAATTCCCAGGCTAGTATGCCAAGTATAGGAAGAAAAGTGTTCTGGAAGAAGGACAAGAGTTCAAATATGCTGCTTTTTTTTTTTCCCCAACTTTTTAATCAGTGATGTGTTTTGAGTCAGGAAGTCATGTTTCTGTGGAAAGAAATATGAGACTTGACAGACATTCAAGCTATTTAGGTGATTGGTGGGTGGAACAGTTTGAGTTACTTTTGTATAATTTTAACAAATCTTTTTGTGTGTGCATGCACACAGATTATATTTTTGTTTTTACAGTAAAGTAAGCAAAGCAAAATATTAATGTTCTTATTTGTAGAAAAAAAATTAGAAGGTTGCAACGCTGAAAATGGCTTCAAAAACCTTTCTATTTTCAGCATTGTTGCATCCCTGGTTTACAGCTGATTCATGGCAGATGTTTTCTAAGGAAAGGAAACAGGTTCATGCATGCATGGATATTGGTTGGGTTTTACAAGCAAATGTAAAACCACAGTGATTTGTGTGTTCCTGAAATGTTTCATGACTTTGTCACCTTCTAGCAACTCGAGCTGAAGTGTGATACAGAAGATTGCATGAGAGGTATAAACTTGGGCAGAATTTGATGTGTTTTAGACATGGAATTTACTTCTCCTACATTGCCTCATATTTCTCCAATCTAAGTAATCACAGCACTTGGTCAGCTGCTTTGTGTGGGGCATAAATCACTATCTAAAAGTATCCAAAAGGAAAAGGCTATAAGTGAGGTGAAATTTTACAAGAGAGAAGAAAAGCATCAAGTTTACTGAGGAAGGTCTGATATCTGTCGAAGTATGGAGCAGTTGGAATTATGTTACATGTTTTTTTTTCATTGAAAAGCATATGAAAGGTATCAAAGGGCATGGCAACATCTGCTGCAGTAAACAAAGTAGTTCTAGCATGTATCTCTTATTTGTAATTATTTAACAATGAAAGATTATGTTGAATTTTTTTATCAGTTTCTGAAGTTTCTGGCTGAACAAGATGACACTTTATAATGAAGTCAGTATTCTTGCATTAATGAGTGGTTGACTTTTTTACAAGATTTCTGACTGTGGCTTCCATTAGTGCTGCTCCAGATAGAAATGAAAGGGTTTGGCTGTACTTGTTATATCTCTTAAGTTAGAGGCATTGCTTTTCTGGGATTGTGTCCTTACTCAGGGCAGCCAGTATGTGTGGAAGGGGGAGGGTGTTATTTTACATAGCTTTGGTTGAATCCCTCTTGCAGAACTAGAAATTTCAAGGTCTGCAAAAAATGGTTGGTGGTTTTTAAAGAAGCTCATGCCCTAGTCTGGTGAAGCAAACAGTCTACATCTCCAGATACAATGCAGATTCACAAACTGTAATATGATCTCTGTGACACTGATTTCAAACCTATAGTTTAAAATAACATTAGGCAATAACTAGCCTTTTTAATGTACAGAAGAGTTTCCTCAGTTTGTTGTGCCTGAAATAATCTCATCCTCTCTCTCAGGACCATTTTCTCCTTTTCTGCATGCAGGAGCAAGTACTGTCACACTCAGCACTTGCACTTAGAACTCCAAGAGCAGGTGAACAGAGCCCTACAAAGCTGATGAAAATACCAGTGGAAAAATCAGGCTGTCGAGGGAATGTTGAGCAACACAAAGGCAATGGGTTTCTCTTCTCCACAGATCTGCTACCTTCATTGGCACAGGATAACAGCTTGATATTTGCTCTCCAGTTCAAGCTTCCATCTTGTCAGGTAGTGTGCAGCCTCTGAGCCTTTGGGGCAGCTGTCTGACACACTGCACGCATCAGGCTTGCACAGGTGTTTCTTACAGGTGTTTCTTTACAGGAAGTAAATCTTTTCCTAAGTATGCCACCTCATAGGTTCTATAATTGTAACACTCCCTTTGACTGTTTTTTAAATAATTGCTCACCTGGAATTATTTAAAAAACAACAAGATTTTGAGTTATGAATGGAGATATTCCTTTTTAATGTAAGATTAACACCAATATATGTTTAAATAAGTGGAAACCTAATTATCTTAGATGATGTTATTCTCTGTTGTAAACTATTCCTTTCTGGGATATGGAGTAATAACATAGTCACTTGAAAACCAGTTTTTGTTTCAAGATTTGAATTAGGATTTACCAAAAATGTTTGGTAATCTATATTTTTGTTTAAATTTTCTAAGGTTTTCTCCTCATTCTGTCATTATCTTGTTGTCCTTTTCTGTCACTTCTAGTATCTTCCTATGTAGAGAGCAGTTGAGGTATCACACCTCAGGATAGCCAGGGAGCTGCCAGGTTGATATGAAGGCAGCTGGGGAAATTTTTTTTCTCTGAAAGGCAGTGATGGTGGGGGAGGATGCTCAACCAGATGAGGTGAGTATGTGGAAAGATTTATGAAGAGCAGGAATCCCTCAGACTCTGGGGACAGGATCTTTGAATCTGAAATAACAGGTGGACCTGGCTTCCCCAGCAGAATGCAGGGTCAAGTCTTTGGGCTATAGAGAGGAAAGGGCTGATGAAGCAGGACTGCAAGTTGTGCCTGCTTTATTCTCATTTTATGGAGTCATGACTATGATACTAGGATGCTCCAGTGGACTTTTTGCTATCGAGCTCCCTTTCCCACATGCTACCTTAAGATGAATTTCCAAAATATGTTTTAGAAGTATGAATTTGTAGACATAAAATGTCTCTCTGTTCCTCAGCTTGATCTCTCATCTAACTGGGTTGCTATTATTGCTCACACTTCTAGAGAATTTCTTAGCAAAACCATTTCCTGGGTAAGCTGCACATAATTTCTCCTTGCTCTTGCAAGGCTTCTCCCAATAAATCTCTCATTGCATGGATGTATTTGTTCATATTTTTATTCTGCTGAGACTGTCCTCTCTTTTTCCTAGCTCACTGTTATGTGACACCACACTTCCACTGAAGCATATAATACCAACCAGGGACATTGTTCAGAACTGGATGCCTTGTTCTGTCTTACCCAGTATTTCACTTCATGTGATACATTAAATGTTTGGGTGATTATTTGGAAAAGCAAATGCAGTATTTTCCCCACTGCTTTTCTTCAGCAGATGAGTTACTGTTTTTTCTCTAGTTTTTAGCCTGTTATATGCAAAATTACCTACAGGCAGATAGTTTTCATTTCAATAGTAATTAATTCTTACAGCTATTTTAGAGATTCTCATTCAAGATTTGAAACATCTGCAGTGGGTTCTTTCCAAGGTCACAACAGATTTATTGTGTGTCTTGTTTGTGATCACAGCTTAAAACGTGCAAGGAATGACTCTGCTGAGATGCAGATGAGTTTCTGTGCCATTGAGCATGGTGCCATCACTGTCACTTGTCCTAGGCATCTCCCAGTTTGACCAGAGAAACACAAACACTTTCAAAAGAAATTAAACATGTGCTAACCAAGTGCTAAAGATCCTGTGTTCCCTCTTTGGTTTTTATGGTAGCACATTGGCCTGACTTTCAGACTGCTAAAGCAGAGCAGTGCTTCTGAATAAGCCCTTTACACAAATTATTGTAGGTTCCTAATTTCAATTAATCAAGCCGTACTAAGATAGTGAGCTTCCTTTGCAACTGCCTCTGAAAAATTACGTGAGTGAGTACTGTGTGAGCACTGGACGATTTTAGTTTTATTTTGCAAAATATCGCCACTGTTTTGATAGATTATTTTTTTCCTTTCCTACCTACTTCACTTGCTCTCCTGCTATGATTTTCTCTGAAAAGCAATATTGTGTTTACCTAGTAACAGTGAAGGATATGTTGTTCTCAGCTGTCAAATAGGAAACTACAATTTGTATGTGACCTAGAAAGATTTAATGGTAATGTCTTTTTCAGTGTCAGATTGGAAGGTTGGGGAAGCTGGGAGCAATCTGTGAGATTTTAAAAGGGAGCTGCTTCTCAATGCATGGAAAAATAAAATTGTGTGAGAGGGAAAATAGATCTTTCATTACTTTATAGGAAGCAATAGGGGAAAATAGAACTTTCTTTTCTTCAACAGGTAAAAAGATTTATAAAAGCAAAGTAACATAAGATAGATTCTTATCTTAGAGTACCAGATATTGCTTTTTCTCCTAAGTGGACTACCTAGGAACTACTGTACGAAATTTTTTCTCTCTGCAGAACAAGTTATGGGGGAGAGTAAATTCTATGCTTGCAATTCCAACTGGGTGGCTGAGGTTACTACACCTCTGCTTTAGATCTGTGGGTGGAGAGATGCCCAAGTTACTCATTTATCACTTTACGATATTGAACAAGTCTGTCAGGCCTTTGGTCAGGCAGACATTGCTGGGCATTAACACCCCAGATAATTGTCTATTGCTGTCCGTTCATGGCATGAAAAAATACAGGGGGAACGTTATGGTTGTACCTTATTACCTGGTGACAGATTTGGGTTCAGCATAGTAATACATATTTAACATTTCATTAATTGTTCTCTTTAAACCATGAAGTGCCATGGCATGTATTTATTAAAGTTGTACCTGAACAGGAAGAACAATAAATAGCCTGCTTTTCTTGCTTTGACCATGAGTGCTGTTGTGTCATGCTGCAGAGCAGAATTTCTAGGACTCTTGACTGTGATGAAGTGTGACTCTTGTGGATATGTTGTTGCTTAGACATAGTAGTTGACTGCACTAACTCCTGCATATAAGTTTTCTAGTCTGCTGAAGTATTTATTCCTCTTTAACATTAACCTTAAGTATCTGTTCGATTCACTATGTTGTAGTTAATAATGTGTTTTTATACTGATACATAATTAAGTAGTAAATGATGTTTGTGTTGGTTTTTTCTATTTTTTTAATTTCATGGTCATATAAATATCAATACCTCTGGTTTTGTGGATCCTCTGCATTTTATTGTGAGAATTTTAGGACTTATTACTCTCTGATACTTCAGGGCATCCATATAATTCTCTTCTTTCTCAAGACTATGAAATTTATACTCTTTTCATTATACCAAATTGATGGTTTGTGCCTGTAGACATAGACTTATATTACATAGATACAGATATCATTACAGGACTTTTGTATTTTTTGTTCATTGAAAGGCTTTTGTCTTAAAATGCAGTAGCTGTTCAACTGATATTCTCAAAAGAATAGTCATTCTCTCAGACAAGGTATCTGATTTTTTTACAATGCCATTGACTGCCCATGAATAATGCATGATTATGTCAGTCCACCTCTAGTATTACTTGAAGGCTGAAGTACTTAGAAAATCTATTTAATGACATTTTTAGCCAAGCTGCATTGAATGCTGTTGTGGATGATGTAATGGTTCTTGATAGCATTTGGAAAGTTGATGTTGTTAATTTATATTTGTACAGCTTCCAGCCAACCTGTATGTTTAAGCCAGCTTGGTTATCTTACTGTTGGGACTTTTGGCAAACTATAACAATCAGGATTTCCAGATGTAGTGCAAGCCGACACTGATTCCACTGACATATATTTGAGTAGAATAACTCTAGATTTCCTTAGAGATGCTCTCCACATATCATATGACTGAAATCTGACTCCACTAACCCTAGCACTTTAGTCAAATAAACAGCAATAATTGTAATGAATTCAAGCTAGAATTCCTATCTGTGTGGCACAAATCCGGAAGAAAAGTAGTGATTTAATGTAGTGTTTGCTTTAGGGATTATTTATAAATTTTACTAGAAATCTGTGAGCAATAAATGATACATCCATATCTTCAAACCACATCTTCAAAGCAGAGCTACATTATGAAGGCAAAACAATTTTTTATTAGTTTTGAACTGAGGACATATAAACAGGACAGCCTTAAAATGTTAACAATTTGAAAAGATAGTGACATTCAAAATTATAGGCATTTAGAAAGCTGGTATTGACAATAAAATCAATGCCAGAAGAGCTTTGCATCTTTTAAAGAAGTGATAGGAACTATTATCAGGAACATGGAAATCAATTAAAAACATGCCATGGTTGGCAAAGTTCTGCTCTGGAGCTTTGCACAACCTGTATGGGCATAGAGTTCTTAGGATGGTAACAGCAGAGAGGACAGTTTATTTAATAAGACTGAGGAAGAGGCAGGGGATTTGACAGTCTCCAATGTCCTGAATAAAGAATCTTCATTATGTTTGTCATAACTGAGTCGTATTCCTTCTGCTGCAGCTTGCATACGTCTAATTACACAAGGAGACAGGAGGTTTACCCTGCTCATTTCCTTCTTCACTCAAGAGCAATTAGGTCTGAGATGATGATGATTCACAATGCACTTTATTAGAAACATTAAATAGAAAAAAGACAAATTTGTGTCCCTGTATACAGAAGCCATTAGCAACTGATTCTCCAGGAGCCCATGAAAAGATAAACAGGAACAGAATAGAAAATTCAGGAAGATCTCTGAAGTGAGAGAAGTCTGACACAGTACAGTAAGATGCAGATGCACTCAATATATGCCATGTGCACTGAAGGTGAAAATATTTGGAATTAAGTTCTCTTCACTAAAAGGATGAGATCTGAATAATGGTGACCTTCTTGCAAAAGTTAATGTAATTCCAAGACTGGAGGTAACCAATAAACAGACATACTTTTAAGGGAGCGTGCAGAGACCTGGGGAAAATGTGGAAGTCTCTGAAGAAAGGCATGCAATCAAATAGGTATTTTGAGTTCAGTATGAACTCAAGAAAGAACACATAAGAAATTGCTTGGTTGCTATGACCTTAAACAAGGACCTTTCAGATGAAAGCCCACTTTGATACCATCAACCCACTTTGGGTTTAGCTTGGCTTTAACCTAGCAGAAATGGAATATTCAGTACTGTTTTTGTGCAGATCACAAGGTTTTAGAAGTCCTGAAAGATCTAAGTAAGAGTCTGTGCCTTACAATATGGTAAAATCAATGCTGAACCCTCAAGTCCTACAAAGTGTTCTTTACTACCAGCAGACAGTGATTGTCTAAGCAGCAAAATTTTCTTACGTAAAGAAAAAACTCTTACGTAGCATTGCTTGTGATCAGCCTGAAGATTCTTAAAATCACATTTCTAAAGATGACCAGGGCCAGGCATTCTAAGATGCCTGGACCTTTGAATCAGTGATGTTAAGTTAAACAGTTTTATTACCTTCCCTCCTCAATGCCTTTTGTGTATATTTAGCACTCTCAAAAGAAAAAAGGTCAGTAGATCCTAGTTTCAGCATAATAACTCTGTGGCAAGCTGAGTGAACAAGGGTTTTTTTCTCCTCGTCCTGTTGAAACAGTTGAAAGGTTCAACTATTGTTTGCTATAAGGTCCTAAGAGTAATTGTCAGTAGAAAAAGAACATCAATACTAAAGATTAAAAATTGCCTGAGGTATAAGTTACTATTTATCTTGTTTCCCTGCTCAGTAGTTAGTGTACTTTACTTTTCTTACAGTTGAAAATAACATTATTTTATTCTTCCACTTCTTCCACCTCTCTTCCATTCCAAATATGGATCAAATTAATCTATCATTTATGTCTTTTTTTAACCTGCCTGGGACTGAGATATGCTTTCATTGTTTAAGTATAGGATTTGAATGTCTATAGTAGAGATATGTAGCGTAGTGTATTTAAGCTATTTGTGATCCTCTTTAGAAAACCACTTGCTTTGCTACCATGATGCCATTCTTGGCACAGCTTTCAGGAGCACCAAACTTTCAGCCTGTGTTTCTGGAAGAAGCTATTAGCATTGAAAGGAATAGAGGAGGGCTAAGCAATATGTGACTGATCAAAATTTTGGTGGAGAGGAAGCTGCTTGTGAGTCAGCAGTGTACCCTGGCAGCAGTGAAATTGGGTAATAGGTGGGTAAACATTAACAGGACTGCAGTAAGATCAAAGGAGGAGATTATTCCTTTGTTTCTTGGGTTGCTAATAAAAGGGAAATTACAAACTGGAGCACATTCAGTGAAGAATCAGAAAGATGGCTGGGAAACTGGTGCATTTGCCTTGTGAGGAAGGGCTGAGGTTATAGCTCTTGTTTACCCTGGGGAAGAATGGAAAGCTAACGCTGACCAGTCAACAGCTATTGAGGAGGCTAGCAAGGAAACAAGCCAGATATATAAACACTGAGATATATGGTAGGAAAATGAAGGGTGAGAAGTGTGAACTGAAAAGGGAAGATTTAGACTGCTGGATATAGCAAAAAGCTATTTCACCTTGAAAACAGCTAAGCATGAGAACACCACTGCTGGGAAGTTTTCATTGTAGGAGATTTCAAGACCTGTCTAGAATAAGCCCTGAGAAATTCAGGCTGACTTTATGGCTAACCCTGCTCTGAGCAGGGGATTGGCCCAAAGACCTCCTGTGGTCCCTCTCAATTTGACTGGTCCTATGAGCCTGTAAAATAGAAGTTTTCTGCAGACAGTCTTAAAATGTCCTGTGAGCCATCTTGTGGCAAACTAGGTCTCTTTTCCATATTCTACTCTTGCCACATTTAAGATAATCTAAAAATGTAGACAGATAAACTTTAAAATGTTTTTCTGAACACTGAACAAAAGCTATATGTGCTGGACAATCTAGGCCCTATATTTTCTGGCTGCTTCCTAAAGGTAATTTAGGCAGAAGTAGACAAAGTTTGGGTCAGATTCATCTTCCTTGCTTGCTGTCCAGTCTTTCTGAGACAGAAAGGGACCAAACACAGTAACATATATCAGTGATGCATTGGAATTGCACACTAATGCACCAGTCCTCACAGGGATCTGGTTACTTGGGATGTCAGTGGACTGAGGATTTTTAGATGTGACCAGGTTTGAAATGCAAAGTGATTAAACAGACCAGGTGTCGATTTTGGGACCACACTTTTCTAGCTGGCTATTAATGTGTTGTAAGCCAAAATGTGAAACTATGAGTTACACAAAATTTTGCAAAAAAGCAATTAACTGACTCCTATCCTACCTCAACAGAAAATGAAATGATACTTTGTAAGACTGTTTCAGAGAATCTTGATGCTGGTTTAAAAAGACTCCATACTCACACTTTTTGGTATTTCTCTGTAGTCTTAGTGTACTTAGAGCTTATACACTCTACTTACACACTTAGAGATTTGTCCTTCTCTAACATTTGCTGTCTTGATGACTGCATCTTCATACTACCTTTTTAAATTCTTTACTTTTTTAGCAGTGAATTATTTTATCAGAAAAAACTCACATAATTTGCACCCTATTAAGAAATACTGAACTAATTCTTTAGGGTTAGTGGTGTCACAATGGTGACAATCATTTTCATTGCACAGAAATTAATTTCAAAGCTTTTGACAAATTGGTATATGGTGACAGGTGAAGAATTGTAATTTCATTATTAAATTGCGGTCATTTCAAAGGGTCAAAATAAGCATCTGTTTAATAACCTTTCTCTTGCAGAAAGCAATGTGAAAAGTTTGAAAGAGAGAAATTTTAAGGGTTTCCTTTTTAATGCATCTTAATATAAGGAAATAGTCTTCGACTAAATAATAGTTTTCAGAATCCTTATGCAGTTATGATTAAGTCCTAGCAGGATATAATAATGCCATGCTGCATAGGTATTTTCTGGAGATATTAGTGTATCTGTCTTGCAGAAGACTTGGAAAAGAAGTCACCCAGCAAGCTCAGATATCATGGCTTCTGTGTGTAGTCCCTTCAGTCATGTGTGGGCAGAATCAGGGAATCTAAACAGACTAACTGAGGAGACATGAAGATGTCCTGTTTGCTCACAATCTTCACTCAGAAAGGAATTAAAAGCAGATGTTTTCTTTCAGAGGTTTTCTTTGTCTAGTCACTGGGAAATGATGCTCAGGAGTGATGTTTTGAAGATGCACATTTAATCAGAATGATGTTTCATTTCATCTGCTGAAAGTTTGATTACAAAGTAAGTACAGGGATGGAAAGAATAGATAATTATCTTTAAACAGTGGGTAATAGATCAACTCTTCAAGACAGCTCAAGTCTTTGTGAAAGTGTAGACAGAGCTTGTTACTCCTGATGCTGTCAAGGGCAAGATGTCAGGTGCAGTTGCCGAGTGGGACTTTTCCTCTCTCACCGTAAACATGTTCTCCAACTCAGCCTCCCCCTCTGTGGCAGCAGCAGAACTGAAGAGCTGTTCAGGGGAGAGAAGCTGCATGTGATGCTGACATTGCTGGGTCCCTTCTCCAGCCACAAGTGTCTTGGCATTCTGCTGTCAGAGACTTTTACTTATACCTACTGTCTCCAGGCTGGCTGTTGTTAAACCAATGTGGACTCTGCATCATGGAAATATTAGAATAGATAGTTCTTCCCTGGAGGATATTTGGTTTCAAAGGCAACTTCCTGTGAAGTTTTTTCCCTATTAGATCTCCCTGGTTTTGTGTGAACAGAAATGCCTCCATGGAATCCCAAGGCATGAAGGGGAACAAGTGATTTAATTTATAAAGTAAATCTTGTTGTGTCAGGTCATCTTTCAGACACAGAGAAGCGGACATGGTTAGTAAAGTTGGTGCTACAGGAACCTAAATATCTCAGTGTGATTTTCTTTTTAAGTCTCTTATATAAATGCTTCAGAAACCTAAGTACAATGGAAAAAGTCTAAGAAAGAGCTTATCAAGCAGAAGACATCCAATAAATTCTTATGCTATGACTTGTCTTCTAGTGAGTGTCATTTCTCAGAGCTTTATTAAAGCAGTTTGTATGTTAAAATGATAGGTACGTAAGCCATTTTTCTTCCCTCCATGTTGTATTGAACCCTGAACATTTTTCTGTTTCTCACATCAATAGACATTGTTCCAGCAGAATCATAGACTGTTTAGTTTGACGGAAGTTCAATTTCCTATAGAACAAGAGAAGTCCCTATTTCTGGAGATTAACTGCCTTTAGATATTGTTTTGCCACAATGCTAATTGTATACTAGCCAGCTGATTTAGAAAACAACTTTTGTCTCAGACAATAAAAGAAACTACTTCATATAATTTCACGATAAATAACAGATTCTGTTCATAGATGTCTGCATGTCTGCTTATTTATACTTATTTGAATATCCATATACAGATTTGGTTTATGTGGTTGAAGAAATCCTCAGGATGATAGAGCTACTTCTCCATTCCCTCTCTTGTTCTCTCTACTTCCTCCAAGGAAAGGCTACTACTCTTTCTTTAGCCCAGCTGATATAAAGGCTTTAGGATTTCATTTAGGCTCTCATGAGACTCTGAGGCATTAACTTGGGTTTAAATGCATATAACATCTACATTTTCAGATGCATTGTTTTAGAGCTTTGAACTAGAGCAAATGAAAAGCTATACATTAGGAGGAAGCAGTTGGGCAAAGGTATCTGGTGCTTCTTACACTTTTTGAAAGCTGAACACTTCACAGCTGCTCATGAATGCACCATGTTTCTATTTCAGGGTACACCTCCTGGCTATTAAAATAGCTGCAGAGCATGCCCAACACAGAGTTCAAAAGCTTTGAGCTTCGCTAGGTCAGAAGTCTTTCAAAAGACCAGGAGAGCTAAGCAAGGACCATGTGCTTGGGCAAGGAGCATTTCTCACATCCCACATTGTTTTGAAGTAGCCTTGTTGAAAAAGAGTAGAATGTACAGTCTGGTGTTCTCTTTCATATAGAAACAGATGGTGGATTTTTTTTTTTAAAGTGTCCCTAAAGATATGGATTTTATATCTTAAGCTCCATTATGCAGCCTCTCAGCTTAACAAAGATTGTTCTGTCTTTAATTTTGAGGTGTGTATTGTACCTACAGTGCATTGTGGCTGGAGGCAGAAACTGGGGAGAGACATTGTAAACTGTGTCACTCCACTGAATTTCTGTGGAGTTGTGTTTCCTATTGAGGAGGATGTGACATCACATTTTAGAAATAATTTTGTTTTGTTTGTCCCAAATTTCAATGCCATAGAGTAGTCATAAACATTAAAGCCATGTTTCATTTCAGCGGGGATCCAGCTCAGTCTCATTCTATATTTAGCCAATTCAAAAGGATAAAATACAACTCTATTTGTCTTATATATAAACTGAGATCCACAGATGCTCCAGCACAAGATGTAGTTACTGTTCATGATAAAAATCTGACAGAGCACTCAGAGCAGGCCAAAGATGAAAACTTTTGCATTTACAGTTTTGCTTGTTGTTTCTTTACATGGATTCAGATTGCAGAAATCAATGGAAGAACATCAAAGTTTTCCAAATGGAAGATAACGTCTTTGACTTGGGGTGTCCTTGAGTTACTGGAGTCTGGGAGAAATATATTTGGCCTTTACTCACAATATTCTAGACAGCTACTACCGACAGTGGTAGCAAGCTTTGTTTGACTTCTGTAAAATTATTTGCAAAATTGCTAATAATACCAAGCATAGAAGAACTGAACCTTTTTCAGATCATAAGTATATGATATTCAGATGTACACAGCAGTGCATGACTCCAGTTGTAGTATTTGTAGAAAGCAGTATGCCAGGCTGAAGAAATTATGCCTTAATTGAAATACATTGCTCAACTTTTAACAAAGCAAAACAGAAATAGCCAGAGACTTCCCCCATGTAGTCCTTGGGATGTCAAGAGGATAATCACAAACTGAGATGCTGACATTTGTTCTGGGTACAAGAATAGATGTTTGGGGTACTGCTTCTAAGGCAAGATAGAAAACATATCTTTAAGTAAATGTTTGGTTGTCTCCTTTACCAAATGTCTAGGAAATTAAAAACAAGTGGAGTGTCTTTTAAAGAGATTGCCAAGAAAGGAATAGGGCAGTGGTATATGCACTTCTAAAGAAATTAAGGTGGATTAGGTATTCATAACTAAATGAAGACATGAATGTAATAATGAATGTCCACATCTTACTGGAAAGAACACAATCAAATTGTCACTAGTGCCAAATATTTGTGTAAGATTTAATACTAATATAAGTGAAAGGAGATAAAATTCAAATTAGGGTAGTCGACTCACTACTGCAATTTATAACATTAGAATTAATGTGGACTGAAATTCCAGGTGTGGACAGGAAGAATATATTACTTGAGCTGCATTAATGACTTCTTGACCAGAATGGTAGAACATACAACTCCTTGATGGAGGATATTTTAAATGCAAAATGTAGACTCAACAGGAAATTGGAAAATCCCTTAGACAAGAGACGTGTCAGAGACTGCTTTTGTTGACATTTTGGTCATTACACAGGCTCAACTGTGTCTCAGCGTGGATTATCAGCATTTTGCAGAGTACATCCTTCATTATTTATATACTTCAACACAAGTTTTTAAATTTCCCTCCCGCTTTATAAAGCTGGAAGAAGAACTCCATATAACATGATGTTGAACTAGTGACAATCAGACTGATGACTGATTTAAAAAGAAATTGCTAGAAGCAATTTTTTTAAAGTTTTCCAGTGGGAGACAGAATGAAAGCTCTCCAATTTACATATCTTAATAAACTTCTGGGTAATGAAGTAAAGCACTGTTTCATTTATAATGTGGTAGGTATAGTTCTGATTCTTAGTTCTCTTTGGAAAAAAAATTACCTAGATTTGATTGTAGATAGATCAAAACTTAATATTCAAATTTCCATCTTCTGTATAATAGTAATGTGCTGAAAAGTATTTATATAATTTTTGATTTTGGGAAACTATTGATATTTTGGGGTTTTAAAGGACATTTTTAAGCAGAATAAAGTTGTATGTGGTACAACTAGAAAAATAAAATTAATTCTCTTTCAAGTAAGTTTTAGCTATTATTATGATTAAGAATACCTTGCTCTTGCCAAAAGAGGAAGACCAAATGGATTCATTTAAAATTGAGTAAATCAGGAAAAGCAGTAACAGCTTCTGAGGAAAGTTGTGCAGATATATAAAAAGCAAATATAAAATGTGATTATTTGGATCTGGGGGTGAGGGTGTTGTCAAATGTCTTACAAAAAAAGACATGTTGACACTGAGCTGAGAAATTATAGCACTTTTTATGGGTGGCTGAGAAAATTCTAATACCAGTACCCTACTGAAAAAATCCTTACATTAAACTAGCCACAATAATAACTGTGACTGTTGTGTTACAAAGAAATGGAGTCCCTTATGAATCACCAGGGATCTGAGATGGGGAATTTTTTTTTTTTTTGTGAAATCCAGTCTGTGTCTTCACAGCACCTAGAACCTGCAGTTGCAATGAAGTCCACTTAGGAATAATATAACTTTTATGACTTCATCACACAATTTTTTTTTCAGGGTTAAAGCACTGCTTGTTTTCTTGTAGTTTTGTCTTGATTCTCCTGAGTTATTAATGTGCTTTTTAACAAGGTCCTTTTCTTTTTCACAGATTCAAATTTCCATTTACTCATATCCATATCTTAGGAGGTCTGTAGTTCCCAGGAGTTCTTTTTATAATGTCTGGCCCTGTGCTCTTTCACTGGCATTTTTATGTCTAAGCAAAGTTTAATAATGGAAATTAGGGGAATAGAACACTGCAGTGTGGGAGGAAGAGGGAGAAAGACAGTATTCTACTCTGAAAGGGAAAAATTTCTTTGTTGTCATTAAAAGAATGTGGGGGAAGGATTTTTTTTATTCATGTGCTTCTTTATATCCCTGGTGCTGTAAAGAAGGTGCCTGCCTACAACCCTACCATTCCTTGTGCCATTGACAGTCAGTCACTCCTTAACAGTGGCTTGGACTGTCACATGCATAGATAAATTTTTTCCATTCTTTAGCCACAATTTCTGTAGAAAAAACAAAAAAGACAAAGAGAAAAAAAGGAAAGACAAAAAAAGGAAAGAGAAGAAAAAATGAAGGGAAGGAGAAGGAAGGGGGGAGGAAGAAGAAAGGAGCATAAAATTTTGTCAGGATCCTTCAATCAGGGAAAAAATGATGCCCTTATAAGAAAAAAATCAGCTTCTGGGAAAGATTTTCTTTGCTGTTTTGTCTTGGTGGAGTTTTTTGGGGGTTTTTTTTGTTTGTTTGTTTGTTTTGTTTTATTTTTCTTTTACCAGCCTACAGCTCTGTTTTCCACATTCTCATCAGCATGTACTAACTTACATGATCTTGGTCTGTAGCCCCAGTGGTTGCAAAAAGCAATTTTTAAAGCAATTACAGAAACTCAAAACCCAGATGCAGCTACAAAGAATTCTCAATGCATTATTTAAACGGCAGGAGAAGCTTTAATTTTTAATTAGTTATTAGACTTGAAAATACCTATTTAAAGAAGCCTCGGGTTTTCACTTCCCAATGGTGTCAATGTTGGAATCTAGTGAAACTAGTCTAGAATCCCTCCCTCATACTGAACTGCAGCTCAAAACAAGAACCAGTGAAATAATCCCCCCATGTGAAAAAAGTTACTTCACCTGTTAAGTCTGTGTATGCAAACATTGATCTAGTGAAAGGCATTTGAATAATTGATTTGAAGCCTTATCTTTGCCAGGCAGTTCAGAAAGGTTTTACTTGATGCAGAATTCTTTCCATCATGTCAGAGTTTTCTACTTCAAAAATTTCAGCCATTATCTGATTCCTAAAAAACTCACTGTGATTAAGAAATTTGACACAAAACTTCTTCTCAGATGTAGGAAAATGAATAGAAAAAAGACCTCAGCCAAAAAGAATTATAAAAAACAGTCACTCATATTCTTTCTTTTACACTGGTAAGGTACTAAAGTTCTTTGTAAATGTTACACAAATGACTTAGAAACATTGCCTAATAAAAGATCACAAGAAATCCATTGAATAGATGGGAAAAAGATGTAGTTTCCCTAACCTCCCCAGCAAGGTATTAATAGAAATAAAAAAAGAAGGGCATCCAATTTCTGCAGAATTGCTGAAATGGGGACACCTGCTCTAAGTCAAATGTTTGTTGTAAGTCCCTTTGCTTTTATCGGCACATATTTTTTTTTTTTAGTGATTATTGCTTGAATAGGAGATCTTCTGAAATATATTGATTACATATTGAAGCAATTTTAATGGAGAAAATAAATAAAATTTTGCATAATTTTTAAATTTTCCTGAGCAAACATGTTCTCTAATAATTATTAATCCACTTTTTGCTTGAACTTGCAGGAGCAGTAACACTTTCTGCTTGTCAACATTTCCACAAAGACCATTTTATCAAGCTGAAATACTGATTTGGACTATTTAGGCTGATTCTGTTTTGCATAAATCTCATGATAAAACTCCTCTCATCTGTAGGGGAAAGATTAGGATTCATAATCTAGTTCTCTGATTATGTAATGATGCAGGAGTTATGATTACAGTCCTTTCATAATAGCAGAGAGTGAGTTAATAGAGCCTTTTCTGAGATACTGAAATGACAAATATATCACTTAATTCAAAGTATGACTACAAAGAATTGCTACTGGCATGGCTCATAAATACACAGCATCTCTTTGACTTTCACAGGGTTATCAATGTTTGTTATCTAGAACTTCCTTTCTTGTCACATTGTGTGTTACTGTGAATGCTTTTTAATTTAGTTTAGGTTTTTGCTAACAGGTAATCAGTGGGTATTAGTTGCACTAAGTATCTTATTTACTGGATATGGATATTTTCTCTCAGTCTTTTCAGACCTCTGACTTCTGCACATTAGTGTGTTTCTACAGCACTGAAGAAAGTAAATCAGAAATCAGATATTCTAATACTATAATATGCTGTACTATCACCTCATCAGTTTTTAATTCTGTCACTTACTGTAAGCCCAAATTGAATATCCAGCACCAGAATGGATGATCGCAAAAATTATCCCAGTGGTCCAAATCTGAAAATATTGTATTCAAGGGTTAGCAATATGAAGCACATTAACAAAATATAAGTAGAAGCAAACCTTTCTTCCCTTCCTATGACTTTAACATCTTGGTCACTCCACAGTTGTTTAGTCAGCCTGAGTCATTACCATGTTAAACAATACGGATCCAAAAAGTGTTGATTCATAATCAGTGCTGGAAACAAGTTATATAAAAAATTTGGGCTTAAAAATCTTGCAGGGAATATGTGGCCATCATGGCTCATGCAGACCAGAAAATTTTAGTAGTAATAGTTACAGGAACAGTAATCAAAGTATGCCATGGAAGCGGGCATCATACACAAGGGAATGGACAAAACCTGCCGTTTTCCCAGAGCCTGAGGACTGCTTGCTGGTCTGCCTGCTCAGGTGGCTGCTGTTTACACTGTGCTGCTGGCTGATCTTCCCCTTGGTGCAAGGGTGCAGGAGGGCACGTGTGTATGCAATGTACTGTGAGCCATGCCATTGCCATTCTCAACGACGCATGGAAACATGGATCCAACATCCACACAGTTCTCAGGGAGAACCACAATGGTGGATGAGCTTTGGGGTGATCAGCACTCCCTGTTGCCAGTGTGGTTGGACTGAAGAGCAGCTTAGAGCCTGGAAGAAGGCAAGGGTTTTGATGTACTACTCTGCCCTGGGTCTGTGCCTTAACATGTGGAGAGACATTGTCTGGGCTACAGCAAAGGCTTGAGGATGTAATACAAACCCATAGTATGAAGAAATAGTATAAACTCTTTCTATGTAGGCTATTCTCAGACAACAGCAGAAGGAAAATATTATGTTACACTTAGTCTGGTGATAGAACATTATTTTGAAAGAATTCTATGGTGTATTATTTGAAAAATAATAAGAAGAAGATTCCTGTTGTCTGTTTCTTCATAGAGGTGAATCTCACCATGTATTTCATCATCTTTTCCCAGAAACATCTCTTGTTTTCTGTTACTTTGTATTGTTAGGGCAAACTTTTAGATTCCATTCACTACATCTTTGCTTTCATTTCACTTCGCAGCTATTCCCTCTTTGCCTGAGCCTTGAATATAAAAAGAACTTTAATACTGTAGAGTTGCATATAAATCAAAGAAAGAAAATAAAAAAAAAAAAAGAAAAGACATTTGGAACACCAAGACAAATGGGTATTTATTTGACTATTTCTGCAACCATATTTCTTGAATTCTATGCTCTGCCTTCTCTGATATGGGAAAAATATTCAATTTTCTGGTTTTTCAAGTGTTCACCTTTGACAGTGAAGTGGTTTTATCAGGGAGAGTGAGTAAAGTGACTTCACTTCTGACACGAAGGCATGCCTTGCTGATCACCTGTGTCCCTAGCCTGGGAGGCATCTCAAGGAATGTTGGAAGGAAATGTCCTAGAAGCCCATTCTCTAAAGTAGAGATACAGTGCATTAGCTTCAAGGATGCAGCAAGAGCAGCTTGGGGAGCCACTGGGGAAATGTTCTGATGCTCCTTCTTCAGCTCTTGCCTGCCTCCCCTTCAGTCCTGCCCCTAGGTCTTTTGAAAGAAGTCTCTGGTAGGCAATGTTCTGCAGGCAGTTTTGGTTTCAGAGCAGCTGTTGGTAGGTCTGCAGTGTACACAGAGCCTTTCAGAAACAGCAAAGGAATAAGTAGACACATTCAAGGAGTTCAGATAAACATGGCTTCATCCCCTTTATGGCTATTGTTCAGTCACACATTTTATTATAAGCTAAGGCCTGAGTATCAACCTATAGACTGGTGTCCCTTCCTGCCTGTGTTATGTAGAAATAATTTGATAGGCTGGATTAATTTGGTGTACAAAAATCAGTATGCATCTCTTGCTATACAGTAGGATATTGACTGAATCCCTGTCTCTCACATAGGGTAGTGGGTGCCAGTCTGTCAGAAAATGGAAATGTGTTGACTGTGTTAAGTCTGTATAAGAACAGGGAAGATGAGAAGAATGGAAAGCACCTTGAGTTTTAAATATTGACTTGTTCTTTGAAGTTCTGTTACTCTGTTTAAGAATTTTATTTCAGACAGCTAGCCTCAACAGCTCTCTTTTGTTTATGAATCATTTGCTGAATGGAAAAAAAGTATTGTGAGTTTTATATAAATTACAAAAAAAAAAAGCATTTGTGCATAAGTATTACTAAGCTTGTATTAGAAGAAAGCTGCTTTTTGCCCTTCTCCAGAAGATGAAGCATTTTTACAGGAGGCTTTCATCCCCATTTCTAGATGAAGCCAATTCACAAACAAAGGTCAAGCAAAGCACCTAATGTTTTGGTTTTTCCTGTTGCTGAGATGATGTACTATTTTAGCCTTTCCGTAAATCAGACTTAATCAACAAACCTGGTAAATTCATTGGCATATGTTCACCAGCCGAAATCCTTAGCAGTAATGGCTGGTTTGTCAAACAATTCAGTAAATACTCTGTGGGAGAAAAGGTTCTTCTCTCCAGGGCTGCTAAGGAAACTAAATGTTTCTCTCTTCATTTTTGTTTAATTTTTCATTCAGTTAATGAAATAATTGAGAATCAGGCCTTAAGAATATGATTGCTTTATTAATAATGGATGGGCACCATTAGAAAGGGCTAATCAACCTGTTAGACTATTTTTTTAATAACATGTGCAACATAATGTTAGCATTGTAAAGCTCTCATTTGAAGGGATATTTTCCCCAGCTGGTTGCATTTTCATTGTTACTGATTCATCAAGTGCAAGAAAGGTGATTTTAAATCCTTTTCTCAACTTATCATTGCTATCAACTGAAATATATTGGACTGGATTTTCAACAGGCGTAAGGTAATAGAGCTTTATTTAAGTGAGATAAATACACTGATTTATAGCTGCAGTTCACACCAGGTCTCAGCAGGACTCGGGATCCCTCAACCACCCCTGGCTGTCTCCAGGGTACCCCTCACATCCTGCGTGCCCATTTCCTCTCCTCTACTGCCTTACCTGCAGGGGCACTGCCTTTGTGTTGTACAACCACTGGCATAACTCTTCTGGTTTTCTCCCTAGCCCTCATTTCAGTTTGTGTAATTAAGCTAAGCATGGTGCCAGCTCAAATTTATCTATAAACTCAAGACTGACTTTTCAAATTAATTTTTCCTGTGTGTTCTTGTGTGTCAGCCTCTAGCACACAGCAGTAGTTTTGAAATGCTGTATATAATCAGCAGTTTGGAAAAGGAGCATTGTAAAATAGTAAAATTGAACAGGACTTTATGATGTGTTTATTAACTGTAGTGAGATCTGGATGGCATTCCAGAGATCTCCACACACTTCCCCTTAATATAATTTTTTAAATAAACAATGCATGTGAGTTATACCCCATGTTGGAAGAGAATAAGCTGGAGCATGCCTTTAACTAGAAATATGTAAAATGGAAAACAGGATGAAAGGCAGAATGGGCTGAAAGGTGCTTGATAATGGATTTGTGCTTTATCAGTCTCATTTTTTATTTGCAAAGTAGTTGGAAGAGACCTGGTTAAGTTATATGCTGCAAATATGCTGGTAACCTCATGATTTCCTGTAATTTCTGCTCTAAATTGCACCCTAAAGTTCTGGCAATAGAGCTCAGCAATGATAAAGCTTCATTTTGATTTATATAAATATGTATATAACAGGTGTAATTAGATACAGTAATATGTGCAATACATAAGCACATGTATGCATTCACTGTATGTGCATTTATAAATATATTTTAAATAAATACAGTAATTGCAAGAAACTCTGCAAATCCAATATGTCAAGTTCAGGCAAGACTTTCAGAACCATTTTCTTAATATTTGTATTTTTCATTGTGGTGTTCTTTGGCCACTGGGAAGAAGTTGTTCCTAGAAGTGTCTGTGCCAATGGACCAGTTTCTTTTCATCTCCTCTGAGTGCTCTGATAAAGCACTGCAAGATCTCATAAAGCACTGTCCAGGAAAGGGAAAGCAAGACACCTTCAGTCAATCAATGTTTTAGCTGCCAAAGCTAAGTCAGCAGTGATATTAATGTGTACACCCATGTGTGATGCTGGACCTTACAAGAGCCTGGGAGAATCCCAAGTATAGATCCCTGTCCATCTGTGCAGAGTGAATAGCAGAGCAAAAAAGTCAAGGGCCTCCTGTCAGTATCTGCAAGAAAGGATTCTTTGTGAGCTTTTCAGATTACACTCTGAAACCTTGCTTTCTTTAATCTTGGCCACATCACCTCTCTGTTATGCCCATGATGTCTGCCTGAAGGTTTCCTTACCCTTCAGATCAGAGATGAAGTGAAGACTGAATACTGGAAACCTCAGGTTTCCAATACAATGTGTTTATACCAAAAAAAAAAAAAAAGTTATTTAGCTTCCTGTGAACTGAGGTTGGGTGATCTTCTAATCTATCTGCCCACTCACTTTGATGTTAAATGTTGGGAAAAACCCTTGACAGGCTGCAGAAGAAATCCTGAATTCACATGAAAATGTGCTTTTCACAAAGTTCAGTTAGAATAAAACAATGAAGGAAATCTTTTCACACCTTTCACAAAAGAATATATTTCACCTGCATTAACATTCCACTTTTGCCCTTGCCTTCTGACTTAACCTTTTCTTAGGCTGTATAACAGTCTTTTGTTAAAGCAGATAGTGGAAGCCTTTACATCAAAAGATAGTACTGTAATAAGATACAGTGCTCTGTCTAGCTCTAATTTCTTTCTACTTTCCTTCATGTATTTTCAGTTCTTTCTTAACTCTATTGCTGCTGCTTCTCCCATTTTTTTATAATTACACTGGCTGAATATATTAATTGTACAGACTAGTAAAATAACTTTTTCATAATCTTTTTTTCACATCTCAATTTCATTCTTTAAATCTCAAACATCCCCCCTAAAAGAAAACCCAAAAAAACCACCTGCAACCAAACAAAAACAAAAAAAAAAATTACTTATTACACAAAATAAAACCAGTTGTGAATCGTTTATTCTGTTTGCAAACCCCATTCTTCCCCCCTCTTCTTCCCTTTTTTACACAGATTCTGCACTTGTACCTGCAACAGTAGCAGGGAAAAAAAAAGTTCTTTTCTCCCATTAATTGTTTTTAAGATATTGCTGGGAGAGTTTTCCCTTGCGACATAGTGCAGAACACAATTAACGCTGCTAATAATTGAGGTTATTCTAGAAAATCTGCATTTCTCACCTCTGATGAACTCCTGTCACAGGGCAGTGCAAACCCTGCCTGGCCTCCCTGTAAAGCACACTGCAGCAGTGTGTGCAGTAGGTGTTTGTTTTTCTGGAGGTCTCTGCATATTGCTCAGCCGGGAGCAGCCAACTGTGGCATGAAATGCCCTATGGGCTGCTCCATGTCTCTGCTTGTTCCTGCATTTTCTGGGCAGAACATATCTCTGAGGCTTCAGCTTGAGGCAGGGAGATAAGGATGGCTAGTACAAGGAAAGGTTTCCAGGGCCTGGGATGTGTGCCTGTGCCGGGAGCCAGAGCCTGAAACACCTCTGCAACACCATCCAGATGAAGCAGCTGACTCCTCCTGACTATCCAATTAGGGCTCTTGACAAGAAAACTCATTGAAGAATCCCTGTAATGATGTAGCAGAGCTGTAATAACACCTGTATTTTTAGTGAAGGTTAAAGGGTATAAAATACATAAAGATATATTTGAATATTATCATGATTTTCTGTCTTCGTACAGTTTGAAAAGCAATCCTCCAGAAAGGCTAATTTAATCTTATGCTTCTTAGGTACTTCTGGCTGCTGCCTTCTCCAAGAATATGCATTTAAAATCTAAAAAATCAGAATATGATTCTGTGTCCATTCATTTACCCTGACACGGTGTCTCTGACTTCAGTGCCTCTACATGAGTCAAATGCAGCAGAAAAGGGCAACAGCAAAACATCCCCTTTCTAGCTGTAGCTGTGTGCTAAATAACTCTCATCTTCTTTCCTCCTTTTTCTTGCATACCCACCCTGCACACCTGATGTGCACCAGCAGCTGCCAGGATCTGTCCCTGCAGTTCTCTCTGCAATTGTTTTCTTTGAAAACAGAATTGTTTTTTCTTTGAAAAAAACAGCTGTTCTTGCTATTCCAGATCTTGCTTGTTATTGATGACCTGCTCCTTCTCAACTTACCTGGTCATGACAAGCTGTTATATTGCACATGATTCTTCTCTCAACTTACAGTAAGGAGTCTATTAGCTATAATTGGAAAACTGAACCTCTTCCAGCTGTGGGTATCTTATTTAGCCAAGATAGGTTTTGCATGTAAATGGAGCATATTACATGTCATTTGAATTGAAAAGTGACTCTTAAAACTCTGTTTACCTTTTATTACATTTCAAAATTATTATGCCCTCTGCCTAAATAAAGTTTAGAAGCATTTCATTTTCATTTTTGTTTATCTTGCTATGTAGTCTTTAGATAATTAATGTCTTTTTTGCTTATTTGGCATTCTCAGCAATACTTTCTCATGAAAAAGATAATTGAAAAATGAAAAAATAAAATTTCAATCAAAGATCATTATTAACCTTCTTTACCTATTATTCTCTTAATTTATATATTTGGGTGATTTTTTTTACCAATTTAAGCAAAATAACTTGTGCCTACAATCATAAACTTATGGGGGATTTTTTTGTATTTATTTAAGTCAGAAGTGATGCTATGTGAATTCTTGGTGTTATCTTTCTGGCTTTTATGCTGGAGTAGCTACAGGCAGAATTTTTAGAGCTTTGCAGATTATCACTTAAGGGCATGGAAATATTGGATTGTTAGTGCTTTATCACATCTTCCATGGGGCTTCAAACAGTAATTAAGGCAGTTTCAGTACTGGCCCTGTGTCTGTGTTGTAGTTGGTGACATCATTACTCAATTAGAGTAATAAGATTCTCTAGAAGAGTCTTGAGCTTGGTTTTGCTTGTAAAATTAAGACAACCTGAGAAATTTTGAGTATTTTCTCATCTTGATATGTGAATGTACTGTAGCAAAGGGAAATTTAAAAAATAAAAGCATTGTCTCAGTGCAGTTTGGGGTTATAGTGAAACAGGATCAAATCAGATTCTATTCCACCAAATTATGGGATTTGGTCTAGGATTGTAGATGAGCATGAAGTGCTGAATAGCTGATGATCTCACTAGGGACATGCTCTGAAGCCTTATTGATTGAAATATTTAAATCAATATTGAAAAAAATTGTGGTAAATATCCACTGCAGGGGTTTTCTATATTGGTTTCTCCTTCAAAAGAAGTTGGTGCTTAAACCTATTAAAGGTTATTTATATGGCTTTTTTTTTCTAAATTAAAATGGAATGCTTAAATAGAATTGAAGATGGGATACATTTGTCAAAATATAAAGCAGAACAGAAATGTGCATCCATAGTAATAGCACACTGGTATTTTATGTATTTTGTAGAAACTGCAGATGTTGACTGAACATACCTGATATCAAAGAAGTTATCTAATATCTTAGACTGCAAAAATAAACCTATGCTGCTTCTGTGAATGAAACTACTGTGGTTATCCAAGGGGTGTACACTGTATATATATATATATTTATAATTCCTTCTAAATTAGAGGAAATTCTTTTCAAATTAGAGGACTGGGCAATCACCAGCCTCATGAAGTTTAACAAAGGAACATGATGGATTCTGCAAGCTGGGGTGAAGCAACCCTGGATGTAGAGACAGACTGGGGAAGGAGATGTTGGGAAAGAGCACCATGGAAAAGGACCTGGGGGTCCTGGTTGAGGGAAAGTTGACCATGAGCCAGCAGTGCCCTGGCAGCCAGGAGGGCCAAGCATGTCCTGGGGTCATCAGGCACAGCATCACCAGCCGGGCAAGGGAGGGGATTGTCCCACTCTGCTCTGCACTGGGGCAGCCTCACCTCGAGTGCTGGGTGCAGTTTTGGGTGCATTAAACTATTGGAGAGTGTCCAAAAGAGGGCAACAAAGATGGTGAAGGGTCTGGAGTGGAAGCTGTGTGAGGAGCAGCTGAGATCGCTTGGTCTGTCCAGCCTGGAGGAGACTGAGGGGAGACCTCACTGCAGTCTGCAGCTGCCTCAGTAAGAGAAGAGGAGGGAAAAGCCCTTATCTCTTCTCTGTGGTGACCAGTGACAAGACCAAGGGAATGGCCTGAAGTTGTGTCAGGGGAGGTTTAGGTTGGATATTAGAAAACGGCTTTTCACTCAGAGGTGGCTGGGCACTGGAACAGGGTCCCCAAAGGAACGGTTGCAGCACCAAGGCTGACAGAGTCCAAGAAGGGTTTGGACACTTCTCTCAGGCACATGGTGTGACTCTTGGGGTGTCCTGTGCAGGGGTAGGACTTGGAATTTGATGATCCTTGTGGATCCCTTCCAGTTCAGCATATTCTCTGATTCTGTGATTTGGGGAGATTTTAGTTGCAAATATTTCCTTGAGTCTTCCTTCTGGAAACTGGCAGTACCACACATGTACACTAATCAGAGTTCTGCACAGTTTGGTTTTGTCCCAGTTTGGGGTAATATCTGAACACAGAAATGGTTCATCTGACAATGCTGAAATGGTGTAGCTGATGCAGTTGTTACACTTGACCCTAACCATCTGTTTATTTAAGGTCTACAGTATTATAGTAATATTTTCATTTGACATCTTCAGGAAATCCTTTTCATCTTCCTAATGACTTTTAACATTGTTCATACTATTTGGGAGTTATGTTTTGTAGCCCTCATCATCTCCTAAGTGTTAATATTTTCCTTTTTCTCTTGATAGCTGATCTTCAAACCGACTAAAAGTTCACCTTATGTGTTTTCTTCATTTTCTTTTAAAACTGTCTTTAAACCATGCTTTTGCATTACTTTTTTGTTTCCTATTTCCATTTTCAAGGTTTTGTTTAATTCCTTAAAATGTCAGCTCTGTTCACCTGCTTCCTACAACAATTCTTGTTTTAATTTAAATCCTGATTTTCAAGTAGGTACAGTCTGTGAAGCTTTTCCTCTTTTTTTTTTTATTTGTGTCCTGAGTTGCTCCTCTTGTGAAGCTGTACAGTCAGTCTTGTTTTCAGCTTTCTATCACTTGACCTCTGCATGACCATTATTTTCACTTGGTTTCCCATGTTTTTCAGCTTCCTAATGTTTATGTTTATGTAAAACTGAAGTTACTTCAAAAGAAACATCTTCCACCCTGTAATACAGAGGTTATACAGAGGTTATACAGAGGTTAAACTTCTTGTTGCTCTATAACATATATCTTAGGCTTTATATCAACAAAAGTAGAGTCAGAGCAGCATGCACATACAGGAGCAGAGAAAAAGCTGGGGGGAAAAATGTTCTCAGAAATGAAAGTTCTCTAGAACTTGATAGTCAGAAGAAACCCACTTATATCTGTGCCAGGTCTTGCATTTGACAAATTTATGAACTCTGAGAATCTTTTATTTTGTGTTTGACAGAGGATACAAACTGCATAAGTAAATTGAACACTTCATAATATAATATCTAGAAATATTTAATTTCAGGGATCACAAATTTCAAAGGATCCATGAGGAAAGCAGCTGAGTTAGTATTTTACATAACTCTGTCTTGCATCCATTACCACTGGGTCTTGTAACTTCTTTTAAAATTTAATTCCTAAGGTCACTGATCTTGAGAGAAATTGGTGAATTAAGGTTTTATTACAAAAACAGCTTTCCTGGTACTTCCAGTGATTGCCACTCTGAATATTACTTGAGAGTTCTGGATACTCAGATGTCCAATGCAACAGTCATAGACTGAAATTATTGCAGGCTAAGTCATGAAGTCCAAACTGGAGCCTTTCAAAGCTGTTTCAAGTTTGTTTTGTTTTGTTTGGTTTGTTTTGGGTTTTTTGGTTTTTTTTTTTTTGGTTGGTTTTTTTTGTTTTTTAACTTTTTTTTCCCCCTAAATCAGTGACACTGCTAACTGATTTTCAACTTTTACATGTTTTGGTCATACAGTTGAGGCACACTGTAATACCTGTTAGAGAGAGATCCAAAGTTCATATAAGACAGCCAAACACTTTGATGTGACTAACTGTTGTTCACTGTGAACATTTAGGGATGCTTCTATGTGATGCTTATTAGTGCAATATTTGAGGGATATGTGTACATTAATGGTTTTATTTTTTTAATCTACAGCAGGTAGTGCTACATATTTATTTTTGAATGACCACTGCAGATGAAATTAGATGCTCTAGGGCTCACAAGAAAACCTTTGGTAGTGCTGGGAATGAAAGCTTGCTCTTTCCAAGTTCCCCTTCTCATGGGACACTGTTAAAAGTATGTGAGCAGCACATAGGCATGTGCCCAAAGGCAGACAGCTGTAGAAACTGAGCCTGAGGAGTCAAGAGGAGGTTGTGACCACAGGCATGTTTTCTCTTTTAATACAGGAGAGAATTTCCTCTCTGAATTCTGCTGGCCAAGTGTCAGCAACAGGAATCAACCTTGTTTCAGATATTGTTTCTAAGAGAATGTAAATGCTTTGTCCAAACTCACTCACAAGTTTCTACTTATTCCCCCATTTCAGGAGCTTTAAAAATCTGTCAATCACCTTGAAAGAATTTTTTCATCCTGCTTGATAAAACTTGTTTCCTCTTCTTTCACTTGAATTGAAAAATAGCACAAGGCAGGTGGTGCATTGCGGGTAGCACAGCCATTCCTTCAGCCCTGGCTTTAACTGTTCAGATCTCCACATGACAGTTCTCCCTCCAGAGTTTCCACAAATCTGGTCCAGAAATGCTCAGAAACGGGCAAATCACTCCTCCTTCTCTGGACACTGACCTCAGTTTAGCAGTGCTCATATGGAAGTCCTCCTCCTCAACCACCTGCTTTAGTTTCATGATGTTTATCAATGAAGCTGATGCCTCATGTGGTCTACTCAGAATGTGTTGCTCCCCTGCTGATGATGTTTGGAAAAACCAAATTCAAAGAAGTCAATCTCTCCAGAAAAAAAGTAGAGACCGATGGCAAAACACAATTGTTAACCAACTTTCTGGTTTTTCCAAGAGAGACTCTGGGTGTTGCCCTGCCCAATGTAGTTGACCACCAAGTGGAGGATATTTTTCCATATTTTACAGGTAAATCAATATTATGGCTATATTAGGAAATTCTTTTTATTCATATAATTATGTCATATGATCTGAATAATGCATGACAGCACATACTTCAGTAACAAAAGATATAATTTAAGTGTCTAGAAAGAAACTTCTTTCTTCTGTAGAGGAAAACAGGCAGTTGTCTGGGGGCTTATGTTTTTCCTCTTGCATTCACAGAGGAAATCTCTTTGCAAGTATCATATCTGTCTTCTTCCCGTGCATCCTTCAGGAAACATTTTTTTTTGAAGACTAGGAAGAAATAAAACTAAATATGGCACAATAATGTCCTCTTTTAAGCTCAACACAGTAATTTATATCTACTATCAAGCATATATTATTTTAAATACCAGAAAAATTATACCCTAGAATGAGCTGAGCTGCACATTGAGTTTTAATCTCCTTCTCCCTAGCAACAAGCAAAAGAAACAATAAGGGCAATAAATAGACAAATAGGGCATAAGAAATGAATAAAAATAGTGTCTCTGTTTGGGGAAATGGATCTTTAATTACTTTTCCTCTGATGTCCCTAAAATTGAAGATTAGAACAATTAACAGTTTCAAATAGAAGTTTCAAAATATCCTCAGAAACGGTCTTAGTCTCCAGAACAATAGGCTTTTTCTAAAATAAACATGATAATACCCAGGGGATCTTGCTGACTTCAGGAAGTTCAAAAGACATCCATGCTCCCACACACAGAGAAGGGAGAAGCAGCAGCCTCAGGCCATGTCTTCACTGAAAAAATTGATGTCTTTACACTGCATTAAATTTAGATGGTGGAGATGTTGCTTTACCACGACAGTGGGGCAAGGGTAAGGTAGTTTTAGCTTTGTCATAGGCTATTTGAGGTCATCCTTGAGCTGAGGTACAAAGATAAGCTTTATGAGGCTCCATAATTGTTCAGACTAGGGGTTATCTAGTTTCAATGGCTATCCTGGGCTATTTATTTAAATAGAAAATGGAAATGGTTCCCCATATCCATGTGAAGTCAAGTCTGAATTCGTCGTACACCAGCAAGCCAGTACCAGCCCTATAGCAGGAACTAAAACTGCAGCCGCTCTGACTTTCTGTGTTTTGCAGAGGTTATATTAAAATAAGTGTCTCTTTTGGTGCAGACTCCGAGGGTGGGTTTTATATGTCCAAGGGCCCGTCTCCAACTGAAAGGCCCAAGTGGTTGAAAATATCTGTATTTGGGTAAATACATGGTAATCTAGATAGTTCTCTGCTGCATTGCTCTTTTCTCTCTACACTCTGCAAGAGAGCTGAAGTATGTTTCAGAGGTTTGCTTCCACACTGAAGCTCTGTTGGGAGAGCAAAATGCCAATGCTGTTATGTAAAAGTAGCAGAGAACCAGGACTGTGGCTGAAATTTTAAAATTTTAATCTTAATTTTGCTAAATGTGAGAGCAATTGGAGCCAACTGTGACATATCACTATTACTTGACTACAGAATGAGTCTAGGAAAACTAAATGTCTACATCAGTTGGCTGGCAACACACGACCCAAACATGAGCTACTCTGCAAGTGAACTGCAGAGTGCCTCCCAGAAGTTTAATCTTCAGTCTCTCAGACTGCTGATGGTTTTTGGTATTTTTTTTCACTAAGGCTCATAGCAGCTCACTAGAGTCAGTGGAAATTTTGCCACTGACTTACAACAGGAGCTTTTCAAAGCTTACATACCTCAAAGGGATGACTTGCAAAGTTAAATTCAAAGATATGAGGATGCAGTTCATTCTTCAATAACAACAGCTCCAGAGCTGTTTTCTGCCTAAATCAAATGTTCATTGTGTGGGTTTTGTCCTGGTCTATGGATGGGAATCAATGCTGCAATTAACAGCACAAGTTATCTGGACCACTAGTCCAACCCAAATGTGCTGTGTCACTGGACTTCTAGTGGGCACCAGGGAAGATGAAGTTTTCAAAATTGTACAGTGGGAGCTGAGTATTAGTTGCACCTTGAATAATGTTTTTCCTTGCTTCAATAAATTTTGTCTCTTATTTTTGCTTTTTTATTATTATTTTCTCAAATCTAAAAATAAATGGGTCAGTAGATTCACAGTAATATAGACAAAAAAAATTTTCATGCTTATTAAGAAACACAGTTGACAGAAAATCACTATGGCTGCTTCCAAAACAAAACAAAAAAAAAATCTGGTTTCAAATATTCTACACTTTTAGTAGATTTCTTACCCTTAAAAAAACATAGAACTAAAAAGATTTTTCAAGGAGAAATGTTTCACCAGAGGATATTTTTGTATTATTGTTGTAATATGTTATGGGTTTTTTAAGAAAGTCAGAGCTTTCCAGCAGAAGAAAACGTGTAAATAAAACCAAGAACTGTAATTTTTATCTCATCTTTTTAAAGAATCTGCCCTCATTTGTTGTTTTGAACTCAATACAATTTGGTTTTCTCTTAGTTTTTAATTTAGTCTTGGAAGTTTGCAGGAGAAAGCTGACACAGAGAGCGTTCTCCTAGATTGCTATTTGCCCTTGTGGGTATCTTAATGAATTAGCATGTGCATTTCTATTAAGAGGTGTGAGCCTCAACATTTTCTGCAAAAGAGCAGTGTGGTGCAGTCAAGTGCCCTGTTGAGAAATCTTTCCTTATCTATTATTACCTCAGATTTTCTTATTATTATAATCATTCAGTATCACTAATTTTTGCGCATTAAATGAAAATATTTTCTCTCCCATTTCACTGCTCATGACATTCCGAGACTTGAAACTGATTTTCATACCCCCTAGCTCCATAGCTTTAATTTAACTAGGCATTAATCTTTTAATCTTTACCCATAAATCACAATGTCCTGTTCTTTAAAAATGTGTTCCTCTTTTCTAAAAATTCCCTGTATTTTTTATGATACAGACTTTCCAGAAACAGGAACACAATATTTTAGATGTTGTCTCAGTGATATACTGATTGGGTTTTGTTGTGTTGGAGGTAAATAATACCATGTTCCTTGTCCTACTATTAAATGTTATCTGTAGCATGCAGGTAAAATGAGTATTTTGTTACTTCTGTTCTTGTTAGCATTGGATGCCCATGATATAAAATAGATCCTGCTGACAGAATCCAGCATGGTCTTCAACTGTGCACCATTGTGATAGGGAAACTTTTCTTACCTCCACCAGCCACTGGTGAAGCAAACAAACTGCACATGTTCATGGAGAGCTTGCCATCCCCTGAGCATCCTTTTGCCTCACTTCTCTCTGCCCAAATGACTGCAAAAGAAAAAGACCTGAGCCTGGATGTTAGCTGTGTGTAGATAGCTGTAAAGATACAGCTCTGTATCTTTAGGTACCTATCCACGGAAACTCCAATATCACCTGCATGTCAGTTGAACATCACTGATGATCCAGAGATAAAATTTTGTTAAGTTTTCCTTCAAAGAAATTCATTTGAAACATACAACATGTAAACACACAATTGGTTTTACTGGTTGAATATTGTCTCCTTAGGTAGAGATTTGAAACAATGGACACACTGCACACATTTGCAATCAAATATTTATAGCTATCCTTACAAAGAGTAACTTTGATGCCAGAGGTGGAAAAGAAAAGGGCACAAATTTTTATTTAAATTCAGCCTGTCTTCTCTATTGTGAATAATTTTCATGCACAACTGCATTTCTTTAAACTTGGTTGTTATTAAAGATAGTGTCAGAAACCCCTTCTGGGTATGTACTGTAGCTCTGTGGCAGCAATTTGTGTTCCAAAAAAGCAAAACCTTAAACATTTTAGTGTGACTACATTGCCATGGGAATAGATAAATGTTTCTACAGGCTGGGGAAAGAGTGGCTTGAGAGCTGTTTGGCAGAAGAGGACCTAGGCATGCTGGTTGACATTCAGCTCAATATGAGCCAGCAGTACTCCCAAAGGGGCCAAAAGGCCAATGGCATCCCAGCCTGTATCAAAAACAGTGTGGCCAGCAGGACATGGAAGCTTCCATCCCCCTGGTCATGGCCCTGGTGAGGCTGCACGTTGAGTGCTGCAATCAGCTCTGGGGCCCTCTCTTTATAAAGGACATTGAGGAGCTGGAGCATGTCCAGCAAAGGGCTCATGAAGGGACTAGAGGATGTTTCATGGGGAGCAGCTGAGGGACCTGGGTTTGTTCAGCCTCAGAAGAGGATGCTGAGGGGACCCTCATCGCCCTCTACAACTCCCTGAAAGGAGGTTGTAGTGAGGTGGGGCCTGTCTCTTCTGCCGTGACTGCAGTGAGAGGACAAGAAGAAATTGCCTTAAACTGAGACAGGGGAAATTCAGCTTAAGTATTAGGAAAAAAAAAAAATCACCATTAGGGTGGTCAGGCATTGGAATGGGCTTTCCAGAGATGTGGTGCAGTAACCATTCCTGAAGGGTTTAAGAGGCATCTGGATCTGGCACGGGATGATTGTGATTTAGGGGTTACAGTGATAGTGCTGGGTGAAAGTTGGACTTGATGATCTTAAAGGTCTCTTCCAACCTTGACAGCTCTATGATTCCATGGTGTTAAGTACATCAGTGACAAAGGTCTTTGATGCACACAGAGAACTTGTCATAAATGCATCCATTCTTGTTAGCCCTTCAGAAAACTCAGACTTCTATTCTTCTTACTAAGCATAGACTTTCTACGGAAGCTATGCTCTCTTTTGAAAATTATGCTTCAGCAATCACATCTTCTAATCTTCACCTCTTCTTTTTCTCATCTTTTTCAAAAGTCATCTTTACCTCTGAATAAATAATGTTCACCTGGCTAGCTAGCCCCACCCAAAGCACCCATGCTTTATTCTCCTTTTCTCCCTCATAAGCATCACTAATCTGTAGCACACAAATTCTTTGCATACAGTTTTGGAGTTTAAAAAGCTAAAAGGGAAGAGGGTAATTACAGAGAGGTACCGTTGAGGAAAAATTCTTTGTCTGTGTTTCCAGAGAACAACCCCAATACCACACAGCAGAGTCAGAGCTTTGGAGGGAATGGAGATCTTTCCATTCAACTAATGGATTCCTATAGTCCTGTTGAGATGGTCAGTGTGATGGTGCAATCAGGGCTGACAGGTGCCCAGTACCTCCCAAAGCAGTGATTTTGTTTCATCTAAAGAGATAAAAAGCAATACTGCCTGACACAGCGAGGACTTTGGAGCCTTTCTTAGCAGGATACATCTTTCTACACTTTGCTCCTAAGCGCTCAGTATCCCATGGCAACCTCTTTTCTTCAGGGAGCTTTAGATTTTGATATATCATTAATACATGAGTAGAGGAAGCAACGCTGCAAAGCTGGAGATTGGTTCATGGATTTAGCTGAGGTAAATAGCAAGGAAATTTAAAGGCAGGCTGAAACCAATTTTATGGTACTTCCTGTGGGATTAATGTCTAAATTTGTTTGTCTGGTAATGAAGAAAAGTTATCACCTCAGCTGCAGGTAGAAATTGCAGAGAAGTGTTTTTAAAAAGGAGAGCTGCAAAATAACACCAAATACTTTTTAAAACACTAGTACATTTTAAAGCACTAGCTGCTAATTGAAGAGAGACAGTGAAATTCATTCAGTATGGAAGTACTGTGACCTGCTTGACTACAGCATAGATATTATTGAGAGGACAGAGAGACCACTGGGGAAGAAAAAGTAGGGTGAATTATGAGTGACATATATTCATGTATACTTTGGTATATAACAGACTGAAACACCTGAAATTACACCTGACTCAGTTCATCCTATTAGTATGTTGAGTATTCATGTCCTGGATGGTAGTTGTTTACTTTTTGGCTACCAGTTGCTCTAGCAGAGGGCAAAATATGAGATAAAAATTTTTAAATATAATATGGGGACAATAAAGAGCAACCACTATATACACTGACTGTACTATTCAGGAATAGTCATTGACTAACCTCAAACTTTAATTTCTATCATGCTCAGAATATGATGATTGACCACCAGCATCCAAAACCCCTTTCCTCTAGAATACACAGGGCTTTGCTTAGCAAGAAAGATGCAAGTGTGTTAGCACCTTCACATGCTTATTGCCTGCCTATGATGGGTTATATTAATATTTGGATTATATAAGGAAGAAAGATGCATGGATACAGGCATGGAATGAGATTCTTTTATTTATGAGATGCAGATCTTAGTTTCAGATGTTGATTCACCTGAAGGGATTTTCTGAAGTAAGAAACAGATCAACAAAGGAATACAGGGAGATAAAATACATTCATGACTTTTATCTGCTGCTGTCTCTTGGTGCATATTTGGAAGATTATGGCTTCAGATTTAAAACATAGTTGTTTGGGTTGTGGGTAGAAGGAACTCAGGATGAAACTCAAGAACTTCTGAAAGCAGCACCTTGTGGAATAATTTTACATGGAATTGATAGAAGTTAATTTATTCCAGAGTAGACATGAAAAGGAACCTGGATGCTTCATCTGGAGAGAACAGAGGTTAGGTTGCATAAATACTTTATTTTACCAACTCCGACACAAAACTAGGTGTTCGAATGCATTTTACAAGGACAAGCTTCTGCTCATACTTTATTGCAAGGGCATGTCTGAAGTTGCTGATCTAGTAAAGCAAGCAGAAGGTCCTGCTTTGTTATTTGTGATTAATAGTTTAAATATAAAATGATGATCATTTGGACTGACATTGGTAACTTCAGTTAGGAGATAGCATTAGCAAAGACCATTCTCTCTGAATGCACTTGAGCTACAGAACATCTGAGAAATGGTAAAAATAACATTTTTAGATATTGAACTTTCTAAATTAGATCTGACATTTTACATTAGTTCTTCAGCCTTTAATTTTATAAATGCATCTAGAAGATTCTGAGAGATAAATGTCATCATATGTTCTGATCTCTTGCCCAGTATAATTTTCATTAGCACAAAATCATGTTTTAGACAGTAGGATAGTTAATTTGTCCATGTCCAGCCTGAAATCTCAACTTTCATATGTTAGGGAAAGAGTACAGGGTGCTACTTGCTGGAGTATTCAAAAAGCCTGTCAGAAAAAAAAAGAAAACCAACAATAATAAAAGGGAATTTCTGTATGAAAAACCCTAGCATTTGGCTTTATTGATCCTGAAAAAACGACGTGTCTAGTCAGAGAAATGCCTCCAACAGACATGAGATCCCCTCTAGAAGCTATGGAAATGCTGTGGCTTTTCAGAAATTGGCCATAGCCTTGGAAGTGCTGGGCACTTATACAGATGAAGGGTTACTGATAATTTTTCTTCAATTCACCATATCTGTGTATCTGGTGCACCATTTAGAACCCTGAACACGTTTTTTGAACAATGTTGTCTAGCCACAGTGACACAGCATGACTTGTTAATTACTCATACCCAAATTCTTAGTGATTAAATCTGCTGGTTCTGGGAGGGTTTACTGCAAGACATGTAGTTGTAGTTGTAGTTTTTCTTTAAGTCTATAGCTCTTGTGAGAAGCCAATAGAAGAAACTTGATAGTCTTCATGATCACAGGGGAAGGTGTGAAAACATGGCCTTGCTGCATTTTGGAATTTCAGAGTCTCATTTAAAACTTTCTATTTCATGATTACACAGCTTATAGTTGGCTATTAATTATTGTCCTCTTTGGAGCTGATGATGGAAATGAGATCCTCAGCTGCAGATGGGGGCTGTAAATGCAACGTTGAAACAAGCAATGACAGCTACAGTAACCTGAGATATGTTGTCCTTGGAACATTAGAAGTGACTTACCTGTGGTGGCTATCATGGTCCAGAAATTACCCTTCTTTCCATGTTTTTCCAAGGAGTGACCTCTCACAGATGGAAAAAGATACTCACAAATCCTTCCACCTTTGGGGACTGGCAACTTTTGTGTCCACAAATGGAACATTCAGGCCTGATCTAATGAGGTGTGGGGAGAGACTTCACAGAGACTGTGGATTGCTTGGGTGTATGGGAAAGATGTGAAACTAAAATGAAGAGGATTGACTTAGATCTTGATTTATAAAAATGTGCTGTGGTATGCTTTAATATGTCTCCAAAATACATTCCTCGGGTATTTTATTCAGCAGGACTTCCTGCTGTTGAAAGAGATGTAAATGATAAAAGGCCCAGAAAAATTGCAACAACTGAAAAAAAATCAGTGTAAGTATGCTAGTTTTGTTGTCAATCCATCAATATGAATTGTCTGTACAGGAGAAGCCTTTTGCTTTTTATAAGGGTAGTAACAAGCAACCTCCTACAGGCCTTGATCACATTAACATCAAACAATCATACAGCTACTGGGGTAAAGAAGGTGCAGCTGTGGCCAAGTAGTGCATTTCATATCTTGTTTTTTTTAAGAGTCAGGCTCTATGTCAGAAACAACACAAACAACAACAAAAAAGGGGCTATCAGGTGTGACCAGGCTTAGGTGAACTGAATGTCTGCAGATGGCCTTATAAATAAGAAGACAAGTAATAAAAGCCTCTTCAACTACTTATCTGTATTAAGATACATATATTTGAATGGGTTTTGCTGTCTTTATTAATTTTAGTTTCCCAGACACAATATGTGGCTGAAACTCCCTTGTGATATGACTGGTAATTTTTAATTTTAAATTAATTTTAAAGGTACCGAAATGCAAGCACATAGAAGGGGTGAGAATGATGTGTCACATACTATACTTCATCCCTCACCACTTCCTACCATTGGAGATTCTTAAATAAATGTTGTTACATTAATACCTCTAATTGGTGCTATTTTTCTTTTGATTGAAAGCTGCTTACAGATTAAGCAGAATAAAGATGTTAAGGCTTGTTGCTCACACAGAAGTGGCAGCTAGAAGATGCCATGTGATCCCAGAAAGAGGGAAAGGCTGCTGATTCGAGCAGCTGTCCTGCCATGGTCCTACTTCACTTCCACAGGCCTCAGAACCTGATCCATTTGGAGCAGTTAAGCAAGAACTTAACTGTTAATATCTTCTGTATGCTTTATCTACCCTCATTAATTCAAATTTCCTTTCTGATACTTCTGTTAGCAAAAGAGAGCATGTGCTGTGTGTGTTGTAGCACTTCGTCAGCTGGGACTGTCCCTCCAGTGGATTCCCATTTGGGTAACAGCCTGTCTTAGATATTTTTGTGGCAAAGCACAACTAGATCAAAGCAAGATAGCCAAACAGAGGGGCAAGTGTAAAAGTTATCTTCATTATTTACATATCCTTCTGATCTCTCTGAACTGCTCAAAGTACTCCTTGTCCCCAGGTGCTCTTCTCCTTGTGCTGCCTGGGCAGTGACAAGACAGGAGAGATTTTCTGGTCTGATCACAAGATATGTGTGGCCTTTCTCTGTGGATGAATATGTCCATGATCTCTATCTATTATCATTTTAGTTCCCAAGTCTGAAGTAAGCTCAGAAACTAGGAAAAAAAATATTTGAAACTGTTCAAAATACCTAAATACTTAAATCTGGGGTGGCTGCTACATTGGGTCTTAAGCATTTTGCATTTTTTTTTTCAAGCAAGTAAGCAGTATGCTTGTGGCACAGATAAGTAATGCAAGGCATCCAGGCAGGGTTAGTATCTTCCATTAAATGACTAATAAAGTCAGAAGAATTGACAGGATTTTGACAACGTGGTCCTTTATCTATAGAAAATAGTCAAATGAGTATGCAATAAAGAGTGCATTTAGCTTTAGTTTTATCTTTTAATATCATTTTAGTAGGCTAAGATTTAAGGAAAGGTAGAAGACAGTCCTATTTCTGTCTGGCAGAACCTTATCTTCTAATAGCTTCATTTTTTCCAATCCCTCTTCAACATATATGGCCCCTACATGTTTATGATTTTGCCTATAACATGATTGTGTTACCTGCGCATGTAACAGCACCCCAGTGCAATTTTACAGAATTCTGATAGCTATGACAACATGCCTAAAATTTGTAACCTGTTTGTAGGAAAGGTATAATTTTATCTGTATCTTAGATGCACAGAACCAGAAACTTAAACAGAATGAAAAAAAAGAAAGCCTGTAACTATTTTCCTCAACACATATAACTGAAAAACAGACTTAGGCTTGTGTTGATTTAAGTGGGATACACAGCATCATCAGAAAGGCCCTGGAACTTGAGGCATTTTATGCTTTAATATTCTTCAGTGGTCACAGTCAATCTATGATCCAGACCAAGGCAAAGATGAACAGGTATAGAGAAGGGAAAGAATAATTTTCTTCATGTGTCTAGTTGTTCCTTTTTCTCAAAGGTGTCATTGAGCAAGATCATCTTCATTATTCTTCAAATTCTTTTAATATTAGAACAGTTGTCACAGAAAGACTTTTAAATTATACTCTATCTGATACTGGATCTTTTTTTTCTTAAATGATGTTCACTGTCTCAAGCTGTCAGTTAGTTTTGCAGAAGATATTTTTCACGTCTGATCTTTTCAATGACTTTATCATTTACCTTCACCCTCTCACAAAGGTCTTTGAGTAGTCACAGTTAAGCATGCTTAGGATTTCTTAGAGTTCAGGAGAAAGAAGACAAGTCACAGAATTAAAACAGCAATGAGAAATCAATATTACAGTGCTGGACTCCTGAAGATCTATGGACCAGGGAATCAGGAATTCTCTGAGGTGCTGTGCAAACACTGCACTCCCTCTACACAAGTGTTCTGCCCTGTAGCTTCCTCAAAAAGCTGGATGGGAAACAAAGCCGGAAGGTCATGTTCTGCTGTCCTGCAGGCATGAAGGCATTCATCACAGGGCCAGGGCTTTGTCTGTGCTGTGTCAGCACTTCATCATGTTTCATTCCTTTTCTTGTCTCTCCTACCTGTTTGTGTGGTCAGAAATATTTGGAAAAAAATATAGCTTCTCCTTTCTGAGTCTTGTCCTTAAGCATGGCAGATGGCAGCTCAGTTTCAGAGCACGGTCCAGCAGACTTTGATTAACAGTTAGCAAGCAGGGGCGTTCAGGCTTTGCTTCCAGTCATTTGGCAGTCCCCCATTATTAATTGTTGCTGTTTTCACTGAAGTCCTTTTGCTGAATCAGCCAAAGCAAATTCCACGGTGACAGACTTTCAAGTGGAGAATATAGCTTTAAATAGAAAATAGTAGGATCCTATCACGGATAATTCAACATCTGTTTGTGTATTTTATCTATGGTAATTACCTTCTGTTAACCAAAGTCTTAGTTTTTGAGAGAAATAATTGCATCATCATTGCAAAATAATGTCCTTAGCATACTTTACTCCTAGTCCAGTTCCAGTTTCTTTAGAAGCACCCTGAGACACCCCATATAACTGATTTTCTGGATGGTTATAAGATGGTGTTGACAGCCCTCTGAGAGTCCTCCTTCAAGCTCTGCATAGTGGTAGCTGGTAATTTTGTGAAAGTAAAAAGGACAGGGAGAAAATCAGGGAGCTATAATGTTATTCTTGAGATTCACTGGACCTCTAGAATGAGCACAAGTAATGCCAGAAATATTACCCAAGAGGTCATTTAACATCCGTCCTGCCTTAAAGACTCAACTCTTGTTCATACTTCATAAAACTATTTATCTCTCTGTGGAGTTTAATAGCTCTAGGGTTTATGGTTATTTTTAGCAAAAACAGAAAGCAAATGTCACCTGCTTTCTCTCCCTTGCTTCTCACCACTATTTCTCTCCAATGCACTGTGCATTGCAAAGCTTAATGTTGATGGATACTTGTAGAGTTCAACGTGGTTTCCTTCCCATTTTTGCTAAAGCTATTCCCATTCAGAGGAATGAGCTGACAGAAGTGTCCTCCTGGAGTTCTTCTAAGTTATATGGCAGCAGTTGTGGTGAAATTCTCATCACAGAAGTGTTGTAGTATCAGGAGCATGGCTAGCTCCAGCAGTGCCATCTCTGCTGCTGAGGATTTTGCAAACCGCCCCCAGCTTTCCCCTCGAGATTCATTGCATAGAGGTTGTGAGGTGCACTGTGAACCTCAAAAGTTTCTGGTCTTCTTACATGCAGGACCAAACATTTTGTCATTCCTAGATGAGTGGAAGGTATAAATTAAATGGTTTAGTGAAGACTGTCCTCCAAGGATTTGGGCTAAAATCTGGTTGTACCTAGTGAAGAGTAGGCAAAATGGAAGGGGAAGAACAGGGGATATGTTTAAAGAGGTGGTTTAAACCAGAGCCCTGGGGACTTCCAGTGGTGTATGGTAAATGAGACAAATGCAAGAACAGTGTCCTGGGAAGATGTTCCCCAGCCAGCTCACTCCCCAGACCAGTGTGCAGTCACCCCCAGATCCTCACTGAGTCCCCCAGGTGTTGGTGCATGCAGGGGCTCGCAGCTCCCTGCAGCGATGGCTGTGGTGTGGGTGACACAGCAGCAGTAGAACAGCACCAGAAACCGAGGCAGAGGAATAGAGAGGGGACACCTGTCTGAGTTCCAGGAAAATTTTATTTCCCCAGATTATTCAGGGACAAAAGACAATAACTGGGGGCAAAAAGCTGCTTTTAAGGAGAGGCAGGAATAAGGGGAGGACACAATCTTTTATCAATAGGAAGGCATTAGGGGAGGAGTGCAGGGTAAGGGCTATCCAATAGAAGCCACCAAGGGGAAAGAGGAAGCCCTGCACCCCAATCTTCCTTCAAGGAGGGGATGAAGGACAGGGAACATTTCAGAATGGAGCAAAGGAGATACAAGGAAATTGACAGGTGTATTGACATACACTTGGTGAGAGAATCTTGGGGTAAACAATTCAGGACTGAACCATTAGGGAAGCCAAATGGGGTATATAGAATGAACTGTTACAAACTTATAACAAGGAATATTTTAAACCTACTACAGAAGAACAAACTGCAAAACAACAGACTACCACAGTGTCCCAGGGGGGTTGCCATAAATTAATTGGAGGCAGAGCTTGAGGACTGAGCTCTGGGATGAGCCTCCCTCTGGCTGAAGCATTCGGCAGGGCTCAATGGCTCAGGTCGTAGAGTGGCTCTCATCTGGAAGCCAGACTGGTTCTCCAAGGTCTTTGCAGAGCTGCAATGTGAGAATCCTAAACATGGATCCTTATAAAAGATCATAAAACTCTGAAGGCACTGAAGCATAGCTGATTGCAGAGGTTTTTGTCATCAATACTGTAATCTCTTTGGGAATCATGATTCTAAGGCAGTGACTTGCCCGATCAGCGTTACTGAGGGAACAGCACTGCTCACCTGGCTCAAATGGTTTGGCCTGTATGGCTACAGCACTTCCTAAGTATTTACTGATGTTTACATTTTTGAAGCAATTGAATAAATATTAACGTATCTAATTTAAAGTGCCTATTACTTGAGATATCATTATTTTCTCCTACTCATTAAAAAAAAAATTATGTGTAATGGATTCTGTTTTAATGAACATTCTCATACATCACTTCTAGGAATAGTCTTTAAAGTAATGGAGTATCAAATTCTGCTTGTAAGAGGATCCACATAAATACTTCCATCAAAGTCCAGGAGTTATGTCTTGTTTGGTCTCATGTAACTAAAAGAAATGCACATAGAATAATTTGCCTTTGTTCTAAAACTGTTTTTTTTTTCTTCTCTTAAGCTGTGCATTCAGGTTTGCAAGATAAAACAGCCTGTAAATATATTATTGGGAAACATATAAAGTCAAACATTTCTTACTCAGTTTTGAAACTCACATTCCATTTAAATTTATAGACCATTTTAACTTCATGTTCAAAAGTACTAATCCACAGTTCTCAGTTTTCTATTAGGTATAAATCAGCTAAAATGTTTCAGACTACCCTATCATGCCAATGTTCACGAAACTTAATATGCATTTCAGATTAGACAGTTTGAAACCTGGAAGTATTTTCATGATGTTATTTTCCTTGATCATTGCTATTTGCAACTTTGCCTCCAAGTTTGGGCAATACCTTGTTGTGAGAAATAGTAAAGGAAAAAAGATTTCCAGAAAGCTGGGAAAAGCAAGCCTTAGAAACAGTAAAAGCAGAGAAATGTAGAACTAGCTGCAACTGCAAAGTCTGAAAATAGAAAAAGTTACAATAGTACAGCAAGCAAGGACATGAAACAATAGCTTGAGCTTTAGGCTTGGCTAAGATATACCTTAAGACTGCAGGAAAATATGCTTAGCAAGATAGTATGAGGTTTTAAGCTTAATAATGGAGCATTGTGTTCTGTTAGTAGAAAGAAGACAAGCAAGCATTGCGTGAAGCAGATGTATATGTACTTTTAGTGACGGGATAAAACAATTATCTATAAGCTTTAGCAATATGCTATTGGATAAAAGGTTTTTTAAGTGCTTTGTAACAAATAAATCTTTGGCTGCTGCTGGCAGGACTGGAGTTTTGACATCTTCCTATTGTCTCAGCCATGTAATGAAGCTGATGCTGCAAGTAAAGCTCAAGGAACGTACCCCAGCAGTCCCATGTCTTTTGTGAATGAAAGAGAAAAAAATAAGCACACCAACACACTTCGGTGTTTCTGAAGTGAGTTATTGCAGCTCTTCTTTCAATTAAAATGGCGAGCGATTGGCTTTTATCTCAAATCCTCGTGTTATTACTGAACAGAAATTCTGCTTATTGGTTAGTTCAAATCAAAATATTTGGCAATATTTGGATATAGCCTAAGATTACATCTCTTGTTACTTTTAAATATATGAAGAGTCATTTGAATTAACAGACCATGAGATATAATTAAACCATAACACAAGTAACATCCTATAACAGCAATACTTCCCATGCTGTCATTTTGTTATATTTCTCACATAGTAATAATACAGGCTCACTCTAAGAAAATGTCAGTAGTTTGGATGAGATGGGATATTTCTGGACCATCCCATAAAGATATAGGTAATTAAGTGTAGCTAGATGTCAGGATGACAGATGCATTCACCATGTAATGGCTGTGACTCTGTCTTGCTGAGAGCATTGTCACTCCTGACTTTCTTGCTGAATGTAAGTATTCAAAATGCATTATTTTCTCATATTTGAGTCTACACTTGTAGGTGTTGCAAAAAATAAGATATTGAGGAATACAGGCTGTTACAGGCCTAAAACTGAATTAGGATTACACAGCAGGGCTCTTATATTTCATCAGCATGTGTGTGTTTATGTATCTTTTAAAGACATAGAAGTCATGTATTCAGCTTATCACTTATTAATAAATTTCTGTGCTGATCATAAGTCCAGTCACTTTATCTCACAGGACTTGCCCCCTTTCATCTTAGCTAAATTCTTACTATTTTCATTTTTTGTCTATGATGGAAACATTAGAGTCAATGAGAGTACTTCAGAGAGCAAGAATTGTGGAACTGAGTCAGTTTTACTCAAGACAGCAATTTATATGCTCTGATTGGCATGGTGTTCATGGACCTGGGCTTGGAAAGGACAATGAAAGCTCTTTCCTAGTGCAGCACCAGCAGCCTGGTGGGCATGACTGGATGGACGTGTAACATGTCATTCAGCTGACAGGCAGTTCTACCTCTAGAAGAACCCAGCGAAGACTTGCAGCTCCTCTGCTGTGCTGGTCAAACACACCCATCCTCTTCTTTCCTTTCAGTTCAAGCCCTGATAAGAACTTCTCAATTTCTGAACAATCCTACTACCACACCAATAATGACAGGAAGCAATATTCCTTAAAATTTGGTTTTCTTGTGGTCGCTTTTCATTCTGCTGGGTACAGGGAGGTATCTCTACTAAGAATCACAGTAGGGGACCATAGAAAAATGACTGAGCAATGAGAAATTTTCTGGGCCCTTTCAATCAATAAAAGGTTGAGCATACTGAATCACACAAGCTGTGAATTGAATGGGCTTAAATACATGATGGACAACCATAAGCTTAAATTTCAATTTTAATTTTTGCCACTCATTTATATTTCACTTCATCTAAAAAAATTAATCTGCAGAATAAATCTAGTTGTGAAAATTCTCTTTAGGAGTTAGTTTCTCTTTTGTCACCAAAAAACCAAAACCCAACCAACATGTTTTTTCCCTTGTTCTTTTCATTAAATATATATAGCTAGCAAGTGATCCAATTAGGTGATTCCTCTTTTTACTAGCTTGTGGCAATTCAATATCTAATTCAGCATTGCATTTCATACTAGAACAAAAATCTGAGCACTTGAAAATTAATAAATAGAACATGGGACTTCAGTGTGATTCTTCAATGGTACAAGCTATGCCAAGTGCAAATAAAAACTGTGCTTTCTACGAGTTTTGCTGAGAATTTGAAATCATATTCAAAATTATAATCATTTTCTCTTTCCGTGATCCCCTGGAGGCACTTGGGATGCTCCATCCTAGGGCAAGAACCTGTTTCAAACTGTCTCTCATACTGTTTCTTTGTGAGGAAATTTCTCACTCCTTTGAAATCAAAGTAGATAACTTGCCCTGTCATGAACAAGTACAAGAGCCATACAAATGTTTTTGGAAACAACAGATTAACAGTGTATTAGTTGCCATATTTATTTAAATTTAAAACCAAGCAAAAAATTATTTAGGTTGCTTTACATTATTTTTGTTTCCCTGATTCTATTTCCTTACTTGTAACAAATGAGAATGTGCATTCCATGGTTTTAAGTCTTTGATTAAAACCAAAAGATTCTTGATTACTCATTGGATCAGTTTCCAATATCTCCTTAGTCACTGGTTGAGTAACATTATTTGGCAATATGGGTGAAGTGTAACTGGATGAAACAGAATTGGAAAAAAACAGTTCTTGGCTGATTTTTCTTGAGAAATGAGAATGATCACAGTCTTGTCATTCTCAAATCCAGATACAGACACATGTCTTTAGCACCACTTTTTCTAATGAACAAATATTAAATTCTATGCCTATTATATTATTATTATCTAAAGCAAGAAAAACTGTTTCTGAATTGGGGACCCCTTTATGCTGGGAAGATAATAAGTTAATGAAAAGCATGTGTCAGATGTTATTTAATGCACTCTTGGAAAGTGGTGGCAGTATGTTTTGTAATGTTTTTCAATTCATTCCAGAGTCAAATTACTTGAAACTAAATCTTTAATTGATTTTTAAAAAAAAGCAGCTTATCACTGACAATCAGTAGTGTAGTGGTTCATACCTGTGTCATATCTTATTGTACGCAGCAAGAATCATAACCTTAAAGAAAGACTATAAGTTTGCTCTCATTTTCTTTGCACCTGAGTTCCCTCTTGGTCTGCAGTGCCAAGCTTGGAAACTAAGCTTCCAATTTTCTCTCTCTGTCCTGAATACAGGAATAAAGTGGCAATTTAAATAAAATATTATTTCTGTATGAAAATCTGGTTATTACAATCCACAGATGAAATCAGAAATGAATGATCTGACCGAACTCTATCTAATATTTATGGTCACAGGCAAGGAAGTCTTTAACAGAGCTGCAGATGAGAACAACAAAATAGGTAATTTAAAATTGTATTTTGAACTTTAGATTCCAGAATGATGGCAGAAGTCTCCATATCTGTTGTGCTGCCATGGTTAAATCATTTGCCATTTCAGCTGTGGAATGGGGATGATTTCTGTTTGCTATAGGAAATAATGAGTATTTGATCCTGAGAATTACACTTGTTTGCCTTGTGATATTAAAGTCTGGGTTGTGTGCACTTGCATGGTATACGCTGTATAAAAGACAAGCAATACTAGGTCATACTTGCCACTGAACAAAAGGAAGTGGCAACAGGTGTGAGACGTACCTGAAATTGCCAAAAAATCAAAATTTACCTGGAGGAAGGGAATGAATTTTTAGAAGAGAGCATGGAGTTCAGGATGTTCATCCTTCTCTAATAAAATGGAAGTGGTAGTGCTGCATTATGATATAAAGACACTGAGTAGACAACCCTGCAGACCAGATGCTGACTGCTATGGCTGTTACCAAATTTGTATGATAGCATGGAAACTCTGGCACTGGAATGGCCACTGACAGTTAGCTAGAAATTTACAATAACATAGCTCTGCCTCTGGCAGGTGTTGTTACAGCACCACTTTTAGTGGTGCAGCATGCCTGTCTGCAAGGGCAGTTTGTTAATACAGGGATCATACCTCACTTTCAGCTGGAGAAAGAATGACAAGAATTGCATCTCTTTGACACCCCTTGGGATACAGAGCACTGAAGAATGCTGCTTTACACAGCAGGGACCAGTGATGATGTGCAGAAAGGCTAAGGACAGGCAGAGGCAACCAGATCTTTTGTCTAAAACCAGGCGCAAGGTAGTGACACTTTTATGATTCCTTGTTCATTAATCAACAAAACTGAATTTAAGATATTTTTTTGTGATGTGGCACTAGTGATGGAAATCAAATGCTTTTTTCTAAAAAAATCTGGATTTAATTCCCGCTCTGCACTTTGCTAGGCACCAGGAGGCTGCTCTGTGATAGCTAGGACAGCATGGAACAAGCTGCCAGTAGTCTCTCAAATATCACAGATCATCAAGTGCAAGAAACTCATGAGAGTTTTTTTAATTAATTATTGCTAAAATGGTCAAGGAAAAAGTGTGGCTGGGAAAGCTTGAGGTGAGCGCCTATGAAAGTAAATGTCTGGACTGCAAGCCTCATGATGGCAAAGAGGAGAGTGCAGCAGTGTAAGTGAAACACCCAAGTGGTTGTAAAACATCTGTAAAAAGGAATGCCTTTGAACCACAGGGTCAGCTCATTCCAGTGTTTTCATGAACTTGCAGCTGTCACTGAAGCAAAACAGGGTTGATGAATGTGTAAAATATGGATGGGGATAGCAAACAAAAGGTGACACCAGTATAAATTATTAATGCCTTCAGCATTTCTTGATTTCAGGACTTATGCAAGTCCTGCTGTGGTTTGTCTTGTGATGGTAACTGTTGAAATTGCTCAAGTCAAGGCGCTTTACTTTTATTTTGCTGAGTTTTTTAATGCTAGGTAACAGTGAAATGTGAACAAGTTTTGTTAGTGAAGGGACTGCTTAAGGAGGTGATAAAAGCCCAGTTTTCTTCTAGTTTCTACACAAAGGTTTTGTAGTTCTGCTCAACATAAATGTTGTGATGATAGTAGGAGATGGTGGACTATGAGGTCCAAAAAGTGTATTTTTATTCCCACTGAAATATGAGACACTTTTTCCATGAACTCTCTTGCTTGAGAAGGACCCTGCATATGTGATAGAATTGAAACATGTGCTGGTTTAGCCTCCCAATGCTCTGTTTTGAGGTCATTGTAGGTAATGCTTTGTGCTTTCTTGAGGTCTTGTGCATAGAAAATTATCTTTCCAAAACTGGGACAGGATTAACAATTTTACATGGTGTGAAAAAGAGAGTGGCTGTGAGGTATGAACATTTGGCAAAGACTGATGTAAAAAGCTTACTATATATACGTTCTGCCATTAGCAATAGTACTAACATAATAGTTTTTAAAGCACTCAGAGAAAATAAAGACCTGCTTATGAGGCATGTATCACTGTATTTTACATTTATCCATTATTTATTGCACACAGCAAATTTAAGACATAAGCTTGGTTACCTGTTTGTTCCAGGTCAATATAGGAATGCCTCAGCAGAAAATTACTATTGTGTATTGCTTATGATAGTGAAACTGCATTTTACTGGTTTTTATACAAGCAGCAGAGGGAAAAAACAAACCTGTTTTGCCACTGTTTTTCAAATTCTTCTTATAAGGGCAAGTATAACTCTGTGGGGAGTGGAAGGAATTGTTTAATGGGAGACTGAGGGAAACTACTAGCTTGACGTCAAAGTTTTGATTTTTTATTATTATTAAATATATGATATATTTTATCCCCTTCTGTCTTTAGGTATACATGTGCACATACACTTGCTTTTATAGAGTCAGTAAAAAAGCAAAATGAAAGAAAAAGATTTCTTTTTAGCATATAAATAAATGCTACTCCAGTGAAATCATATTCACCATAGGACTAACATCTCTACTAGAACATGTTTTACTTATTTATATAGTTTTCATCTGGTGACTTCAAATTCTTCAGTGGATTTATCTTCACATTAGACCCTAGAGATAATGAAGAACACACATTTCCACTTTACAAGTGGGAATAACTAGACAAAGGCTAGCACAGGTATTAGTCCTAGTCCTTTTATAAGCTTCAATCACTGTTGTCCTCCTACCCCAGTCTCTCATCAGATTAGTAGAAAAAATCAGAAACGTGGATTCACTTTCTGCTGTGCAACACAACTTCCATTTGGGAAGCGCTGCTTTGAATCTCTAATGTTCAGTAGTTCACTTGCAATATAAGAGCAGTTACACCCTCCAGGCATCATAAAAAGGGTACCTGAAAGATTGTCATGAAGAGCACAAGTAAGTTTTATAATGAGATTCAATTAAACCTCCAAAAACGTTACATTTTGTTCATTACCCATATTTAAGTCCACCAGCTTCTGTGTGCTGAGTGGTGGAGAAGAAGAGGTAGAGTTGGTGTCCTCAGTTACAGTGTCCTGCACTGCTGCAGCCCATGGGATGAAGGAAGTCTATCCCTCTCTTTCCCTGGTGGAGCAGTCTGATTTCTGCAGGGCAAGTGATAATCTGGTGGTAAGTTCAGTCATGGAGAGGGACAGGGAAAGAATGGAGCTTTCCTAGCAAGAACAAGAGCTCCAGGCATTTTATCCAGCTCTGAGAAACCTCCTGTAAGTGCATAAGCATTTTTGTAACAGTAATTCCTATTTTTATAGTTTGGCCAACTTTAGGACAATTTGCATAAGAATAAGGAGTATATTTCTGACACAAAATCTTACTCACCAATCTTCCAAATTGCACCTTACTCTTTCAGTGCATGAGATGCTGCAATTTCTCAGGGAACAATCATCTGAATCGTGTGAAATTGCAGAACATTGGGATCTTTGACTTCTTTCATGGAGATGTCTGAACAGTTGTGTCTGAAATGGGGTGATGTGATCATGTACAGGAAATCCAGACTGTCAGGAAATGACAACCCAGTTATTTATTTTCCCTTCTCTTCAAGGCTTTGTAAGAAGAATCATCATGTAACCCCAGTGACTGGCAAAGCCATGAGTTCTGCCAGTGATAATGTTATTGATACAGCTACCAATGTTGTTGGCTTTCTAACAAGGCACATGGGCTAAATACAACTAGTGCTCTTCTTTCTTTGTTGTCAGGATTCAGTGTAGGGTATTTTAACTCCTAACTGAAGAGTAGTCTTCATGATGCCCAACACATAACATCTGGCACACAAATTTGTTATTCACATTAGTAACAATGCTGGAAGTTGAAGGTTTTGATGTGTCTCTCAACTGCTTACTTTGTATCTAGCTGAACATTTAATATATCCACTCTCATGATATAGTTTGCTCCTTTGTACTGGGATGCACATGAGAGTTATTCTAGAAAAATGCAGGAAAGCAGAGTTTGTCAACTACTGCAAGTGGAAAATTTAAACGTGATTCAGCTTTTAATGAAGAGAGTAATTCTCTTTCATCTCTCTGCTAGACATGTAATTCTAGCTGGTCCTTCATTAGTACAGCTTTCATCAGTATGAAGATAAAGCTGTGTTTAAGAAATTACTTAAGATTAGAGTTCAGTATGAATTTTGTTTGCCATCTAAAAATGTGTTGCATTTTTCAAACTGGAGTTTGAATATGTCACAGAAAACGTGCTTCTTCTGATTTTTTAGGTTTGGTTTTTGGTTTGTTTTGTTTTTTGTTTTTTTTTTCTTTGAGGGTAGTATTCTGGATGCCAGAGCCACCATGAACCTCTGCAAATTGACATGATGTCTGTCACACACAGTTATGATTTAGGGAAGGAAAGGTTCAGAGTAAATTGCATTAGCAGAGGTGCATGTAATATTACATAATTCATTGCAAGCAGTGTTTTGTTAAATTAATATAAAATCTAACATAGTCTTTAAAGGTTTAAAGTGAAAAGACTAATTGCATCAGATCCATTTTGCCCTGTTTCCTGCTTACTGAATTCCAGCTGACAGCCTAGGAAACCCACACCTCATTACCATATTTTGAAACATCTGTTAAGGAAAACAGATCTGCTTGCCAGAATTCATCTTCCTTTCAGAAGTGCCAAGTATGTGAACAGAACCATTATTCCTTAGGCAAAAAAAAACATATTCAGCTTTGCTGTCATCAGCCACATTAAGGCTTTATTTGGTTCAGAATGTATGTAATTAATTGAGGAAAGCTATTCATACAATGTCACTGTAATTACTGAAACATGAATATTTCTCCCTTGTATTTCATCTGAGAAATAATCCTTAAGTATCAGCCACATTTATTTTAATTCTACGTTTTAACAGCTTGCTACCTGTTAATATAATTATGACATCAGAGCTACTGTTCTGTAAATGAGCTGCCATCAGGAACCAGATGCTGAAGTTATGTTTTACATGGTGTCCTTCAGTCCATGGTTCTGGATCGGTGGCTCAGATACCTCCTGTACACTGTAACTACCTGTCTCTCAAAATACCCCTTGCAAGAACTACTGTTCTCCCTTAACTGTAATCATTAAAGATTCCAGTAAATCTTTTAAAAGGTACTTATTTAAGACCTGTTTCACAAAACCAGTGAAATGTTAGCCTTTTATATTTGCATACTTTTTTCTTTTTTTTTTCCTCTAGCCTTGCTTATTCCAAGTCTCTGTGGCCTTAAAGGGATTCAGTTATTGACATGTAGGTAAGTAGAAGATGATAAGATTCTGGAGGACATCAGTTTTCTTCTTTTTTCCTAGAGTAGACAGCTGTGTAAGCACACTGTGCCTATGTACTGTGTTCCATTTCATCCTTTGGCTTCAGTTTCCTAATTAGAACAGTTTGTTCTGAATGAAAATGAAAACCAAAAAAATTGAATGTAACTTTCTCCTTGTGTCTCAATGAGGCAGTGGCGAGTGGTAACAAGGCAGAGAGCCACAACTCCATAACTGTCCAGCTCTCCTGGACTTAAACACCTGCCTTATGGAGTCCAGGACAAATTGCATTCTTTGGGGCTGGGTTGTGTAGGTAGCAGAGTGATTGATGCTCTGAACTCATTTAAGTACAAGCTGCCACTGCACTAATACCATTGCTGATCACACAACCATGTGGTCAGTTAGATTCAAGGAGGGATCCAGCTGAAAGTAAGAAGGGGATGTCCTCACTTTTCAGCTGGATTAGTCATTATTCAGGCTCATCACACTGCTGGTGCTGGTATGGGGAGAAGGAGGGCAGGGCATTAGCACCTGAAAGTTTACTTTGGTGAGAAAAGCTTCATGTTACACAAAGGTTAGTTTTCTGATGTCCTTTCTACTTTCCCCTTTAAATGTATTTATATGTGCTGTTGTAATGCTTTTCTCTTTTCTATTTCCCTTTACATTTTCATCTCTTCCTGAACTTCTTGATCAGTCAGATGTAGTCTGAATTTCTCCCCATAGTTCTGCATGTATATCTAGTCCCTGCTAGAATTATGGTACCTTTCTTTATACTGCATGTTAGATCCATACCTAGACACATGGATTACTAGCCCTCTCCTGACCTTTTCCCACCTGCTTAAAACCAGGCATCACCTGCTCTGGAGCCCTCAAACGGGGTCAACTCAGTGAGATAAATCAAACCTTTACATTTTAATGGGAGCATATTTGAAGGTGTGAAAATAAATAAGCCTTGAACTGATCTAGAAACTTCCACAGCCCCGGAGAAAGGATGTTATTGTACCTCTTCCCATCATCTTCCCTGGCTGTCCTGGTAACACACTTCTGTTCAATACCTGGGCCAGATCCAGTGCCTGGTCAGCCTCTCCGGGAAATGCGTTGTTTCTCTGACCTGTTAGGAAATTCACCCAGCAGAGGGAAGGTAGACAGGCAGAGTCCAAGGAAAGGAGAAGTGTCTTGGGACTGGCTGTGGAATAGCAGGTGAAAGCAGGGGAGGAGAGATGATAGGAACCAAAACCTTAAACTTCTGACAGCAGTGAGGTTTGAGCATCCTTGTTGCCAGACTGACCTCAGTTCTGGGGTCTCATTTGACAAATTATCAGCTGAGTGCTGAAGCAATCTAGTGCACAACAACTGTATACATTGGTGCTTACTGTTAGACCACAGCCAAGTCTAACCTACTTTGTAACTGAGCAAATATTGGTGAGATGTTTTCCTATTACTCTTAGGAAAACTAATGACACTCAGAGTTGTCACTAATCCTTGAACAGGCCAGCATAAGTGTAATCCAGAAGTCCCCTGCCCAAGCTCTTCATTTCCTCAGTAAAGTAGTTGCACTGCTCTTTCCTTTCCTTCCTACTTTTCCCACTGCTGGCTGAGTAATTGCTGCTTCTCTTAACTCAGCCAGCTGTCTCTCAGGTGAAGCAGCTAAAGCAGGTAGTAGTCACAAGATAGCTTTCTAACTAGATGAGTGCTGCTCATCAGTCACCTGTAAAATACTGCCCAAACACTCACTGTGTGTGCATTTGTCTGTGTGAGTACTCTGCCTCTGGTGTTTGAACCCAAAGGACCTGATACTATCATCAGAGTTTAAGAGAAGGTATCCATACCTGCAGATCAGATGGGCCAAGGTCAAGGCTCCTGGCCTGAATTTGAAGTGCTGTGTCATCACATCCACCAGCCTGTTTTTCAAAGCTCTATGTTTGGACTTCCGAGTCTTTGATCTCCATAACAAATCCAGGGAGAGGCTGCTAAACTCAGATATGCTCTGATGTGTGCAAACCAAGAATTCTGAGTGGTTTAGCAACATATTGTTAAGCCTTGTCTTTGTGCTCTGGTTTACAGTTGTAAAAAAATTTATCCTTCCTTGGTGATCCTCTTCTGTAGGCTTTCCTCCTCTGATGAAAAAAGGTACTGGTAATGAACTGCTGCTTGTGTGACATCCAGAGCCAAAGGAGAGAGGCTCTAGTGCACTGTGTCAGATGTTAGTTTGCCTCACTTTTCTGGGTTTGGAACTTGCTTTGAAATATTATTACTACCTCTGTTTCACTAACATATGTGAACTGGATCATCTCTGGTAGCATCATCAACATTCAAATATCAAAAGTAGCCAAGACAGGGCAACATTCATACATCTTTCTTTCTTCTGTATTAGTGGTGACCAGTGTCACTTGTAACTCTGAGCTTATAGTAAAGATAGGTCACTTTTGTTCAAAAGGTACAAAACACATTGTTTGACATTCCTCAGAGAAATGTACCTCAATGATATAAGATAACTTTTAAAAAGGGAGATAAGGAGAGAACGTACCACAGGCAAGAGGCTTGGAATTAGATCCTTTGCAATCCAAAAAATTCTATGATTCTGTGATTTTTTCATACTTACCACTGCTCAGATATGGGATGTAGGGAGATGGAATGAGATGGAAACTTCTAAATGAGCATTTACCTTGTAAGAAAGGGTGGTTAAAAGTAGGTGGTTTGCTTATTTATCTGATTTTAAGAAAAATAAAACATGCTGTTTTGGATATGGAGCCGGAATGAGAAAAGCATGACTCACCAAGACCCATGGTTTTCCAAATTTTTTTCCAATGGCAGTGAATTCTTCATCTCTCTGCACCTGTGGTAGCAATTATTCTTCATTTGTCTGCCTTTTTGTGTTGAAAATTCTTCCTTTAGTGACAGCTATCTGTTACTTTTGCAATTTACTCCAAAATGGGACTCCTACTTCAAGAGGGACTCATTAGTGAGACTGCTTTTTAAATTCTAGATAGGATTAATAAAATCAGTCTTATGGAGGATGAATGTGAAGGCTGGTGGAATTTCAATAGCTTGATCTCAGCTGTATCAAAAACATAGAGAATCTAAATGTTCAAGCTCATAACTGAAAAAATGAAGCAATCACTTCCCTGTATCAATGTAATCCTGGCATCTGGGAGTGTCAGAATTTGTTATTTGTGCCTTTTGAACATTTTTATGTTTTCTGGGGGAAAAATCCTGTTAATTATCTCTTCCTCTGCATTGAAGTCTCACCTTTGAGAGCTTTCTCTGCCTCCTGTGCATCTCTCAGGAACATATTGCATGGAGGGCATACAAGGCTGACAAGTTTAGCATGTACCATTCACCAGAAATAAGACAAAAACAGGCTTAGATGCAGCAGTCCAACTTATCTTGGACCTATTCCTTGCACATATAGGTAAGGTGGCAAATTTTGCCCAATAAGATGATTTCCATCACTATCATGGCTCTCATTTGATTTCTCAGAGGCTGAACTTCCTGAGAAATTCTCTTTTATTCTTTCCTTCTTACTTGGATGCCTGAAAGAAGTTTGGCAGTAAAATGTTGTTAGTCCTTTTACTTTGTCCCCCATTTCACATTCATGTTACCTTTCTCCCCTCTTTTTCTTTTTCTCTCTAAAGGTTGAGAGTATCTAAAGTAATTTATGCTCCTGCATTTTGAATTTGTCTGAACTATTTATAATGAGATTGCCAAATGCTTTTGTGACTGAAAGAAACTACAGAGAACCCAAGGGTGTAATATAAAACACTCTAAGTGACTTGAAACCAGAAAAGAGTTGGGTAGTTGGGTTCAATTTACCATCAAGATTTGACCTTTCTGTAATTTTACAGGACAGTGAAGGTCTACTGGGACAGAAACATTTAAAAAAAAATTCTGTTAGTAATCCAGTCAGCACACTAGGGTGCAAGTCTGTTCCTGAGTATACTGCAGCTCAAACAATAATAACCTGTATTTGTATGTGTCTAACCTGCAGGTTATCTGCTTGAAAAGCAGAATGTCATCCAGCAGCAGAGTGGGTTGTATATGTGTGTGAGTAAAAAAAGGAAGAAAAATTGTCTGTCCATTGTCTGTTCCCTCTCCTCCACCTTCACCTTCCTTACCTTGTATTTTGTTTGAGTTATCCCAGGGTGCAACCTGTATTTTAAGGAGTAGTACTTTTAGACATGTGTGTGGTTATCTGAGCACAAGAGCTTTTTGTATGAAAATACAGTACTACTGATGATATTGTCTGAGTTTGTTTTAATCTAGTGCCATGAACTATTAAATTCACTTTAAGAAAAAAAAATCTATCATCTCTCTCTCAATTGGATTGAAAGCAGGTGGGGTTGAATGCTTAGCTGTGACAAAGCAGAATTGCTCTGAGCAAATTTTCATTACCTGCTTAATTAGTAATACTTTTGAAATAATATTTTAACATTTGCCTGCCCTGTGCAGTAAAAGTCACATGGTTGTGCAATACTATAGGATACCCTGTGGCAAACTACATCAGTGAACATACCATAGCTTTGTCCCTACTTTTATTCCTGTAGAAATGAAAGGGAGTCTTTTACTGTCTCTCTCACTCTTTGTGGAGACACAAAGGTTTCTCTATAGTAGAGCAAAGCAGTGAGCCAGATTACTTTATTTGGGTATAAGATTTGGCTTCAAATCAAAATATGTACAGTTTCTGCTAACATGTTGAGTGTTGGGCTGGTGCAAGATCCCAGTGGCCTGTGGTAAAAGAAAATTTTGCCACTACTTTCTTGGGATTTGTTCCTTGGTAAGGGAGAGCACAGCAGTAATAAGATTCCTTATCTAATCTCTTCAAAATGTTATTGCCTAAGGGATGCTTCAGAGTGTCTCACACCTTGTCTAAGCTCCATGAACCCTTTAAATTTGGATGCTTAAACTTTTTTTGTGTTGGAGACCGTTAAAATTCAGCTGTATGTACTGTGAGAGCAAACAATATAAATGTTTTGTAAATCCCTTTATTCTTCCTCTGGGGAAGTTTTCAGAGACCTTAGGCTTCAGAGGGATGGTCTGAGCTCGATTAAGCTACAGCAGGAAGGACATTCCTGCTTCCAGGTGCCCACAGCCTGAACCTAGAGAGACAAGCAGGTATGTCTGGAGTGGCAGAAGGGAATTCTGTTCTCCTCAGCATCCTGCTGAGGACCAGTTAAATGCTGCAGCTAAATCCAAAAGACTGAGTGTAGTTTAAACTAATTCACTGAACTTGTGAACTCCACTATCCAGAGAGCCATTGCCTTTTGTTTTTGCATGCCATTTCTGCTGTCCTAGCTGTGAAGACAGTAATTGCTGAGAGGGCGGATGTCCAAGAATGTAATATCTTAAACCTCAGCACTTTAACCCCATGGAATAAGTCTGCAGAAACACTGCAGGAGAACTTATTCTCTGTTTAGAAACATTGATCAATTTGTTTCTTTTGCTTATAAGATCATGACTAAACGTTTATGTCCTTTGGGATATGTTTGTTTTTGTTTTAATTTTCACACTGGATATATAAATTAGTGTGCAACTCTATGATTGCTTTCTTTAAAACACATTCAGTGTGTTTGCTATGAATACAAATGTACAGTGCAGAAAATAAATGCCATAGTAGACAACAAAACCTATCTATCATAATTTACTCACTCAGCAAAGCTATAAAAAAGTTTAGTACATAATATATTAAAGCTATTCCTTTTGTTCCACCATTTGTTTTAACTGAGTTATATGGGGGTAAATGTGAACCAATAAATCTCTGCAATAGATCCTCACCTGCTGCAATGTAACACAATTCAAAAATTATTCAGATGTGTTTCATTTGATGATACCGGGCTTTGCTGTCTCTGACTGTGACTCTTTCATAGCTGTCTGATCACGCTTTATTTAGTTTCATGAAGCCAAATGACAACTAGTTTTATGTTACTGGTTCCATTGTTATATATCTTTCTATGGCTACCGGCTTACATGTTAATGCAAGATAAAATCAACCATGAACTACAGGGACATCTATACCAAAGATTATACCAGAGGAGCTAAACCTTGAACTAAGGCATCGTTCTCCACTTGAATGCATTTACAGCTGTGATCAGACTCAGAGAGGGAGCTGTGTAGCACAGCTGTTATCCAAAGAAACCTTATTTCAACACTATACTCCTGGAATATCCTACATATATGCCACCGAGGTGGGGTTAGTACAGATGGTAAGTATTTAGAGAGAAGGATTGAGGAGTAGTCAAGCATTAACATAACAGGCACTGTAGAAGAGCTTGTGATTCCACTTTGTATTGTTTCTGTTTTGTGGAAAAATCAGAAAGGTGATTTATGCCAATGTATTTGCAAATCCTGGCTGCAGTACATCCTATTTTTTAGAGCCAGCTAGACACCAGCCATGTGCATGCAAGATGTTGTGATTGTTTTTCCTCCACTGCTTGCTTGGAAGCAGAGATCCCTAATTTTATCTTCACGACATGCAGGAATTCAAGATTATCTTACATTTTCCCATTATGAAAATGGGGACATTCTGAAATGAACATTTTGCCGGTATTCATGATCCTTTCAGACATCAGTCTTGGCATACACTTTTTTTCTGAATTCTTAGGATAACAGATACTAGGCTATCCTATTCCTAGGATAACAGATACTCTATGAAGCTGGAGAAGTTTGTGGCAATGAAATAAAAATTAAGAATCAAACCAAAGAACTACTCTTTTCAAAGGACAAACTTTTCATGTGGGAATTTTTTTCTTTCAAAGATCTTTTAGTGTTTGTTGGGAAGACATGAATGGCTGATAGTCTATCAGGTATCAGCTTAAATATCTAGTTTCATTTTTGTACGCACCCACCAGTTGGTATACTAAGGCTTATCTTATTATAGTTTTGTTATTCTGTGTATGGCACTTAGCTTAATAAGGTAGGAGGGTGTATTTTTTTCCACAGGGTATTTTATTCAGAGACAAAGCCTCTGTGTGCTGTGAGTCTGCCCACTCAACTTGAAGGTTGAATGTGAATAAACTTAAGCTGAACTGCCTGATCTAATAGAGAGTGCAGTGCTAACACTGTTACATGAACTCAAAGCCAAACAAAGATCCCTCTGACTCGGTAGTTCCTGATGTTACTTTACCACTTAGACCTCAGGACCTGTAAAGGCAATCCTTTTGAGTACATGAAATTCTAATGGGTTATCAAATCAAAGCCCAGATAGTCTGAAAAGGAGAAGTCAAACTAAAGCTGACATACCAAAGCCTCCAAACTATATTGTAAGCTATAACCTTACTGTAGATAATAAAACCATACTAAGAATAAATGAGGCCCATTACTTCCTTTTTTCTCCATTGTCAATATGAAATTCTGATGATAGTCACTTTATTGCTCTGCATGAAGCTGCATATATTATTTAACCAATATGAAAGATTTCCATCTATTCAGCTACGTGGGCAGCTTTCATGTGATAAAGTTTTATTCTGGCAGGGGAGTACTGCCAAGCTTTACTTTGGTTAAATACATTAAAAGAAATCCTATCATCCATGTGAGTCTGCATTGTAAAATTCTGGTTTGCTCCCTCAATATTATTTTCACTCTAATGTTATCAATGCAAGAAATCTTTTCAGTAATCTTTAGCACATGTTTGCTATGTAAATCAAATTATAAGTAGCAGATAAAACCCTGCTAGGGCTTCTGAAACTGTAGGTGTAAAATGGATTTGAATTCAACACTAAGTCTAACTTAGAGAATGAAGACCTTTGCTGTCTTACAAAATTCTGACTAAACTGTTAAATAAGCTGTTAAATCTGCAGTTCCTGCTTTCCAGTCTGTTTTGGTGACCTTGTCACACTTACTTCAGGTGTGTTCTTCTCTCCCATAAGAATCAGTAGCATATGATTTTCCAATCTTTATTACAGTAAGGTAACACTTTGAGGCACTACCACCATGGAAATGATAAGCAGGAAACAGAATTTCAGGAAACAAAGAGTTTAGACTACTTTCTTATTAATTTCTCAGAGGTAGAACTGTTCATCCTTTTAAAATCATACTCTACGCCCTGGAAAGAAGAGGCTGACCATGGGGCGGAATGGCTCATTTTGAGTTTGGGATTGAGCTTTGCCTTGACTGCAGTGGTGTAGTTCTTGGTACTGTTCATCAGATAGTTCTCTGAAAAACTGAGGAGTTCAAAGACGCCCATTCCATTCTTTCTTGTAATGTTAGCTGCTTTGGAGATCGTGGTGGCACAGCTCAGTATTTCTCAGGTCTGCTAGATCTACAGCTAGAATACATTTGATACATCACAAGTCCTTTTGTGCTCTTTCTGCTCTTTTCCATAATTACTTTAGGTTCAGAAATCTGATACATCGTTTCAGTATAGTCCAGTTATCACCAAGATCCTTTGCATTCTTTGAGAGGGACTGTACTTACCTCCATCAGAATTTGATTTCTCTCATCCTCAACCATATTGCATCTGCTTTTCCATCACTTTTCCTTAGATCAGCCACACAGCTTCACGGCTGCTTCTGCTCTGCATTGTCTTCAACCTTTTTCTTAACCATCTCTTTTCTTTTCTTAGTTTGTCTTCCAGTCTTTGGTTTCTTCTCTTGGCATAACTGTTGTCTTCTGTTCCTGCCCATCAGCCCTAGAATGTGCCTCCGGGTTTATCTTTGTTTTATAACTTTATCTTATCTCTTTAGAGCAGCAGCTCTAACAGTACCTGCTGCTTCTCAGTGCTGAGCCATAATGGATTGTGTCTCCGAACTTCTGGTAACAGATAATTTTCAGACACTGACTCTGTAGGTCCTTGTTTTCCCACATGTGATTAAGGGTCAAACTTTACTCTTTAAATTGTTGCCAAGAAGTAAGAAGAGCAGTGATGAGTCAGAAGCTCTATAAAGCCAGCTGCATAATAAAGTTTAAGTGTTCAATGAATTAGAACAATGGGAACAGTCATAAAGCCTTCAGTGCCAAAATGGTCTTTTTGTTTATAAACACCTGCACAGTGGGATTTCCCATTGCATGACTGTAGTGCTTTGGCTCTTTTTCATTAAAAGATAATAATTTTTGAAAATAGCACAAGCACTCAGGTTGAAGACTGAGAAAGTCCATGGGGAAACTGCATTTAGATTAAGAATCCTAGCTAGGTAACATACTCTCATATTGTTTTTCTTTTTCCTGTTTGACATTCTCTATTGGACTTTATGGAAATGAAATAAGAGAAGAGGGGAAATATAAGGGAGTGTTGAGGCAGGGTTTTTCTCTTTATTAATGTTTGTTTAATGCTCGCGGGTTACCCCCCTTTCCCTGGTCCCTTCTCCCGCACTCAGCTGCCATGTTTCCTGTTTCCTGGGTTTTTCCCTGCCCCTCCCCCTTCCGGGTTTCCCCCCCGCTTTTTCCCTGCCCCCTCTTAGATTCGCCCGTCTGTGTTCACCCGTCCTGTGGGGTCTTGGGGCTTCCGGAATAAAACCACCCTGTTCACCCACAATTCTTATGTCGCCTCCGTCTGTCCCCACGCAAGGAACTGAGACCGCAGAGCCTAAAGGGGGAATGGCTGATTTTCCTCCTCCTCTCCTGCCGCTGAATCCCACCGCCGCTCGGGGGAGAAAAGCGAACAGGGCACGCACCACAACAGATGGTAGCAGGGATGGATTCGTTTTTCGTTTTGTGATTCGTAGTGGTGCCTGCCTCACAGAAGAGGAAGGAGAAAAGAGAAACACCCACAGTCACGAAAGCTCTGCACGACGCTAAGAGGAACCCAGTGCCGAGCGGAAAAAAAATGGAGGTTCCTGGACCCTCTTTGCATCTCTGCTCTCTACCCTGGCCAGAGACAGCCGTGCTGTGGGGAGCCTTAAGGGGGGTGGACTTACCCCAGGACAGAGAGGGAGGTTTTGTCAGTGGCTCGATGGACTGAGCCCAAAGAATGGTGCATCAGAGCTTGCTGCTGATGGCACTTGCTTGAGACCACCAGAGACTAACAGGGGCCAAACCCAAGGCTTCGGGGATGAGCCTTGGTTAACAGGAACACCTATGCCTCTGGAAGAGCCAAACCGTGAAAGAAAACATTCCCAGTTCAGCGCGATTTTTCCATTACCCGAAGAGAACAATCGAGCCACCACCGCCTGCTCCCGGAGGGTAAGCGGGACTGGAGCAGGGAGATCCCCTGGAGGACGGCTGAGTTTCCCCTTTCTTTTTTTCCCTGCATTTTAACCACCGCCCGTGCCCAGATTTGGGTTGTATTTTTGCATGTCCACAGCAGACGGGTGGATTTTTTTCTTTTCCGAGGGGGAGCTATGTGGTGGGGACTCATATTTGGGGGCTTTTTCTTCTTCTCAGAAGGTTGTCCTTTCTATCCTCTCCTCCCTGTTCTGGGCTCTGGGGTCAGGGAGGGTAGGAAAGACACAAATGGGACAGAATTGTAGATTGCGACACGTCAGCTATGGGAGAGTTGATAATATCTTTAGACTGACCCTTCATATCCACGCATTTCGTCGACTTTCAGTTGCGTCAGGCCCCTCTCCTGTAGGTTTCCCCTTTTGCTTTTGAAAAGCTCCCCATCCCCTTTCTCCCACAGACTTTCCTAAACCCTCTCCCCTGGGGATGGCAGCATATGAGCCACCCCAAGCGCCCTGGCAGACCATGTTATTCTCCCTTGGAGGTGGCATTGGCCGTGCCACCCCGGGCAAGATGCAGCGTGCCTGGCACCCCCTCCCAACATGTCACTGGCCACGCCACTTGGAACCCGTTTTCCCGCCTTGATCCTTCTCTTCCGCCCTGAGTTTTCCCGCCAGCCCCACCCCTCCCCCAAGGGCCCTGCACCACCCTGCAGTGAGGGCAGTCCCTATTGTGGGGGGCAGGGTTGGATCAATCCCCCAGTCCTTCTTCTGGCTCTCCCTCTGGGGGGAAGGATTGCCGGGGGCACCTCTCATCAGAGGACCTTTTTTCTTAGGAGATCAATACCCCATTTTTGGGGGGGACCTCCTTCGGAGGAAGGTGAAGCCAGAAACCTGGATCGGGAATCCACCATTTTGTTTTCCCCCTAAAATGGTGGCGCCCAGATCCACCCCTTACCAAATCCCCTTTCTAATGATGACAGTCATTAATCAAGTGATTGTCTGATTCCCCTATCCCATCCCTTAAGTGTACCTTACCCAAAGTCCCCTTTTTATTCTAACACAAACCTTTCTTACTACTTTTAATCATTTAAAAATAATTGCTTTGATTGAGTTATATTTTATAAAAAGGAAGGATCATCCTCTTTATTATTCACAATGCTGTGCCCACTTTGCAATCAAACAATCAAATTAGAAGAAGCCACATCGGTGCTTGCTGCTCCAGCTCTGCAAGAACTTAAACACCACAAGGGTTGCAACAGATCAAGCCATGAATCCTGCTTGTACCTCTGATCTGGAAGAATTTGTTTGGGACAATTTTACATGTTTTATTTTAAGTTTTAAAGTGAAAAAAACTTTACCCCATGTATTGTAATTAAGATTGAGTTATCCTTGTCTGTTGTTTTTCAATTTATAACCATTTAATAATCAGTAATATTAATATATAACTTTTATGTTTTATTAATTTGTTTAAACCTCAGAACTCCCTTTCTTTTTGAAAAAAAAGGAGTGAGATGTTGGGGTGGGGTTTTTCTCTTTATTAATGTTTGTTTAATGCTTGTGGGTTAACCCCTGTTTCCCTGGTCTCTTCTCCCATACCCAGCTGCCGTGTTTCCCGGGTTTTTCCCTGCCCCTCCCCGCTCCGGGTTTCCCTCTGCTTTTTCCCTGCCCCCTCTTAGATTCGGGTATAAAATCTGTATTTGCCCATCCTGTGGGGTCTTGGGGCTTCCGGAATAAAACCACCCTGTTCACCCATAATTCCCGTGTCGCCTCCGTCTGTCCCTGTCCACAGAGCCTAAAGTGGGAACGAATGACTTTTCCTCCTCCTCTCCTGCCGCAGAATCCCGCTGGGGGAGAAAAGCGGACAGAGCACGCACCACCAGGGAGTTTGCTCTAAACTCTGTTTAGAGATGTGGATTATGTCAATCCATGACACTGGACAATGAATCAAGGCATGGCAGATTCTCTAATTTTTCTACAAAAGTTGGGTGCACAGCAAAACAATAACTTCTGTACATATCCCTCTGCTTTATTAAATAAAATGAGCAATGGCAAAAAATGTTTCAAGAATGAGCTACACTTCAGATCATATTGATGGGTTAAGCACTCTGAACTGTGGTGAGGTTACACTCACAGCACTCCATTTTTCCTTACTTCCCTGTACTTTTCTAAAATAGGAATTAAAGCTGTTTTAAAGAGCATAATAGGTATGCCTGAAGGAGGGTTTGGCATTTCCAAGGAGCTCCCAGTTTTACTGAGAAAGCAGAAAGAGGAAAAGTAGAAAGAAAACACTTCAAAATAAAAAAGCACATTTTAAAAGTTTCAAATTGTATGCAAATCTATTTATTATCAATATCAGGAAGAGCTAAAGCATTCAAAGGCAACATACAGTTGTGACTCTGCCTTCCCAAACTTCAAGCATGCACTTAGTAAATCCCCTTGAAAACCATGCATAGGATTTTTCTAGGGTGTGAATGAAGAATTTTGTTTTGCAGACACTGAAGAAACAAGAAGTAAAAGTGTATGTTGAAATTCCTTAGATCACCCTCTGAATTTTTCCTAATTAGCTTCTGCTGCAGATTTTCTGTTCAGCATCTTATGGTTCTCTTTTACTGGTATGTTTTTGTGTATAATACTGGCAAGCAGCTATAGATAGAAATCAATAACTATGTGAATGTTGAGGAAGCAGCTGAAGGCTAGAGCTGTTACAGAGATGGAGAAATGTCCTTTACAAGTACAAGGGAGACAAGAGGAGACAGAGGAAAGTAAGCATCTTTCATCTGATCAACAAAATACACACAAACTTGAAGAAAAACTCTTATTCTTAAGCTGAAAAAAGACACAACAGCACCAAGTGCAATTATGAAGAGTTTATGTTTATTTAAATAAATTCTATTGTTTATTAAGATAATTTAAAAGGCAAAAAATCACTGGTACTTGTGAAGAAAAATGATGATATGACAGTGATTATTCTTTCTAGAAGGGACAGAAAGACAAGTGTTTGCCACTTACAGAACAAGATCTGGATAAAGAGAAATTTTTACAGCCCTTGAAAGCAAAACATGTTCCTTATGGAGGCACACTCGTTCCCAGTTATTTTGCTCTTAGACCTATTTCCTGTATCTTCCTAGAAGATCAGAACTAAGCCAGAAGTGGAGCACTGTAGCAGTGGTGTGGTATGATATTGCTATCCTCTATCAATTGTGAATTCATTCTGATGTGTAGACATAGTTCATTTTTGCACATGTTTTCTTTGAAGGCAACTTAGTGACTAATATGCACATTATATTTGGGAACATTGATATAAGGTGAATAAGAGCACCAAGTCCTTCCCATCTCCATATTCTACCAAGTATTGACAACGATCAGTTTATGTAACTTAAAACACCTTAAATTCACATAGAATCTCATTTCAAAGTTGAACTCAGTACAGTTTAAGCCACATTAAATTAGTCACAAACTGGTTACCTCTTTCAGTGCAAATTCCTTGAAAGGTCTGCAAATTTTTCATTGATTTTTGTCATAGTTTTCCTTGTTCTCCCATGGAGAAGGTCTTACTATTTTATTTGTGAACAGTGGCAGATAGAGTCTGTGTTTAACATTTATTGTATCTGATTAATGAATGTGAATATATAATTTTTAAAATAATTCCTACATTTAAAAGACTATTAAATCAAAGTATGCGCAATCAGAGAGAGCACTGAATCTTTTTCACACTGGCTGAAAGCTATCTGCACCTGTGAAGTGTGTCTGCTTCACAGACCTACGTATCTGATGAAGTTTCCAGCAGGCCCTCCAGTTTTTGCCCTGTTGTTGTAAGCTGGCTTGCAATCAGAGTAAGAAAGCAAAAGCATATGCAGAGATCTGTTCTAAATTTGTTTGACCTTGACTCACAAACTAGTCATTACAAATAGAAAAAAATCATCTTTACCATGAGTGTATATTGCAAGTAAAGAGTTTAGCAGAACGCACAAGTTTAGAAACCTCATCTCACATAATTTTGGATTAGCAAGGGGTTTTGCCTCTGTGAAAGGCCACTCAGAAAAAGCCCATAATATTCTGACCACAGATTTGTGGGAGAGGCAGCTACATATTGAAGTGATATATTTTCATTTGCTGAAGTTTGGTGTTTGCATTTGAGTTTCCCTGGCGCTGTAACTCCTCAGTTTTCCTGAAAGTTGAGAAGGAGGAAAGAGAATTTCACCTGTAGCACAAGCATGGTTTGGTGAGATGGGGTATGTCTATATTAACTTTTTTGCTCAAATTAGGAGAGCACTTTTCAATGCAATTCTCCCAACTATCCCTACACACCGTGCTTTGGTTTGCAGTGCAGAGCTGTCTCAGAACAGCGAGATGCTTTCTTTTGGGAGGAAACAAAGCTGTAAGATTTTCTCCAGAGGTGCTGGTAGTATGTTCCAGCTGAAAACAATTATTCAGCTAGTGGAATCAGATCAGGGCCTCTGAAGTGAAAAACGGCAAATTGGGAAAATTGCAGATGTGGGATCTCCAGTAACAAGTGTTTTGCTCCGGAGAGCTGCTTTTGCTGGTGTGCACAACAGGTTAAGGTAGGGTCAGCCCTTGTGATCTCAGGTGTGCAGCATGTACATGTGGGCAGATTTCCCCAGTTTCCACTGAGTACTAGAAAATTATTTACTCCCACATATGCTGGGGATAAGGAACATATAGACATATATAGGCATATATATATATATATATAGGCATATATATATAGTGACATTAAAAGCTGCCTATAGGCTAAGGAAGAGCAAGGAAGACTTACTTGGATGGATTGTTTGAGGTACACTTTTAAAAAACAAATATGTGCTGTAGGGAGCTGTGTGTCCTGGTTTGACATAAATGAATCATTCCAAGCACTTGCGGCATTGGAAGATACCTAATCCTAGAGAGTCAGTTCAGCAAAATTAAGATCTAGTTATTAAGTATAATCACCAGTGTTTATAGAGCAGATTACTGCTTTTGGGTGCTGCTGATGTAGATATCTGATATACCACCATTGACGTACCAAGTGAGAACTTGATTTTTCAAGGTTCATTATGTAATTAGTTCATTTTTTTTGCTAGGTGTTTCTTACTGTAATGTCTTCATATCATCTGCAAAATCTTTAACATAATTTTCACAGATAAATTGTTGGTGTAGAAATTCTGCCATGCTAATTAAATGTGAGAAATGTACTCATTGCATTTGTGAATATGCATATTATTTCATACAAGTTGGCTAGAAAATGTATTAAAAGAATTTCTGTAGGTAAGTATGTAATTCCTGTAAGTAATCATGTCCTGGAAAACTCACAGTTGTTTTTACTATGTTCTTGTGCTTCTTTTTCTGTAAATGTGGGGATGCCTTACACATGTGCGGAATAAATTATTTATTCATATGAGAGTGAATTCCTCTGCTCCCTCAAGCCTCCAGAGAGAAGGTAGTTGACCAAAATCAACTCTTGGAATTCATGTTCTGGGTCTTCTCTGGTCTGTGCCTGTTTCTTTCTGTGCTGTATTTGGAGAGAGAAAAGGGTGTGACAGAAGGGCAGAAAGGTAGCCTGTTATGAAGTGGGCTCTGACAAATCCCCTTGGCTTGACCTCCAAGTTGAATGTAATCATGTAGCTTATTTACTACGAGTTAATAGAGTCTGTGTTTAACATTTATTATATTTGATTAATGAAGGTTTTACTGTTCCTTTGCTGAAGGAAAGGACAGATGTGTTTGCGGTCCACTGCTTCCACTTAAACAAACAAAAAATCAGGTTTCAAATCTTACTCAAGGGTATACTTCATCAAGGGGACAATACACAGCCTTCAGTCTGACATCAGCTGGCAGAAGCAAAAACTACTGTGTGGTTTTTTTAATCATAGGTGAGAGGGTAGCTGTCTTTGATCATCTAGCTTTCCGTACCTCTGAACACTGCCCAGTATTCAGAGACAGTGGAAGAAACAACAGGCCTGGACATCTAAGGCTGGTTTGGCCTTTGTATTCTTCATGTCTCTCAGAATAATATCCCACATTCCCTGCTTCAGGTTCCCTTTCAGAGGCCAGTGCCCACAGCAGACGCTGTCTAATCTGAATGATAACTATCATGTCATGTTCAGTTTGATGTATACAGTACTAACTTTCAGAAACCACATGTCATTTAGAAAAATCAAGCCCTGTATAACAAATATACAAAAGTTTTAGTCAACTCCTCCCTTAATCAACTTTATTTACTCTGTTGATCTAGAGACAGTAGAGATCTGAGTCATTGTCTGCACATCTATGCATTGTCTGCACATCTATTTGCCATAAGGACAGCAGTGGTTCTTTGACACTCAGTCTTGTTTGCCGATTCAGAGCAAAATCAGAGGGAGAATAGCATGTTTGCTTGTGGAACATCCCCTTTCCAAGGAGGCTGTAATCTGATTTAAAGACTCCTCCCATGTACAGTTGCTTACTGTAGGATTGACTTAAAAGTAAGAAACTTGGTTTGAAGCAGTAAGATGTGGGTTTGTTTATGGAAGAACAACAGGATGATGGGAGTATTTTAGTAAACATGAAGCACATCTCAAAAGCAAAATGTCTTTGTTATCAGATATGTTCCATGTGTAGAAGCTGAGTATTGTACTGCAGAAGCCTTGTATGGTAATGAAAAAAAATGTGGTGTGATTTGTGTTGCTTGTAGGTCGATGTCCCCATTGGCCACACTTGAAAATCTTACACCTTAATCTCATATTTGTAGCTCCTCTAGTTAGCACAGACCCTGTCACTAAAGCAGCATCTTCAACACAGTTGTTTAAATTGCTACCTCTAATGCAAGCTGCTTAAGCTGAAGAAGTTCTGACTTGATTTACAAGAATACAGGCAGTATCTATGATAGTGATGCTGCTGTGACTCTTCAGCTGATGGTGATGGTCTGCTGATAGCAGAACTTTTTTGACATAAATTATTTTCAGGACTGTAAGATGTCCTGTGCTATAAAATGATTGTATTACTGCTGCTGAAAAGATTTAACTGGAAATGACAATTTCCTGGCATTTCTCAGGTATTACTAATGAAAAATGGCAGAAGAGTGACTTCATGCAGGTTTGTGCTGGGTGGTGCGACTTAGTCTCTCTGCAGAGACAGCCTACCAGTTTGTTCAGCCAAGGCCCTGAAATGGTGTTCATTCCTTATGTATGCCTGGAGAAGGGTCAACTTATCCAAGTCCAGTATTTCCAGGTCAAGAGCTTGACCTGGAAGTTCCAGAGAAATGAAGTTACTTAAACCGTTCTTATCAGTAGCAGCTTTTCTCACAGATTTTGACTGATAACTGTTCCTCCTTGGTCTTATCTCAGCAGAGTATTATGCATGCAGTCATGTGAGGCTTATGGAGCCTGCAGCTTCCTCCATTGAGCCAAATCTATTACTGGGCTTCCTGTTGTTGGAAGGAAAAACAAGCTTACAATGCTTTATCCAGAATACAAAGGCATTTTCCTCCTGGGAAGAAGAATATGTAAAAGATTTTCCTAGAAAAAAAATGTATGACCTACATTCTAGATGTGGCCAAGGGCTTTCACTTCACTTTAAGGTAAATGTGCTTAAACAATCCTAAATCTGTTTCAGTATATTAGGGAACATATTATAGACACATAACCTTAGTGTCTTTACAGATAATTGTGAGTATATGTAAGTGCCAATTCAGGTTTACACTAAACTTTTCGAATCATTTCAACAGCTGCTAAAGCATAGTAATGAACTTATTTAGGAAAAGGATCACATTTTCACTTTTTGTGTGCTTACAAGAATCCTTGTCATAGGGGAATTGAGTAGAGAACTTTCTGATGACATCTTTATTCTAGAAAAGCAGCTGACTGTAACTAACATATCTAAGAGCCTTGGTGTATTACTGCATTGCATATCAAAAGTCATTCACCAGCAAAAGAATCAGCAAAAAATGCAAAACATTATATGCAGCTTTATTTTCATCATGAATTTGCCAAGTCAAAGTCTTTACTGGAAATCCATAAAAAGCATAAACCACCATGTGTAATAAACCTAATACATGGCATTCCTGCTTTAGGCTACTTCTCTAGTGACAGTGTAATAGGATTCATTGAATTGTAATGGCTTCTTTATTCTATTCTGCTATTTCTAATTTCTAATGATGAATCCCAGCAGAAACTGAGATGCAGAGAGACAGATAGTGTATGACATAATATGCTAATGAATCTGGTAAACTGCTTTCTGTGCTAAATATTGTTAGACCTGGACAGAAAGTATTAGCAAACGTTCTATTTTAGGGATTCTTGCCAATTTTCAATATATATGACAGCTGAGAACTGCCTGTTCTTGAACGTAAATACTACCACAGTTGTTGTTTCCTGTTTCTGGCAAGAATATCATGTCTGTTCTGAATCTGTGGGCCATAATTTTATTTTACCACAGTGCCAAATTCCAAAGGTTCATAACAGGACTCCCCACTGCTTTTAGTGCTTAGACCACTGCTATACATCCCAAGCAGGCCTCCACCCAGCAGCTCTTATCACAGTCTGTGGAATAGCAGGACAGCCTGCACAGAAAATGGGTTTGTGTGAATCTCTAAGCACCTGCTGTGTTAGCACAGCGGTACATGCTGCAGACATCATGTGCTTCTTGCTGGATCTATATATAGCTATATATCTATACATATATATATAGATAGATATATATCTATGTACCTCTACTATATAGAGGGATAACTCAAATGTTCCTGTGAAGGTGTTCTTGTCTTTAAACAGTAAGCCCAGACAGTGCTGAAACAAAGCCACTTACACTTCTCCAGTTCTATATAGCCTGTCTTAGGAAAAGAGGACCAGAATCAAGTTCATTTCCCTGTTGTGGTAGGCAAGACGGTTTTTTGTCTCTTCCTTGAGCATTGCTCTTGTCCCTAGTGTCCCTAATACACTGGGCTTCTGCTTGCCTTCCAGGGGATGCCCTACTGTAGTAGAATTCTTTAAAGTCTTCCTGAGAATCTTTATGATACATCCATGCTCCATATATGTTTGGTATCTATCTCAACCTCACCAGAAAGGGAGAGGAACATAACTTTTTCAGCTGCATAGAACATATTGAATCCAGAACTGTGATAAAGCACAGGTATTTCTACAGATAACCTGAATGCAGGAAAATCCAGTGCAAGACAACCTTCACATTTACATTTTCAGTAAGTGTATTGGAGTTGTCTGGTGTTCCAGAGGTTGGTATGCAAATCAGGTCCCGTGATGCAAAAATCCTAAAAGAAGTAACTAAAGTAAATTTTTATTATGGTCAGTATTTCTCCTGAGAGTAGCTTGTCTTTGGACCTAAAAGCATCCCACGTTGAAGCAGAGGTTAATTATCAGCCTTCCACTTTAGCATGTAGCACAGAACCCATTGCACGAACCAATGATATGGTCACTGCATGGCTCCAGACTCAGAGTATGTTTACAAAGCACCTGACAGATGTTTAGGCAGGGTGAAAAGAGGTTAGATGTCATGAAAGTGCTTTGATAGCACTGGAGAAGCTCATTCATCTGTTTGGTACTCCTAGTCATATTTCTTTAACCAAATTATGAGAATATTCTGGGGTTTGACCTACTTTTCAGCCTGCTTTTCATTGGGAACAAAATAGCCTAACAGGTGTGACCAGCATGACCTTAGTGCTTGGATAATTAAAGTAAGTAAACTATAAAATATTCCTAGCACATGATATTGTTGTGATTTTCTGGCAGATTGATTGCTTCAGTCAGGCTGAGGGGAGTGGCTGCCAAGGATTTACACTGGCTAGCGAGAAGCACTCATGATAATAGGTCCTACTGGTAAAAATGACAAAACCTGGGGGTCAAAGCACATAGAACAACAAGTGAAATAAAAATTACTCTGTTGTGACTCTGTTCTGATGTAGGTGGCAGCAGCAAGTTCAGCGTGCTAAAAATACCTGGCAAATGTTTGGTTGTTTTTCCCAGTGCGGCACTCCAGATAGGGAACTACTGGAAGAAAGGTTACAAGGTTAGGCTAAAAGCTACTTGATAGAATTTGTTCTTACTAAAGAATTAGTTTAAATTGCATACACCCAAACTAATGCCCTTTAAGTTAATGTGGCTTGAATGAGGAAAGCCACCCTGTAAATTAGCACCATAGCAATGCAAAATAGCTGAGTTGATCAGTTCAGGAGATCAGTTTCTTGAGCTGATTTCCACTGTTGGGTAAGATGACTCCTGTTGAAAGTGTAACTATTCTTGAATGAGAGTTACTGATTTGTTGGTGGGTATTTTTTTTATTATTTTAATACTGGTGGGTATTTTTTTATTATTTTAATACTGGTGGATATTTTTTTCATGAATGGGACCTGAGTTATCAATAGCATAAACATTAACTGAAACTTAACTCTGCAGTGAAAAGCATCACGTCTCCATGCACCCCCCAACCCTCTTCACAGGCTGGGAGAGGAATTGTCTCTCTGTGGCCAAAGGCAAATTTTGGTAAGGATGTTCCCACTGAAATATGTTGTGTGTCTCCTTTTTGTTGAGGCCATCTACAGTTGGAAATTTAGTAATTTAGTACAGTTGGAAATGTTGAGGACATCTACAGTTGGAAATTTGTGTGTCTCCTTTTTGCTGAGGACATCTACAGTTGGAAATTTAGTAAATGGGATTCCATCTTCTCACTGAAATTCACAAGAGCTTTGCTCAAGCAAAAGTGAGAACGTACAGCTTCCACTTTGTAGATAAGCTTGTGATTATATTAGATGCAAAGGAAAGATACATTTAAATAACAGAATGGCTGTCACAGAAATGACAAAAGACAGACAGGTGTGTGACACAAAGGAGGAACCAGCAAGTGAGATATTAGCTACTGCCATAAAAATACAAAACAAGGGCACTGCTGAGGCACTGAAGGACAGAGTATTACTTTCTATTTCTTTCTCTCCGAGGCTACTGAGGAGTAGTAGTTGTAGATTTAAATTCCCTTTAAAAAAATTTATGAAATTATAAAAATTGAAAATACTTTCCTGTGAAGATGAAATACCTTTTTTGGATGCAGCTGTATCTCTAGAGTAAATATGCTGTTAGGCAGTTGTTTAAAATGTGCACAATTTTCCTTCATAGCTGCACAACTCTGATGGTTAGAAACAAGTTTACAAGCAGATTAAGGGCACTGCTTTATAAATTAGATGTAAAATAAACTGTAAAAAGAACAGAAGGGAATCTCACTTGTTGAATTTCCATGTTCATCTTAATTCAAGGCAGGCCAAATTTCCACATCAGATCAGAGAGGATCATAAGCTTCTTTGTGTAATGACCAGATAGCCAGACTATCTCGTGTGCAAGGTCAAAAGTAATTTCCTTCTTTCTGAAATACTGACAATCTCTGTCTCTGCCTGGGACAACATGGGGACCACAGCTTGCTTTAATCCAGCTAGTGGCTTAGCCTTTCATTTCCTTTTTCTCTCTTTTCTTTTGTATTGCTTTCAGAAATTAAGTAACCACAGTTATATTTTATATCCTTTAAAAGACCTGGGACAGGCCTGTGTGAGTGTAGAAAATCTAGGAGAAAGAAAATACAGACAAAGCTAATCATTGAGATCTGGTGGTTTTTCTCATTGTCACTACTTAAATTGAGCTCAAGGACTTTTGTGGGGTGGTGGGGAGAATTTATTTTCTTTTTGGATCAAAATATTTTGACTCAGGAAAATCTTACATTATATTGATATAAAACTCCCTAAAGCCAACACAATGTGTTCCCCACCCCAGTGCTGGTCATTTCAGCAATTTCACACTGATGTATTCTGCTCCACTGATCAAACTGCTTTAATAGGTACAACCATCAATTATGTTATTTTATTATGTTGATCATATATCAAATATTCAGAGCTGAGCCTTGATCAGCTATGTATGTGCAAATCAGATGTAGCACCAGTAAGCACAAGAGAAATATTTCCCCTTGCACCTTACTTTGCTGGAAGTAGTATTTCAGTCTATGAAGTATTGCTGGATCTTTGGATGATGTCATATTTATATATCACTTCCAGTGTGTGAGGTTACCTTTCTATTGTGAATTACCTTTGATGTCCTAACTCGCAAGAATGAAAATGGAAAAATTACAATTTCCCTCCACTTGTCTTACTATTTAGAGCTATGGAGCTAACATGCTGGCAAAAACTTTATTGTTGGCCATTTTGTGATTTAATTCCTTTAGTTAATGCTTAGTTAGGTATTGGAGTGGTTCTATCAGAACCTTGATTTAGAGGATAAAATAACTATTTTGGTTGATGAGTTCTACAAAAATCTCTTCTGTCTTTTGGCAGTGATATGGTGTATCACTGGGTTTGTGTGGCCAGGTTTTGGTAGTGGGTGGGCTACAGGGATGGCTTCTGTGAGAAGCTGCCAGAAGCTTGCTCATATCCAGTGGAACCAACCCCTGGTAACCACAAAGATGGACACGCTGGTGGTCAAGGCTGGGCCAATTAGAAATGGTAGAAATGCCTCTGTGATTTAAGAAGAAGGATAAAATAAGTTACTGTGCAGAAGTAATTGCAGCCAGAGAATAGCGGGGTGAGAATGTGTGGGAGGAACAGCCCTGCAGACACCAAGATCAGTGGAGAAGGAAGGGGAGGAGGTGCTCCAGGCACCGGAGCTGAGACTCCTCTGCAGCCCATGGTGCCAACCATGGTGAGCCAGCTGTGCCCTGCAGCCCCTGGAGATCCACTGGGATACAGATCCACCTGCAGCCCGTGGAGGATCCCATGCCAGGGCAGGTGGATGCTTGAGAGGAGGTTGTGGTCCTGTGGGAGGCCTGTCCTAGATCAGGCTCCCAGCATAGACCTGCCGACCCATGAAGAGAGGAGTCTACACTGGAGTAGGTTTCCTGGTAGGACTTGTCACCCTGTGGCAATCCCAGTCTGGAGCACACTGTACCTGAAGAACTGCACACAATGAAAAAGTGGCCAACGTTGGAACAGGTTGTGAACTGCTGCCTGTGGAATGGACTCACATTGCAGAAGTTCATGGGGAGCAGTCTCCCTTGGGAGGGACTCCACATCAGAGCAGGAGAAGGACTCCTCTCCCTGAGCAGCAGGAGAAACAATGTGCAATGAACTGACCATGATTCCCATTCCCCATCTACCTGCACCACAACAGTGGAAGAGGTACAGCAAGGAGGGAGGAGTGGTAGAAGGAGTCTTTAAGATTTTATTTCTTGCTATCTTGCTCTGATTTTGTTAATAATAAATTCAGATACTATCCCAAATCCAAGCCTGTTTTACCCATGACAGTATTTGGTGAGTGATCTTTCCCTGTCCCTACTAAACTCATTAAACCCTTGGTTATATTTTCTCTCCTCTGTCCACTTGTAAAGCAGAGTGATAGAGTAGTTTTTGGTAGGTGCCTGGTATCCAGCCAGGGTTAACCCACAGTGTAAATCAATTTCACAAATTTCCATCCCCAGTACAGAGAAAATACTGTTCAAATTGCAGCTGAACACCCAATTGGGACATATGACAACCTCAACACATTTTTTTCTCCACGCACAGCTGACAAACCATCATTGATAACTGTGCACTAAAACATGCAGAATGGATACACTGTGTATCAACAAACTGGTACAACAACCAGTGCCCACAAGTGCATTTTTACATCTCTCACCTTGAATATCTTGATGCTGAGGGACCATAAACATTGGTGGAACATTCCTGGAAATATAAGAAAGATCTCATCTCTATTGTTCTCAAGTATCCTTTGGTAACAATTCTTGCTCTTCTGGAAGGGTCAAATTTCTTCCTATTTTTTCAGGAATCGAGTTTGGTGGTTTGGGGGTCTTTTCTTATTTCTGTACTTCGGGACACATAAAACTAGATGGGAGACATAGTGAGAAGACCTCCTTAATCTGTTATCTGTTGTCCCCTTAAAATGATGTTCCCGTTGTTGTCTAGTAAGGAAAAAAAATTCCTGTAATTTCAAATAGTGGAAATTGAAAGCATGAAACTCTAGGATAAATAATTTCCCAGTATAATTTTCTGGTCTGGAAAAAGGAAGGGCTCAAGTGCTCTGCTGTAAGCTCTGAACGTTCAAATGTATTTGCAAATTGAAACACAAAATGGATTTCTGTGCTAAGTCTTTCAGACAGGTGTTTTTCTTCTCTATGTGAGACAAATACTTTGGTATCACATTTGACCTGTCCTCTCACAGTTCCCCATGGTTGGTGGGAGATTCTCATTATCATTTCAGAATGCTTTTACTTATTGAACTTCTGCAGGTGAATTTTTTAAGTTGGTAGCATGGCAGCATGGCAAAGTTGCAAAAGATTCAGTTGCTTTATATCTATTCTTGCAGAGCTACAAGTTGTGTTTCCTTTTGGGGCAGAAGCTCTCAATGTTCTTTTTAGCATTTTATGGAAATTTAACAAGCCAGTACAATAAAAATCAATTAACCTGTAAACTTTTTTATTTTACAAAACTGATTACAAGAGACTAGTACAATTAACAAATCAAATTTGTAGTTGGAGTTGCATTGATTGTGCTTAGTTGATTAAATTGATTGTTAATGAATTAGTATCTGTGTGAAATTAAATCTACAGCGTCTAGTTGTAGATGGAAGGAAGATTCAAATTATGAAGTTGTGCAGCACAGCTAGAGAACTGCAAGGAATTTAACAACTTTCTAGCTCTTCAAGACAGTTCTGACAATCAGATTTGCTTCATGAGTTGCATTTTTATTTTCTTTTTTCCCTTTTTTTTTGTTCTACTTTAGAGAAGGTGGGATTCACAATGCCAAAATAAATGTTTATATTGTAAATGTTGACATAGCCAAGCTTCTCAGTTAGCACATTTTTAGTTCAAAGAAAATAATAAGCACTTGTCATATGTACATGAGCCCATTCTCAATTATATGTTTTAAAATGGTCACATAAATCATATAGTCCAAATTTTTATTTCTCTTCATTGACTCTAAAGAAAGTGCAGGGTATTAGTTTGACTGTAGACACCTTCATCGCACATCTAAAATATTAGGTGGAAATTATCTTATCAAGATGGCTCAATTTCTTTTTTCCAGAAGATTAGTTCCACACAAACACACTCTTGCTGTCCCCAATGAAGCATGCTCATTGAAAGTAACATTTGCTAAAATGTAGATACTGCAGTGTTAGCATTTCATATACCCACAGATGTGTATTCACACTTTGCAAAGTGTTACATCAAAATCAGTAATCAGGAGGCAGAAAACCCCAATGTTATAAAATACAGAAGAAAAGGTATTTAGAGAAGAAAGGAGAAGCTCCTCTGCTTGCAAGGAACTGAGCTCTTCAGAAGTGGCAATACAGATGAGGGAGGCTCCAAGTAAGCCTCTGGTTTGCAAAGCAAACTTACAGTTTTCTCATTGCATAGACCCTACTGCATAAAACTACCAAGCTATTGATCATTTTTCACCATAGAGGTCTAGAAGAAATGCACTGTCTTTGGAGCAGTTGGACACATATTTCCTTCTTAAAGAGGAGCTAAGAATAAATCATGTTATCTGGTAAAGTGGCCCAGTTTGGAATAAGAGCTCAGAATATAACTTTTAGTTCAGGAATTTTTTTCTACTTTCTTCTCTCTGTAAATTAGATATTATATACTGGGTTTGGGGCTTCTTTATGATATAAAATACATTCCAACAATCATCATAATCAAAGAAGTAAGAAAGGGATCACAGTAGGAATTTGCAAGTAATACGAATCCCTCTTTAGGGAGGGCAGTGGGAGTGTCATGAGTCCAGTTTCTTTGCTTTCTTTAATTTCTGGTTTTGGTACAGCCAGTTACTTTTCCATCCTTTTGGTTATTTGCTTTCCATTTATCCTTGTTTTGTAAATGGGAGACTTGATAGATTCGTGGTAACTTACCAAGCAGTAGAGATACCCTTCAATGAGTGCAGCCCCTCTGCTGCTTGCACCCTGGGAGAAGATTCCATGGGAACTTGTACTTCCTTAGTGAGTCAGTCCAGTGCCTCAGGTCCAGAGACCATGGTGTCCTTGCTCATGGAGCTGTTAAAGACATTTCCTCTTGTGCTCAGACCTTGTATCTGTGTCGAGGTTTTACAGGGCCACCCAGCAAGAGCACAAGGAGCAGAGGAGGAGGCCTCTCTGATAATTTCCCCAGGCGCAGGAATTTTGGTATGCAGTGATTCTAGCAGAAAAAAAAGGGATGATTTCACATTTTCTTTTATGTGACTTGGTGTACTGATTGTCAGCTCTATTGGTGGAAGGCTGCTTTGCCAGTTCAGCTGTGCCTCCATGGGGGAAGGCTTACAAGCTGTATCAGTGTTTTGTCAAATCTTAAATTATTGGAATAAATGTATGTAAATCTTCAGATGCATTCAAGAGCTCTGGAGTAAATATTCATCACTCCTAAGATTAAGGAATCTAATCATGTTTTATAAGAGATACACTCTTGAACTCTATCTGTTTCTTATCTGGTACAATCACTTTGTAAATGATTCTGAATAGGAGGTTCTCATTCATTTGGTTAAAGCACTCTCTCAGATACAACCATCCTTTGTGAAGGATGCTTACATTTTCTTGATTGTCATTCAGCTGGTCAGAAGATAACCTTCTTATCCTAGCATTCTCCAAAATTTTCCAAATAGAATTTACTCATATCTAAATCAGATGTTCCAAGTGCTGCTCTGACATCTTCATGCAGCTGAGAGCTAGTGGCAACACCTTGCTGAAGAGCCTTTTTTTATCCAGAAAAGCAATGCAAAGAAAACAGGATAAAATAATAGAGCATTTGAATCCTTGAGATCCAAGTACAATTTAATTCACATGGGCAATCTTCATTAAATGAATATTCATATTGTAAGCTAAGAATGTGAAAGGGTTAGGATTAGGGCTAGGAAGGGAAACATAGGAAAGGTTTAAATAGCAAATGATTATGCATGACAGGTAATGCAGGTTTTCCATCATTCCTAGCCATTGGAGATGTATCCATTGGTAGTTTTAGGTCTAATGATAAATCATAGGATTTATAATTTAGATGGAATGCTTCCATTTTAATTAGTTTTAAATTTCACCTTAAACACAAGACAACTGGGACCAGAACTGACTTCCAATAAAGAAACTTGATCTGCCTGCTCCACTTGGATTATAATGCTGCTCTGAGCTTGTAGAGTGTTCCTGTGTGGTGTTCCCTCTCCTCTTGTGAAGCAGAGAACCCCTTATACCTCTGTTGAATCGTGTAATGAGGAGCTAAAAAAACCTTTTACTGGAAGTTAAAATAGAGTAAGATTTCTGAGAAGGACAAGACCTTCTTTTAAATTAAAGAAAAACTTCCTGTCATGTTTCTTATTTTAAAATGAGCTTCTCTGCCAAAAAAGTAGGGAAAACAAACAGTAATATATTGAAAGCTAATATATGTGCATTTACATACTCTGGTCTGTTTAATTACAAAAAAAAAAAAAAAAAAAGGACTACAGGTCTCTAGCTGTATATGTAGTATATATATTAGTGTACACTCTTTTACTTTTTATTCCAGCATAGGGATTAATGGAAACCTTACAGAGAAAATCTCCCAGTGAAATAATTTTTGCTCCCTACCAGTGTATTTTCCCTCTACTACTATATAATTATATTTATTTCAGTTACAGCTCTACAGTGCAGTATCTCCAAGTGTTTCATTTTTAGATTGTTGAAGTTTTAGAAAAAAATGAAACAGGTCTTTGTAGAATACAAGAATTCCTTTCAAAAAAAAAAAAAAGCCAACAACAAATTGATGTGCTGTTTTTCTGCCTTTCTAATAGCAAAACAAGGCATTTGAGGTTGTTTCAAGTTGGTTAGGAGGACTGCAAATTGTATCCCCAGAAAAATAGCTTTAACAGAGGACGGCTATAATGTACTCCTCTGTGTTTATAAGGCAGCCTGCAGAGCAGGCTGTCACTTGGGAAATTTCTACCTGTTGTTCCATTAACAAGCAAGGAAATAACAGATCATTACAAGAAGAGGAAATATTCAGAAAAGGCTATAGGTAAGACTTCCAATTAACTCAGCTAACACAGGCATTAACTGAAATTTGGAATCTTTGACAGGTTTCCCCATTGGATTAGCATGCAGTATATCAATATTCAGCTTCTTCACAGTGTATTTTCAGATACATTTTTTGCTAGGTAGTAGCTAGTTTATTCTCTATAATGAGGTTTCCTGTGAGCATACTATTCATGAGACTTTGGCTTTAACAAGTAATGTAGTATGGCATACACATACTGAGTTTGCCCCTCTTGGCACAAAAATTTGTATGTGGGCTTTTCATTGACTATTATCTAGTAATCATAGTTTTTAAAGCATTAGTTTGAGGGTAGTAGTTGTAATATCTGCACTATAAATGATTAAAAATCATCAACTTGATGCTAAATTTACATATTTGTGTAACTTGGTTGGGGAAAGAATTTAAGACCTCTGTTGTTGTTACTTCTTATGCAACTTGAATGAGCATGTCTCTTTGCTGTGTAGCAATGTATGCAGTGTCATCCAGTCACACATTTTCATCCCTAGGCCCCAATGCATACTGACTTCACATTTTTCCTTCTGCAGAAGGATGTCCCTGTGTACGTTACTGATGCTGTGGTTTAACAGCATCTTTCTGGTTGCTATTGCTAGGTAGGGCTAAACAGAAACCTCTAAAAAAAATCTTGCAATGAAACGCTTATTTCTCTTTAACCTTCTATCTGCCAGAACACATTTTTATGCTATGGCTCTGCCACACAGCACCTCTGAGCCAGCTGTATTCCCTTGCTTTGGCTCTGGTGTTCCTTGGAATGTTCAGGAGGACTCCTCCATTATTCAGTTCTCTTAAACAGCAGGGAAAAAAAATCCTCAAGACTGAGTTTCAGGGTATGACTTCATCTGGTTTGTTAGTGCCCAGATGCAGAACTTCAATTCTTGCCCCTCAAAGCCTAATGTCTTGCTCACACCACCCACCTGCTGCCAACTTGAGTGCCTTCTACAGCAAACCAATTCAGATCACTGAAATGGCACAAAAATAACTTGGTAAAATCTGCTTAGACAGACCTTGCAACTTGACCCTTTGCACAGTACGTATCCCTCTGTGAACAAAACATCAGGAAAAGGCCCCTCACTCTTGGTAAATTGCCTTGTTCACCTTGCCATGATGATGAGGAGACGTGTTGTGCCCACAATAATTGATTAGAAAAAAATAGCACAATGCAGCAAGACAGGAAAATGTAAGCATTTGTCCCAAGCCTATCTGGAGGAAAAAGTCTGCAAGAGTCTATCTAATGTAAAAATATTCTGAGTTCACATTACATTTTCAAAAATATAGCTCAGAATTATACAGTGAATCAGTGTCATCATTTGTTATTGTCCCCTGAACTTTCAAAAATAAGCTTGATCCTCGAGGCTTATGGTATTGCATCCCACTGATTTAAGCAGTTTAGAAATATACAAACATACACCTCCACAGCTGTAAAACATTAAACCTGTAAAGCTCTCAGTGCTACTGCCTAGGATCAATGTTTCATTTCCTAAGCTCTGTAGTAACCTGTATTTTTTTTTACTAACCTGGATTGATGCAGATTGCTGAGAGAATACTGGCTGCTTTAATGTCTCTCTTGATAAGACTATCCTATTATTAGTATGTGGAAAAACAAAGGGATTTAGTACTAAACTTTTCTAAAAAGATAAAATCAACATAGAGCAGTAGCATAAAAAGCAACACAATATGTTGAAAAAAGGACTCTCCTTCTGAGCATGGACATGGTTTAGGTGTGCAGCTGGTTTAGATCTGTCTGAATGCTTTGGACAACAAGCATTTCATGGGATGAGTTTGTTTAAACTGCATGCAGTCATGCCCATCTCTGCAAGCTCATCTGGGGCATGGACCTGCAACATGAACCTCTTCTGAGCCCTAGTGCATCGTGTCCATTCCTTCTCCTTTTGGAAAGGCTCTGGAGACTCAAATGGAATATCAGCCCTAGGCAGTGCTGGGTTGCAATGTTATTGTCCTGCTACTCATGGCACCTTTGTGCTACACCCGGCATCCAGTGATCCCACCTGACAGGACAAAAGTATCTTCCTCTCACCTTTAACTGTAAGAGAATGTTGAAAATACTGTAAGAACTCAACAACATATGCCTGCTAAAATGAGAGATAATGTATTTGTAATGTATTTTTAGATCATTTTCCCAGGGCAACAAAATGTGAAGCCAAATCACTCAGTGAATGAAGAAAGTGTTAGGCTGTCTCTAGTAAAATCCACTTTTTGTATGTCAAGGCAACAGTATGAATCTGACTCCTGACTGACAACCATTTTTCCAAGCTTGACACACAAAAGGAATAGACAGTTCTGTAGTCAATGTTTTCAGGTTCTAATAAGCAGATAATAAAAGTCAATCTGAATAAGAAACAGGAAGATTTTGGCATACCCCCAGATTAATATTAAGGCCTGACAGGTTACTGCAATGTTTTCTTTGGTCTACCAAAATGTTGTTTACTAGCTAATATGCTGTAAAGAATACACTTTTTAATTTATGAAATTTAGGCCTGCAGGTAATTGGTGGAGGTGAAGGTTTATACAAAGGAGGATTTTTTTAGGATTAGAGCAATAGCTGTTTAATTTTTATGTTGTATTTTCCCAGTAATGTCAGACATGTTCAGAAGCTTATCTGTCAGACAGCTATGGACAATCATTCAAGTTTGAAGCATTCATTCTTTTCATCATCTTTATCAGAGTCACATTCATCCACTTGGACATTGCAAATCAATAACTGGGATTTATTTGGGGAGCATTGTGGCAAAACAGGCTCTCAGAATATATCCCTTATCCCTTATCCCTTATCCCTTGATGAAGTGGATATTGTGTATGTTTTTTGCAGTTGGCTAAATTCACATTCTACCTACAAGTTGCTGGTAGTTACGTCCTTTTAGTAATTCAGTTTTCTGTCGGCATCTTTTTAAATTCAGTTTTAGACAGAACTAGTTTTGAATTAAAGGATCTATATTCAGAAATCATGGCAATTCTCTTTAGATGACATTGATGACATGTTGATGACATTGTTTCTGTAAAATCATTCTGTGTTATTTAAATCACTCAGTAAAAAACACAACCTATATCCAATTGCTGCACTTGAAGTACAATGTAGTTTTTTAGAAAAGCATCAATCTTTATTTGACATTACTGGCAAAATGTAGCACGTTTTTGAGGTTTTTTTTCCCAGAAGTGAGCTACCTTTACTGGTTAAAATTAAATACACTAGTAAACAAACCTGCCTCTTTGTTTTCTGAATCTGAATATATTTATACTCATCTTTCAACCACTGGCCCTCTGAAAATCAGGTAGAAGATAAACTCTTTCACTGTCAAATTTCTGCTTCTCATATTAGATGTGAGACTATGATTAAGACCCAACCCTTCTCCTTCTCTTTGATGAGCTAAGTAGATTAACCTTCTGGAGTCTTTCACTAGAAGGCACATCTAATTCTGTGATCAATCCCTAGGCTCTGCTATGAACCTTGCCCAGTTTCTCAGCATCCTTCTTGAAATTTGGATGCTTGAAATAAGCACAGTGTTCCAGCCACAGTTACACTGGTGCCAAATACAGAAGTCATATATGGTCCTTCTGTCCCCCTCAATCAAGCCTTACAAGTAAACTGGGAGTTGGGCTGCCTCATTTTATACAGTGAAGAGGAAACACAGTGACACCGTCTTACTCTTGAGACTTACTGTCATCCTTTTTGTCATGCTTGTGGCAGCATCCAGGTTCTTCTTCACAGTACTGCTCTTCTGCAGGCTTCCTGGGAAGGGGCTTGGTGTGCTTGGCAGGCTTAAAGCTACTTTTCACATGGAAATAGTCACACTGAGCTTCCCTCCAGTAGCACGAAGTGTGTGAGCTAAGAGAAGAGAGAACCCCAAGCTGTTTGCAGCTGTTTGCAGCTGTTTCCAGCTGTACCCAATATGTTCCTGGATGGGAACAATAGGAAAACACAATTGCTGCATGTTGGACCTTAGTCAGCCTCATACTTCAAAAGAGAGGAATGACTAAATCAACATCTAGAATGGCACACAGAAGCAGACCAGAGTTAATACTTTTTTTCTAAGTTCTTAAAGAGATGCAGGTGCTCAGCTAAGTTAATATTTTCTTTCTAAGTTTTTAAAAAGATGCAGGTGCTTGGTGGTGCTCTTTTCCAATAGTGCCTCATATTTTGTAGAGATTTCTCTTCCTATAGTATTCTTACCACCCACAATTGCTGTCATCATTGAGAATTATTTAGGAGGTGCATTTTAATTCCTGTTGTTGCCACTTGGCCCCTTTATATTTTGGGCCAAATTCCCAAGTTGCTTTATAAGTCTGAGGGTGAAATCAAAGCTTTGAGAAAGTCAGAAGGAACTTGCTGTCAATATGGCCAGGGCTAGACTCTTCCCTCAGGCTTTCTCTGCAACTTTTTAAAGTTATTTAAGTAAGTAACTGCCTTTGGCTCTGATTTTTTTTTCCTGTGCATTTTAAAATTGAAGACCATATTTCTCATGTAGTCAAGTTTCGACCCTTAAACTGCCACCATCTTTCAGGGGAGTGATGTCACTCAGTCCAGTACAAAGATCAAATGTACAATAGAGCATTTTACTATTTGTTGACAAATAAGAACGTGTAGTTTCAGAGACAGATCTCAAGAAAGGTCAGTCCTTGGCTTCATTCACCAACAAAGGATTGTTCCCATTGAAAGACAAGGATAGAGTAACTTTCATCAGATTTACATAAATCTGGCATCATAGAAGACCCTTTCTTCAAAGCTCAAATATATGCAGTTAGGATCCAATTAAAAATACCAGCACAACTGAATAAATTATGAGTAGGAATATTACAAATAATTTTGTTAGAAGTTGGATTGTGGTAGGATTTATTTTAATTGACTTTAATGCAGGAAAGCATTCACTGACCTTCTAACATGTAATCCAGTTTTTCTATATACATTTGTACAGTTGTACAAATGACCTTTCAAACTTCTGTGAAAATATGTTCTTGTTTTGAGGTTGGATATTATCCATTATGGAAAACTTAAAAGAAATCAAACAATGATCAGAACCATAAAGCTGGAAAATGCAGTTGCAGACACAGCTAATCAAGTGTATTTATTTTGTCAAGCTCAGAATTGTGAGAATGAATGAATGTATCTGTGACCAGTAAATGTATCTATGTATCTATCTATGACCAGTAAGGGGAACAGACATCAGATTTGCAGATGTTTTTTTTTGAATGATAACAGGAAATGCTAATGGAGTTTCACAGGTAAGAAATATTGCTTTTTTTTTTTTTTCTTATTCTCATTTCTATATATGGTTCACATTTACTGTACATCTTATACAGGTTATGTTTTTTAGGAAAGCATCTGTCTGACTTGGATCCTTCACCGCTTTTCATTAGCAGTAAAGCAGCAATATTTTTGTGTGATTTATTTTACTATTTTCTTCTTTCAATAGTAATTTCTTATGAGGAAAAAAAAATTAGAAAAAAACAGCTATCAATGTTCTTCAGCTCTGTATGGAGCTGACTAGTATTTGCAAGTGGGAATGGTCAATAGTTTTACAGAAAAGAAGTCCACATGTATGACAATGAGCTGTGGAATAAGCAACATTATAAACAGTGCAATCATTGCATCTTAAAATTATTTCATAGTTCAGATACTAATAAAACATTGTAATTAGTATTGCTATTAGAGTTAACACTGTCACATTTGTAAGGTACTCCAGCAAGGGGCACTGCAGGACACAGAAAGCAGTTCTTGATTTACAGGGAGTTGATTTACAAGGTAGTAAATCAACTCCTGCCTATTGAGATTTGAAACATGTTTATTTATTGTAGAAATTCAAGCAAATCAAAATAATTTTAGGTTGACCAAACACTCTTGTTATTGGTTTACATTTAATTTCTGAAATGATGTTAAAAAGGCAAAAACATCTTCCTCGAAGTCAATTAATGACTGTATATCATTCCTTGGAATTTTTATCTATATTAAGTATAAGACAATGGAAATCAAGGTCAGGGCTGCAGATTCAAACCTGTATCTTACTTATTACTTTTTAAAAAAACAGCTGTTCTTCCAGACAGATGAAATTTATAAAATACCCAGTTAAATATACCCTGCATATATATCCTGTTACAAGCAGAAGAAAGGCAATGATTTGCAGCTTTATGCAAGTCAACAGAAAACAACAATCTGACCAAAATGTCATTTAAAGGCATTTATGGAGTTAAAGAAGACCTGCAAAGAGTTTTTTTTAAACAAAGTTATTTTCTATAATGGAAAGAATCTCAGCTTTTTTCTTGTTCTTCTGTTGATTACATCAGTGAGGCAAAAAATGGAATTGAAGAGTGCAAAAGTTGTTCCAGGTTATTTTGCACCTTGGTTTACATTTGCCTCCTGAGCAATAATCAACCTGATGATTGATAGTGAATTGAAACACAGGTGTCAGAATCAGAACTGTATTTCACTGTTAAATTCTGAGCTTGACAAAGACATTTTTTTAAAAGTAGCAACCTATTTGCTAATGGCACAGCAGTCTGTGAAATGTCATCAGATTGAAAAGTTGGAGTAGAAAAATATAAGCATGTTCTGAGGTAAATTTGACATCCTGGAAAGCTTGGATAAATTCACATTGTCAGAATCAGTAATGTTGCTGCAGTGGGAATCTAATTCTACTTGTCTCCTGTATATTTAGCTATACTTCTTTTACTTTATCTTACTTTATGAATGAAATCTTGCAAAGATTCTGCATTCCTCAGTTCCTGTTTAAGTGAGCCTTATCTTTTTTTAACCCACGAGCTTCCATTTTCCTTCTAAGAACTTCAAGTGGTGTGAGTGACAAATCCAGGTGCCTTATTTATTTAGGATGTAGAAGCTATTTTAAAGCATTTGGGTGTTTTATATAAATTGTTTGGAAATTTGAGGGAAAACAATAGTCCATCGATTAGCTTGTTCCTCATTAAACTTCACCTGAATTAAATACTTTGCAATGTTTAGGTTTTAATATGAAGCGTAAATGTCCTCAGCAGGCTGGGGTTTAGTCCTGTGTCTTGGTAGGGTAGATTTGTACTCTTATGCATTCACTAATGGGTAGAGGAGCCTTTCTAGTAGCAGAGCATTAACATCACTCAGTTCTTTTGACCCCAAAAAGGAAAAAATAACAAAAGTCAATTAAATTTATTCCAAGCATTGTGTCAGATCACTAACACTTCATATCTAAGTAGATATTGAAGACCAGCTAATATATCAATCCTTAATGGACTGAGTTAGGCAAGCTCCAGGCCTCTGCCATGCTTGTACAAAGAAGTTGTCTCATTCCCACAGTTTTATTAAAATAAAATGCAACCTGCAGTGGAGCTGACAGCTGAGCAGTCAGGTTACAAAGCAGCCTGTGATGGCAGGGCAGACCAAATGAATATTGCCATGCAGCTTGTCAAAGGCAGGGTGAAAAACAACGATGAATGGTGGAGCTTGGTCAGTAGCGTGAGGGACCCTGGCCCACAGCACCTTCAAAGGATGTAACCAAGGGAAGAGAGCAGCCCAAGCTGTTTGCAGCTTTGTTCCTGCACCCAAAGTGCTCCTGGATGGGGACAGCAGGAAAACACAATTGCTGTGTGTTGGACCTCTGTAATACAGCCTCACAGTCCAAAAGAGAGGAATGGCTAAATCAACACCTGGAATGGCACAAAGAAGCAGACCAGAGTTCATATTTTATACTTTATTTGCTTTCTAAGTTCGTAAAGAGACGTGAGCATGTTTATTTTCACATGTCTTGTGGAACTGAGGCTTTCATTAACAAAAATAGTCTGGAAGTCAGATTCTGGATGTTCAAAAGGAGAGGTATTTAAATAATACCTCTAACAGTGACAAGCAATGACAGAAAAGTGAGCTGAACCAAGACGGTGAGCTTTTTCTTCCAGCAAGTTAATGGGCAAATGAGAGCCTCTCTGAATTACACTGGTGTATGGAGATGTAACCAGAAGGATCATTTTAACCAACAGTCTTTTGCTGTGACCAGTTAATGCTGATAAAATGAGTTCTCAGCACCTATTTAGATCAAGTGATAGGGGATCCTTTTGAGTGATTTTAGCATGTAATTCTGTCTCTTCAGGGAATGCACTTCTCTGCAACCTTGCCTGGTAAATGTAATTGTCAGGGTATAGTAGCAGTGTCTTCTGAATTTGCTTTCTCGTCTTGATACATGCCCACAGAAGGTGCTCTGGAATAATATTTTGCCCTCTCAGAGTCTGAAAAGTAATAAATAGCTTTAAAAAGTTAGAAACTTTAAAATTTATTATCAGGGATATACAAAACTATTGCTCACATCAAGATGCTTCACATATGGAACTGCAGCTCTTCACAACAGTAGCAAATGTCACTGAAAATAAGAGCAGATACAGGTTAGAATAAAGGTATCAGCAACATGGAGTATGATTTGGTGCTTTTCTTTTTTAATTAAGGTTATTGGAAAGTTACATAATTATTACTTGCACACAGAAGAAAGAAGATCAATGTATACTATAGAGGAGTTCAAGAAAATAATCTGTCTTTGGAAGCTATAAACGTACAGCAATTTAAAGAAAAAATGAACAGTAGTGGAGAACAGTGGTGAAGCAATTATGAGAGTTGCTGCAGAAGAGTGTAAGAGATGTGCACTATTGGCCTTGGTTTCTCTAAGTTTTAGCATTTGCAGTGGCTCTGAGATAATTAAAATGCAAATGTATATTTCTGCCTGGCAAGAGAATTGCAAGCACCACTCTCTGCTGTGGGTGGTGGCTGCAAGCTGGTAACCAGGGCGGGCACCCAGCAGCCCTACGGGGCCACCTTCAGCACAGCCCACTCCGTGCTCCTCCCAACAAGATAACATCAGACCTCTTAGGCTTCAAATCAGACTTGATTCGAAGCTTCAAATCAGCTTTGTCTTGGTTTGCAGCCCAGGCATGTGCTCTCTGCCACCACTGTTTCCATGTTTTCCAGTGCACTTGGAAACTGTCACAGAAAATGGAAACATCTAAAACCTTCTGTTCCTCAGAATAATTATTGTAATATCAATACCAGTCTCCAAAGTGGTTTTGTCTCCCTCCACCTGCCTGCCATCTTCATAGAGGAAGGAGATGCTTTAACAATCTCTTAACAGCAGAATATTTTAAAGGAAGATCAATAAATATAAATATTGGTTGACCAGTGTCCCTTTAGCTAGTACACTATTACCTTTCTATCATGTTCTTAATAAAATTCATTGTACTTGAATAGGTTAGAGCTATTACTATGATGTTTTGCACATATGCATGCATGTACATATATAAAAATTTATCTATCTATCCTCTAAACTAATTGTTCTATAATGATTATTTATTTGGCACGAAGATGCAGTAATATAAGATGAATGGAATTGCATTCTTGTTGAGATTTCATTGCTACTTCTGAATACACTTCAATAACACAGTTCAAAGATGGTACAACATTTTATTAAAACACTGATCAGAAAAAATGTATTTCAATTCCATATTATCCATTTATTTCCTCAGAGCTGTAAAATACTAAACCTTAGTAACTTCAACCTTTTCAACATGATCCACTCAGAAGAAAATTGCATGTTTGTATTAATCGTTTTAGGATGAGGTGTACGAGTAAAAAATGGGATTTGGTGCAGTTGTTAGATGACATATGAGTCAAACATACAGCATACTTTATAAATAAACACAGAAAGTCATGCCTCTGTCTGCACAGACTGTTAAATGAGATCTTCCTCATTTGTAAAGAGGCTTTTTGAAAACTTTAGTTAAAATGCAGGAATGAATTGAAAGTAGGAAATAATGTGTTTAAAGCCTGTGGAGGTTGATACTTAGTGAAATGTAGGTCAGTCAGATTGCACCATACAGTCTCAGCTGCTGTGTTTTGTCATCTGCCTGTAATAAGAAGAACCAACGTAGGTAGCAGTTATATCAAGAAATGTATTTTTCTCCTAAGGAGAAAAGAGTGGTTGATAGGAATGCAGCCATGCTGAACTGGAGTCTAATGTTGATGCTGAGCTCTGAAAAACAAGGAATAGTGAGGGACACAGGTCAGTGAAGGAATAGACAAAATAACACTGATTTATTTTTCTCCTCCAAATATCCTGCATCACAAAACTTATTTTCTTTGACTCAGAGAAAAATACAAAAGGATCAGGAGGTAAAAATCTGAAATCACAAAACCAAGGAAACAACGCTTCCTTCCCCAATGCAATTTCTGCTTCTGAATGTTCCGTGTCTCATGTGCCACGACAGCTCTGATGCTGTCAGGCTCTGCACCAATACCCACATGCAACATCTTCCTTCTCTCTGAGGTTCATTGGTAATTTTCCTCAGTAAAGTGGGTGGACACCACCACAAAAGACACAGCAGCTGATAGGTGCTATTTTATATTGTGTTATCTTAGGTGTAATGTTTCCCATCAACAAAAGCATTTAACTCATAAATTAGAATGGCCATTATTAAAATGTTTCTGAAGTTATATCAGAGCTAATTAATTTGTGATTGCAGTTGCTGAAGATGAAGTTGTCTTTTTCTGTATTGCATGCTGTCATTTTTCCTTAAACCTGACAGTTACATGAGTTGAACCTTAATACATAGTTAATTTATGACTATTTAGGGATATTTTTTTTTTAATGAGTGGGAGGTTGTATGTGCATTTGCTAATAAAAGTAGCTTCTTGAGAGCCACTCAGAATTTTTGGACTCTCACAAGATTCACTTGATTTTTCTCACATGGCTTTCTGCAAGTCAAATATACAATTTTGGTTATAATTATTCAAGAAGAATTCAGCAGCTGAATCTGTTTTTAAAAAGGTAAGCTGCTTGCTATATTTCTCCAAACAGTGTGGGAAAGGCTGATGTTTATCTCTGGGAAGGAATTTAAATGGTGTTCACGTGGGTTCACATGAGCCTAGAGAAGTCTGAAGGAGGGAGATACTGGACATAGTGAAATCTGTGGTGCAGGTGGAAGGGAGAGCGTTGCCACAGATGGTGCTGAATCTTTTTACAGTAAACTGATGGGTCAGGAAGAGCTCAGAGGGGACTGACTTTCCATAGGAGAGAACTCACAGTGGGATGTTGAGGTGTGAGATGTTTTCTAAGGCTCAGGTTGTGCAGTCAGTGCTTCCAGTAGGTCCATGTCTCTACAGACACCAGTGTGCACTTCACAGACCTTCTGTGAGTTTTCACCTTTGCAGGGCATCCCGTACTCTGTCTTCATTAAATGACAGAAATCTTATGTCACAGGCAAGCAGACTGGTTTGATTAAAGGCTGTGTTTAAGGGTAAGATTTCACCTCCACTTTTGCTGTAGCCTTCCTGGGAGCAGGGAACAGTGCACCTGTCTGTCATTGCTGCTGATAAATTATTCTCTCCTCGGCAGCTTTGCTTTCCCTGCTCCTGCCCCCTTTGGAAAAGGAGCTGAAGGAGTCAGCCTTAGCCCCCAGCTCTCTGCTGGTACTCTGCACCTCCTCTTGTTGGCTGAGGGGCAAGAGGACTGACAGGTTCCTGATGTCAGACTCAATGTAAGGCATTTCTTACATCCCCCTCAGAGTACTCAGGTTGCAGTGGTCTCCACTGCTGCTGACAAGTGTTTGGGTGTTGCACAAGGTGCATGACATTTGGCAGCTGTCTCAATTTAAACAAAAAGGAGCTTCCTGCTGCAAACAGATGCATGTAAAGATAGGCACTTCATGATGGTACCAATTCATATCACAGCAAATTCCCGGACTTGTTCTTGAAACAGGTGCTTCTAATGTAGAAAATTATGGTATCAAGTCTGTGTGTTACCTCCAGGGACTGGGACAAGTTATTCCTTCATTACACATTTATGAGATTGATTATTCATCTGCTAATGTGTCTAGGAGTACAAATGCCCATTTACTTAGTTGGTGTCTCAAGGTATTAAAACTCTGTAACAACACAGTTACAGGGAACTTAATGGTCTTATCAGCTCTACTAGTAACAGAAATATATTTCAATGCTCTCTTTGCTTTTGTGTATCATGGAATTCATTGGGATACAACTGAACAGAGGTTTTCACAGTTTGTAAAGCTAAAGGGACTCAAACAACCAGGAAGCCCATGTTAGCTGCAGATTATTTGGTAACATTTCTGATGGACTACTCCCCCATCCAGGATCTTGTCTTGAAAGAAAGTTTTTCCTTGTTTCTAGCCTGAATCTTCCTTGTTGTGGCTTATGTTGTTTCCTGTCCTGCCTGTTGTGGACATGAAGAACTGATTTTGGTTTATGCCCTCACCTGAGTCTTCCTGTATTGGGAGGAGCAAAAGGATCCTTTCATTTCTCTTGCAGTCTGTTCTTCTGCTCTGTGTGTCCAGGCAGAATCTTCCTTTCTTACAGCAGAGGGAAACTCAATGGCAATTTTATGAGTCTCATACCTTTTTTCTGTTGTTTTCTTGCATAGGCACTAGTTTTCCATACTGCTCTTGCAAAGACACTCAGGGAGTGATTGACAAACACAAAAAAAAAAAAAATAAAAGAGGATCTTATCATAGAGGGGAATCAAATCTCCTCAGCAAAATAGTTGGTATTTGTCTGGAGGTTACTGGAGTCTCTGCTGTAAGGGCACTTGCAGCAGCATTTTCAGGTGTATGGGGTGAGCCCTTGAACCCCTGCTCTGTTCACTTCTTGTAATCAAGGCACCATCCAGCACTTGTTTAATTCATAGCTACTTATATATCTTAACTACATAAGAAACTCCTATTAAATATCTTACCTGAACATAAAATACTGTCCTGCCTGACCATTTATGCAGGAACAATTTGATTACTTGCAAATGTCTTATTTACACAAAATTCTGCAACCAGCAAGAGCAGTCTTTGGGACACAGGGTGTTAACACACCCAGCTATACAAACTGGACCCAGCACAGAGTGACCTGGGAGGAGGGAGTAATTTCTGGAAGTGTAAATTCTTGCCAGGAAGCCTCCTGTAACTCTTGTGACTAATAGAATGGGAAGTCTTTAAAATATTTTTCTTTGGAATATCAATATTTAATATTTTGTGTATTTTGTGCTTAAGGTAATGCCATCTGGAAAAGATAAGTTTCTTTTAGAAGTGACCCCTATTACTTAATTTCTAACTTTTCAGGTGTACTACATAAATTCATTTCTTTCTGCTTGAACAGAGGTATGATGACAGTTCATTGATATTCTTTGCAGAAAGTATAAGTCCCTCCCTTGCTTTCCTACTGAATCCCTTATTCTTTCTCTGGGCAGAAGAGGAGAGTAGGAGGTTTAATGGTGCAGTGGATCTTCTCTTAACATCTTCTCTTAACCAAAAAGGATCATCCATGTGCAAACCTTGGTGCTCCTCAATTTGAATTTTTTCTTTTAGTAAACATTCTAACCAAAGTGAGAGTTTTGCATCCAGAAGGGTACCTAGTTATAAAAAGAATTTTTTTATATTTATCTTAGAGTCTGGACACTTCAGGAACTGAGGTAGACTTTAAAATTTCACAGAATCAACAGAGAATGACCTGATGTGGGATTTCTCTTCAGGCTCTGGGTATCTCTCACTGACACAGGCATCAAACTGACCTTAGTGAGCAAGGCATGTACCATGAAGTACATGATAGAACCTCTACTGTGCAGAAAGAGTTCACTGGTTCACTGAAGCTTGATTATTTGTTATTTGCTAATTTTTTGTTTTGTTTTGTTTTTAAGGAATGTGAGCATGGAAACATTTATATGATTATATGATGAAAATAAAACATGGTTTAGATATGGATTTAATACCTTAGAAATAAGGTACAAGAGAAAAGGGTTAAATATTTCATATGTTCTGTGGAAATAAGAGTGAATTCTGATTTTCTGGTTTGTCCTGATGTATTTGCTCTGATAACTGGGGATTTATTGATAGAATCTGCATCATTCAAAGAAGAAAATTAGTGCTTTGCTGTCAGATTCTGAGTTCCATGCTGTGATTTGATCTGTTTAAACATCCTTTTTTTACAGTCTTTTCGTACTTGTTTTATTCCTGATGCACAGGAGTAGTCTTCCTACCTTGTTTAGAGCAGTGCTTCAACACATTCATTGCTCAAATAATAGAAAGTGATCAATTATAAGGGATGTGCTCAATTCATTTGTGCTGTAGAAAAATTACAATTTTATAGAAAAGAATGTATCTTGATTTCTGTTAGCTAGATTTGAGCACTAGTTGGAATCCCTGGAAATGTTAGTGACTAGGAGTTGTGTGGACAAAGGGTGGACTGTGGCTCTGGTGGTCAAAACACGTGTGGGTCCTGATTCCACCCTCAGCTGGGCTGGTGTGGCACCACATTATGGCTTCAGCAGGGAATCCTCAGTAAAAAATATTGGTATCAAATCACTGTACTGTGCAAACCAAACAATCTTTGTGAGTAATAATGAAAGGTTTTATTTGCCAGCAGTGGTGTTTATTTCAACTGTACCTTGATATAGATACATTTCTGATCATTCTTTCTTGATCTTGTAAATGTAGCAAAACTACTAAGATTAAGCTCTTACTTTAATCTATATATATCTTGATGCATTTATCAGAGCCAATAATTTCTCTTTACATTAAGCATCCCTAAAATGTGACCTCTGTCAAAATCTTACACCTACAACTGAGGAAAGCAAGGAGCATTGTGGCTTCTTGAAATGTTATGAAAGAGAAAGTATATTGGAGTGAATGTAGGAAGCCTATTACAGTAAAATAGAGCCTGTTCTTACAGATGGTGTCAAATTCACTTGGCTTTGTTCTTCATTAGTGCAACCAAGACTATGGCCTATGCTGTATATAAGTAAATTTCTAGGCAGTGAAAAATCGCCCTATCACAGAATTTTAAATTAGCATTTTAAATTGAAAAGGGTTAAAGGAAAGACAATTAGAGCTGAATAAGCATTTGAGAATTAATTCTATACCTCAATACACCTGCCAGGAAAATTAGTGCTTCAAATTGTTGAAAAAATATTATTCTTTTTCCCCCCCTATTTTTTTTCAAATGCTTAGAATTTTTTTATACTATCCTCAGGGATGATGTTCCTTGGTGCTTAAAAAGCTGCCCTGGTAAATGCTAGGAAGGCTAAAGGCATCACTTGATCCCTTGATCCAATGTGTTTATAACTGGGGATAGGCTGTGGAAGCTGTCCCATATTGTCCTACCAGTGTGCATAATCCATGCTGTGGAAAGGCAGAGCAGTTCCAGGGCTACACACCAGGTGAGTTGCTCAGGTTCTCTAAGAGTGCAGCTTGTGAAATACTAGCAACCCCACATGATTGTTTTCACAATTTGCTTTATAAAATATGCAAACCACCAAAGCTGGGCAATGTGGGAGCCCAGCCCTGGAGGTTTTTTTCCTTGTGCTACATCACTAGCAGTGTGACAACCAGGGTAGCTCTGAGATTAATGGTCTTAAGGTTATTTCTACCAATTGAAGATGTGACCCAGTATGTTCAGATATGTCTTGACCATGCAGCTCAAAATCTCTTTTATTTATTTGCCCACTTCTTCTGCTTTTGAGTCCCTCACTTCACTGCATCACTTCATATTCTCTGCTCCACTGTAAACTTAGAATAAAGTATTGGGGGCAGCTAATCAGTATCCAAAAAATGATGGCAATATCCTACTGCAGGTGGCCTGGGCTCAGTTTGGAAGGTTGCATCTAGGAAATTCAATCAGTTGAGAAAACAAATATGAAACCTCCGTTCTCATCAATATCGTACCAGGAGAGCAGCTGGGAGAAACACTAGGAGGTTTTCTCTGGCCCTTTGTTTTTATAGCTCTTATGTTCTTGGCTCTGAATATGCAAAGGCAAACAACAGTATAGGAAAAAGACTTTTTCTGTGCATGCTAGGAGGTCTGTATGTAGGGAGAAGACTCCATGGTTTCAGTCTGGTATCTATGTTCCTTGTATCAAGAACTGCTTTCAGTTCAGGTAAGATTCTTTTCGAAGTTTGGTTCAGTTTTTTTCAGTTCAGTTCACCCAATCATTAAAGTGCATTTCAGAATTACCTTAATGCAACTGCTGTTGCAGGAATCAACTTTCACTTGGTGCATGGTGAATATACTGCGCTACTTCTTCAGCTTAGACAACATTCAAAACTGAGCAATGTGAACCTGGATGGACAGCAATACCCTCACTTATGTGTAAAGCTCAACGTGTGCAGTTGCACAAATAAACAAAATAAGCTCATTCAACAGGGGAAGTGTGAGTCAACAAAACAAATCAGGGCACTGCACTAAAACAGAACCAAAGCATGCCTTGCCCATTGCGTTCCAAAGCCAGTTTTTCCAGGTTCTCTGAGTACTGGGGAATAATGGAACTCACAGTGCCTTTCTAGCTTCTATTTATTTTAAAAGATCAGAGAGTAATTAATTACCTTTATTTTGAATTAGGTTGACAATACCTTAAAAGAAGCCATGACATTGCACATGGAATATCTGCATCTGTTTTCAGGTGGCTAGCCATGCTGTTTAATACCTAAAAACTGAAGCTCTTTGTTTATGTTCATGGTCCATAGATGTGGCTTCTTCCATGCAGTTAAAAGTAGATGTTCGCACTGCTTTTATTTGGCATCTTTCTGTTTGTTCTGTACTTTCCTAAGCTACTCTCCTAAGTGGTATGTCAGCCACATGGAACTCTTTAGTCAGTATTTGCAGTTTGTATTCTTTAAGGGATGCTCTTCCATATAAGCACAAAGTCATACAAATAAAAAGTAAATGCTTTTTTTAAAGTATAATTTTACTCAAAGTAATATATTTTTACTCAAAATACTTTTGCAATATTTGCTCAAGTATAGTACAGTGTTCTACATGCAGATGCATACACAGGTACTTCAGATTTCTCTTTTTATATCACTGTAAAACACTAATTTGTTACTAATGCATACTTTCCAATTAAAAATGTATTGCTTTAAAAGCAAAGGCAGCTTCCTGCCTAGTCCTTAATTAATCTTTATTTAAGACACTTAAATATTCACAGTGACTTGCTTCTTTTTTTTGTTATAAACACTTTAGTGCTTGAAAGAACTTTTACTTTTCTGAAGAGTTTTAACTATAGCCACAGTGGCTACTCATAAAAAAAATTCAGCACCTGTCTCAATCCATAGACTGTGATGTTATTGCAGATGTAGGCACAAAGATGTGAGGTGTAACAGTGGCAGATTAGTACAGAAAGGGTCAGGTTTCCCTTAGGCCTCATTCTCCCTCAGTGAATAGTTGAACAAAGTGCAGATAAACTATTACTTTGCCTGCTAGACATAAGCAAGGTCCAACTAACTTCAGTGCATGCCAACTGCACAGCTAAGGGAACAAAGAAATACTGGATCACTTGCTTAACCTTCTGCCAGCATCAGCATTCATCGTGCCAGAGCAGCACACTGCTCTCCCAAAGGACAGCAGCAGGGAGTGGCAGGGGGCATTTTGCCACACCAAGGAATGGTGTTTCCTGGCTCGTGTGCTTAATGAAAGCCACTGTCCAGTATCTGCACAGAGGGCTGGGCTATCCTTCCACCCTCGGCCCACCAATTGCCTGTGCTGTGAACCACTTGGCCCAATCCCCCAGACAGTATTTTAGACTATCTCCAATTTGCTGAACCCCTGCTTATCTTACAGATTTTCCCAGGGGTGCCTGGACCTGAAATCATCAACTGAGTCCTTTTCAGTGTGCAACTTTTCAATTCCCTCAACCCTTAGTGCTTTTGGTAATGATGTAGCTGTAGATAGAATAGATTCTGCTTCCTTATTTTACAGACAAACCTACCCTGGAGCAGGATGGGAGGAACTGGCCAGTCATAATTCCACAGCACACTTTCTCTAACCTTCTTTCAGTCTGTAGAACCATTTGTTCTCTATAAGCTTTTCTTTTCCTTTTCTGTTTTCTCTTTAGAGAAGAAGGGAAAGCCTAATTTATAAGAGGAATCCTATTTTCATACACTAAAACAAAACAGCTTTGCTGTTGAAAAGCAGGATATGGTTGGGAAGGGAGTAGTTTAGGCTCATAGTCAGGGATTTGCAAACTCAATTGTATTCTGCATCACATATTCTGCAGGAGGTCACACTTAGTGATCAAAGAGGCCCCATAAGAAGATCTTAATCTGTAAGCAATGGGAACAACCATGCCTTTCCTTTTGGCACAAGGAAGGGTAAGGTGGACCTCTGTGTGCAAGTTAAATTAGAGAAACATCACTGTGCCTCTGCATGGTCAAATTGCCTTAAACAACGGGATCATCACAGTGTTCTGGGAAACACAGCAGGAAAAATTGCAAAGCAGATATGAGAAAACTGAAATCTGAATTGCAGTACAAGCAAATGACCTGCTGCTATAAACTGTACCCTTACAGATTTGCTTACTGAATGCAACATGCTATTTATTATGTGTATAAGCTGTTGATTGATCAAGATTATTTGTTTCCATTTATATCTTGTTGGAAAGCAATGGGAGATAACTATTTGAATGAGGTAGATTACTGCCAATCATTCTGACATGCAAAATTAGGAATTTTGTATTTATTAGGAATAAGTATTATTCTTGTTACTTTCAGCTGAGTTATTTAACAGAAACCATAGCTTTAAAGGTGGGATTTTTCACTCTGTTTAACTGGAAATATTTAATGTAGCCAGAGATCAATACTGATGCTTGAATGGATGAAATATCATTTTAAGCATTGCAGTCCTGAGTAAGGATAAAATAACAATATAACTGGTGATGTGTGATATGCATCAGGAATCTCAGCTGACCACATTAAGTGAAATCTTCCTCATCTTAATCATGTGAATTATTTCAAGGATGTCACTGAATGAGATTCTTTTATAAAGGAAGATCATTTTAATATATAAATGAAATAGGACTGTGCCCACAGATTCTTTTAAAAAGGTATTAATTTATTCTAGTCCTGCAATAAAAATAGCTGATTAAGTTGATACTATGTTAACAGTTTTTTCTTCCTAGTATACCTATATCTCCTGCAAATTGTAAGTCTGTGTTATGATTGTCCTGATTTGCTTTGCTGGAGAGTGGTACTTTAATGAGTGCCACTTTTGTGATGCTAGCAATAACTTCCAGCAATTCACAGTGAGACTTTTATTTTCAGTTGCCTTCTGATTGCATCACCATTTCATTAGCCTTAACTTATTCCAGAGGCAGAGCAATTTATCAGATAATGAAGGTTGAGTAAGCCTCAGCTATGTGACATGTGGCAAGTTATGTCATTTCTCTGCCCTCACCTGTTAGATGTGCCATCTGTGTAAGTCAGTCTGCAGTGATGGTGCTTGCACAGCACCTAGGACAGCTGACATAAATTTTAGTTCTACTTCTACCCCTTTCATTGCAAGACCTGAGGCAGTGGCACAGCCTCTTTGTACTTGCACAATACTGCATCTGAAATAGGAAAGGATTTTGATACCTACTGTGGAGAAGAATGATAACTCTGGAAGTCTTTAATATTCCTGCTGAGCAGTAAGGCACAATAAGCATGCCAAATTGAGATGGTGCATGAACTAGACAGTCTCTCAGAGATTCCCTGTTCTTAACCATTACTGATCAGCATCTACTGCATAGAGAAGAGGCTATCTCCTAGGGAGCAGGGCAGGGAAACAACCCTTGTTCTTTGCTATCTGCACAGTTTTCCTTAAGTGTCAGTCCAAGCCTGTAAAACAAGGCTACCATACTGACCACCACACCCATTTTTGTCCATCCCTCCCACAACAATTCTTACTCAGCTGTGGAATGTTCCTCACACACATCTTTGTGTTGTACGTGTCCTTATGAAACTAAGCTGAGGCAATTATAAAAGCTTAAGCATGTAAGTATTGCTTGTTGACACACCATGGAAATCTTCAATAAAAAACCTGTTGGCTCCTGGATAAGGTAGCACAGCGTCTGCTGCCTCTAGAAGAAGAGCACATCAGAAGCAGGTGGGAGATTTCTCTAGCACAGCAGCCACAAGAAATCTCAGTGCATTATGGACAGTTGGGACCAACTGAACAATCAGTATCAAATTAAGGAGGAGACAGCTGGGATGACTTGAAATCTTCTGCACTTTTGTCATAGATACTGTGATATTGTGATATTGCCTGTCTCTCTAAATGAAATAACAATAGGGAAGCCTCAGGGCAGATTGTCTGCTTCCCCTCTCTTGGGGAGCATGCCTTGTTTTGCTCAGCATATTAGAGGTGGCAGATCCATTGTAATACAATGTCAAAGGCCTTTGGGACTTAAAAAGTGTTGTGAGTGTGGTATTGGAAGGGCAAAGAAAAAGCATTGACCCTACCAGATGTGATCTTTTCAGATGGCATGTATGCACTTAGGTTGACCAAGCGTAAAGAAAATGAAATCATTACAGATGATTGTCCAAACTTAGAGCAAATATAATTGTTTTAATTCATTGCATAGGTCCATAGCTTTTAATAAAAACTCCTTGAGGAATATGGCAACCTTTGCATTACAGATTACATGATGGTCCAAATAAACTTGTTTTCTTAAAATCTGATTCACTTCTGCTTTAACATTTGACAAGAATGTTTGTTAGATCCAAACAGCTATTTGAGAAATACTCACCTGTGTGAGGAAATACTTTGCAATGCTGATTGTTTTGTACTCATATACAAAATACAAATCCAGGTTCAAACTAGCATGGTAAAATTTTTTCTATTTGTTATTCAGTTATTTTTTTTTACTCGCCTGTATCTTGCAGAAAGTTGTTTTCATATGTTCAGCAAGTAGAAACATTCTGCTTTCTGTGAGGTGGCCATTCACGAACAGTATCATTCTTCCTCCACCATAAGGCTCGGAAGACAGAATAGAAACAATTGTTAACAATGCACAGCCAATAGAAAACATCTGACAAACCACCCACATGCTAAAAGTGCCTTGTCCAAACAATTCAATGCATAATTAACAAATGTGTCTGCAGAAATCTGCCCATTAACAATTTCCAAGTGGAAAATAGGGCTGGATCCTGCATTTTCAGCCTATCTGTACTGGAAGTAGTAGGGCAGTAGGGTTGCATCCTCATGCTCCCAGAGAACAGAATCATTCTTTGTCTATATAAGGGTTGCTCAGAGCAGTTCAGTTTAAGTTAACTGAAGGTATGGAAATGGTGAGTATAACGGAGGTGCAACAAACCCAGTCTGGACATTTTCACTGAAAACAAAGTTGCATAAATATGTTGCCTGCTCCAAGGATCCAGTGGGTTGATCTTGGCCAGTGGCTAGGCACCCATCTGGCTGCTCTCTCAATCCTCCTCAGAAGAGGAGCTCAAAAATCTCATGACTCCGAATGAATTAGGTAATTTACCAATTACTGTCACAGAGAAAACAAACTCAGCTTGGGGACTTGAATACCTTGCACTAGACCAACAAACCCCAGCTAGCTGAAATACCAATCAACCTGAGTTGTGACCTTTTAGAGTGGAGAGGTGCTGGAGTAAGTACATGACTGCATAGAAAAGTCTTTTTTGTTTGGACAGAATAACAATCGTTATTCATGTTAATTGAGGTAAACTTTGAAGGAACTTATGCAGACACACTGATTTGTATGTAAACCTCATTTGTTTCCCATCAGTTTTGAACAGCTACTATTTCTCTGTATACAGTATGAATTTTAAGAGCAGTCACTGTTCCAATGCAGGTAGTTAGAAGTAGCTTTTTCTGCAATATCTCTTAGTCTGGTTTCCCTTTTTTGGGCAAGGCTCTTAGGAACTGTTCCAGCTACTGTGCAAGAAAATTTTTGAGAGCAGAAAATTCTGAGTTTTACTGGTACCTTTGTATAACTTCACATTCTATGATAAGTAGAATAAGCAAAGGGGTTTATTTTCAGAGTTCTTTACAAGACCATCCATAGTTCAGGAAATAAATAATTAATACAATTATAATTGTAATAATCCTCTGTACAGACTTGTGATGTTCTTTTAGCGCTTTAGAATTTTACATAAATGAGTAACTAAAAATGTCTGCATGAGTTCAGATGGATCTGTCTACCTAAGCCAGTATCCCATCTAAAACAGTAGCCAAAATACCAAGTTAGCTTAGCCTAGCATGACATATTCAGTTTTCAGTATATGTAACACTTTAAGAAGCCATGCAAACATTTTCTGTCCTGAACAGACATTGAGTAACCACTATGAAAGTACTGGAAGAAAATCCTCCTCAGGTTTCTGACTCACTTCCCAGTGACTGGGGTCACACCAGGCTATGCCCCATCCCTCCTCCCACCTCCTGGTTTTCAATGAAATAACATGGATCAGTAGCAGAAGGGAATAGTGATAGCAACCAAGGTTAGTGATCTGGGCAACCAAGAGCTGTGGGGCCAGACATAGCCCACAACTTGGTTGCCAACTATACAAGCTGATATCTAGTCAGCCAAAGTGAGTCAGAACATTTCCATCATAGTCCTCTAGAAGTGTTTCCTAACCATGGCCGTTTATCTGATCACAAGCATTGGCCATCCCAAGGTGGAAGTCACAAGCTCTTCACTTGTAGCCGAGAGTCTCAGGGGGAAGTCTTTAATAGAGCTGCATCAGATGAACAGTAGATGGACACAGAATTTAAGCAACCTTTCTTAGTCACTAAAATAATGGTATTTTATCACCACAACAAACAGGAAGTGACAACTCCATACATCCTATATCTATCCATTTGTCTGGGGAAATCTCTATGCCTCCCATCATGAGACACATGAAACAGTTAATATGAAGACCACTAACCACACAGGAATGGTACTACCATTTTATTCTTTTTTGATGGGAGAAAATTCAGTATCACCTCTTATTTCCATAAAAAGACAGTTTTGTTTACCAATCCCTTTAATCTTCAGTAGCAGTTGGATGCTTGGAGGCCAGACCTGAGGATCCTCAGAAAATCCTAGCCTAAAGCCTGCCTTCCTGAATAGGCTGCACTATTTGAACTTAAAATGGTCCATAAGCCCCTCTATAAATATGTTTATAGAAATCTAAAATCACATATTTGCACTAATGCTCTCTAACAACTGCATGTTGCAAGAGATGACTAAGAATTCAGAAAAAGAGCAAAATTAATGAGAAGAATTGCAACAGCTCTATTTAAACCAGACCAAAGGACAAGCTCCCTTGGTACTACTCTGCAACACTCTGTTAAGCTTCTTAACCTGAAGGTTTATACCGTGCAGCTTTGGGTAAAACACAGGCTAGTACTGGTCAATGTTTCTTTTACAGTGGCTTGCTTTTTGAAGCCCACACATGTTTGCGGCTCCCCATCACATCCTGTGGCAATGAGTTCCACCCTTTAATTATGATCCTTGTAGAAAACTCATTCAGCAAAGAGTTCATTCAATGACTTTTAGAGACAGTTTAGCTATTTTTGCCACTGTAAGGCATATCCTGACCAAAACCAAGGGAATCCAAACAAATGCATAATCCTCTGCAGTAATGACTCAATGGAGATTTTATCCCATACCCTTCAACATCAGGCAGAGATGCATAGCACTTCAATCTTTTTCATAGCTGAAATGTGCTATTAGTATCATAATGATTGCTGAAATGTAGTTCTGGAGCTTAATGAAATCTGGAATTTAATAAATCAGGACTGTAAAAACCTAGCTGTGAAAGAACTTTAAATAGTTGTTTCTAAAGGAGAGCTGACAAAATAAATATATTGCTGCAAGTGGATCAGTCTCATCTCTGATTTTAAAAAAATTGCTGTTATATTTTAATGATTGCTGTCAAAAATTCTTTAATGGGCCAAAGACCCCTCAGTATCATATTACAAGTAGAGATCTTTTCTAAATGAGGTTTTCACACCATGGAGTGGTAGTCATTTGACTTTGTCCTTGTTACTATAAGCTTTTATTATAAAATTTGTGGCTGCACTACAGTACAGAAGGTAGAGATCTATGAAGTTTTCCTGTTAATGCAGTTTTCTCTGAGGAACATTTCTGCTCCTTACCATTTCTGTTTATTCCATTGTGTTATAGGCAGAGTTTTATTAGTATAGATTTTATATCTCCATTCCAGTCTAAGTCCTGGGAATCTTAGAAAGATTGACAGTGGAAACATTATTTCATAGCTGAGGTGGGCTGGCTTTGGCCAGCAACCAGGCACCCATCCATCTAGTCTCTCACTTCTTCTTCTCTGCAGAACATGAGGAGAAAATACAATAGAAAATCTTACAAATTCGAATAAAGAAGATGATTCACTGATTGCCATGATGGGCAAAAGAAAAAAAAAATCCCAGACAAATTTGGGGAAAATTAATTTAATTTTTTGCCAGTTAAAAATAGCATAGGAAAGTAAGAAACAAAGACAACACTAAAGCCGCTTTCCTTCTAACATTTCTTTTTCATAGGCTCAACTCCACTCCTTAATTCCCAACTCCCTTACTCCTTCCACCACAGCCTGCATAGATGGAAGCACTCATCCCAGTCTTTCAGTTTCATTTTGATTTGGAGAGCTAAGAGGGCTTCTTGATACAAGCAACTCCCCTGTCTGTTAAGGACAATTGGAAATTACAAAGCTAGACTTTAATGAATAGAAGTAGAATAATATTTAAGTACAAAGGTATAGTCTCAGCTACTAGACCACAAATTAGGAAGCCAAATACATTACAACTAGTCCAAAAGATAGCAAATGAACTCGTAGTCATTTGTTTGAAAGACATTTAGAGATATGATTTTCTGTGCTTGCTTTGGAAAGTCATTTACGCCACTATATTTTTATTTAAACAAGAAAGGAATCAGATTTTTTTTCATTTTCACTGGTCTGTGTCAACTGTAAGAGCTTAGAAATGTAGGTATGCAAGAAAATAAGTTATATAATTGCTCTTCTCATTGTTCTAACTCCCTATGCACTCCAGGAAGTTTGATCTGAGCAGTTCAGCTTCTGAGCTTCTGGAAGCCTATAAAATCCCTACAAATCCAGCTGGGAAATAAAAACATATTGTATGAATTAATAACCTCATAAAATGGGAAAACTATGTTGGACAAGTTTTGGTTTAGTATTTGACAGGTGACCAGGTGACAAAATTACTAAATCCTTGATTCTTTTCCTTTTCAGAGCATACTCAACACTTTTAGATATCTTGAGACTGCAAAAGCTGACCACCAACATCAGGTTTTTAAATATCACTGCTCTTCTGACAAGTAAGTTCTCCATTCCAGATTTTTTTTTCTCTCTGGTGTTCCTGACTTGGATTTTATTCTTGTATTTATTATATGGACTATCACATTCATTTTCTGGGCCAAGTAAACATGAGTGCAAATTGAATAGTGTGGAACTGCTCTTAAATTTCCCAGCTAGAATGAAACCTATCAGTATTACAGATAGAGCTGAGATAAAGCACTGACTCACCTGTTTGTCCCAACTTGTAGAGCCAGTGGAACTGTGGTCATATCTCTGGATTTTTTGGGAAACACTTTTTCCCATTAAAATATTTTTAGGGTGGAAAAATTAAATCATTTAAATATTTGTATGCTCTTCCTGGATTTAGGGAAAGGAAGCTAGAAAAATTTGGAAACTACTGGAAATAATTGTGTCTGAGGATAGCCTCTACATTTAGAGGAAAGAGGGTTAGAAGAACTGGTAAAAATTGGGAAAAGTGGAGAGGGAAAAAATTTTCATTGGAATGAGGAAGAAAAGGGTCCTTACTAAGAGGAATAGAAAAGAAAGTTCCTTTCTGTTCAGCTCTTGTTAAGGGAGAGCTTCAGAACTTATTAAAATTTTACTTTTTCTGTGCATAAAGTTTAACTTTCATAAGAGACTGCATTATAAAGCACAGTTATTCTAAACAATGAAGTTCACTTATCCTAACTTCTTAAGTGAGAGATCTTATATATCCAGAGACTGCTGCTCCAAAAATATCAATGGAGATTCTCACAGCACAATTAAATTTCATCTTTGTTTCTATTTTCATAAAATTACTGTAAGTACTATGTTATTTGCTACTTCTTGGAATATATTTCACTTATTTCACTTCAGTGTATCCAGTAGATCTATGAAATGCAGTTATTGGTTACAGGTTGGTTCAGTTTTGACAATCATGTTTTATTACTCTGTGGATGACTGGTACTGAAATTTTAGGATTTTCTTTCTTTTTTGCCACTGCATATTTCTGAGATAAGAGAGTACATTGAACTTAGTTCATACAGCATCAAATATTTCATGATCTTGTATATCATAATTAAGTATGTTTAGCTACCAGCAGTCTCCAAAACAAAAGTCTTCTGATGTATTACTTCTTATAAATTAAAAAAGTATAACAAAATAGTGCATATTAAAAATATGCACTATTTAATAACTGCCCATGGGAATAAAAATCTTTGGATTTATATTTATAAAACATCTTCCTTCTTTCTTATTACTTGTTTGGTTGCTTTTCAGGCATTTTAGCAATAAGCACACAGCCCAGCTTTTGAGTCTTATTTGGGGTCTTAAAGGATCCCAGGGTCATGGCTTCTATTTCTCTCTTCACAGGAAGCAGAAATACTGAATATATCACGTGTTACTAAGTCATCCACCTGTCTGCACTTCTGTGTGGCTCACTTTCCTATTTGGGCCAGAACACATCAGAGATGTGGATAACAATACAAGTTTCCACATCTACTTAAGAGACCATTCAGTTGTATTCAGTTGTAAGAGGACAGACAGGCTAGAGCCAGCAGCTTCCATTCTTCTTGGATTTGTCTGTGAGATGCAGTTTTGAAGCTCTGTCCTGTTTACCATGAAAAGCAGACTGTAAGGAAAATGAAGATGTTTGGCACAATGAATCCAAGCTTAATAATTGAATTATTGAATCTCTATGGCATTAAGCATGTCAGGACTGTGTACGAAACTGATTTATTGGTTCATCAACCCAGGAAATAAATAATAAATAGTGAGTCAGTCTGAATGGAGAAAACAGAGGCTTTAATTTTGAGATGAAGCAGGGGGGGGCAAGTTCCAAGGAAGAGGTTCCATTTCTGCTTAGACAAAATTAATTTATTTTCATTAACAACATTGTGTTTTGAGGCAAATGCTACAAAAGCAAAGGAGAAGGATAGGCATATACCCACAAGTGAAGCAGTGGTGGTCGTTTCTCCTTTTATTTTGTAGTACAACATTGCAATGGTCACAGGATAAATCTCCTCTTCTACTAAATAATATGGGAACACAAATCCCTCATCTCTGATCATAATACCTATCAGCTTCCTTGGTTCTATGGTATCCCCAGCAAAGTATTTATTAGAGTTTATTTCAAACTATTCAGTGTTCTCATAAAACATTATCTCTACACAATGTCAATGGAGCACGTGCTAAATGAAAACATCATAGAAAACACTTGGTAAGAGGAGGGTAACTGAGGGAGAGTTTTTGCTGAAGATTTCAGCAAGATTCACAATTAGAGGTTTTCCGTATTTTGCAGACAACCTGGAAGCTGACAGAATATCCTTGTCAATGAAATTTGCAAATGACTCCAACAGTCCGGACCACTTGGTCTATCAAGCACCTGGGTTGCTTGGTAACCTCAGCCCATCTATGTATAGCAACATACTGAATTTAGGGCTGAAGAGTACTAGCTTCATCAAGAGAAAGAGGAATTGTGTTCTCAGGGGTCCTAATCTTTGAGGGAAATATATCAGGAATCACAGCAGATAAGCAACTTCACTGTAAAAATTGATAACATAGAACAGAGGTTGTTGTTTTGGTTGCGAGTCTGACTTTGGTGAGACTGATACCCGAAGGATGTGTTTTGGTGCCTCTGCTTTAGGAAGGCAGAGTTGTTTTTACAACACACTTTTTAAAAAGAGTTCTTTAAAAGAAATAGAAGATCAGAATAAATTATCACTGTCTTTCTTCTGTGCATTTACTTTGTAATTAGTTTTCTGGAAAAGGGTTTGTTCCCCTCAGTTGGCATTATTAAAGTATTCTGGCTTTCTGCCAAAGTGTAGCAGTAAATAATATGGTGGTTGACCTCACTAGTTGATAATCTAGATGGGAAGTACAGTGTTACCCAAAAAAATAAAGTGGATAACTTCCTTTTACATCATCTTCTCCCTGCTTACTGTATTGTTGACTGGCAGCATAATTCCTGTAGTCAAAACAATGATAGGAGAAAGGACTTCGATCACCATAATCAGTCCTGTTCCACTGCTGTGAGAATATCATAGGACAGATCATTTTGACTGCTACTTTGTTTACATTAGGTACTTATATTAGTAAAAGTGGACCTGTATTGTTGCATTTAAAGCAGTACATAAAGGTTCCTGATATATTTATTCATATTCTTGATATTTGCTTTTTGTTTCCTTGGAAACCAATGAATGACATTTCACATTTTTATATTTATTTATTTATTACATATATTAAGGTGATTTATTAGTCAAATTAGCCATACTTTGTACTGAGTTAACAGATCAGTGTGGTTTTTTCCGTATCCTGAAAGATTTTAGAATTAGCAAATTTCAGTCTCTGCCATGGAGCTTTTCCCTACAGTAGAAAGTAAGATTTTCTGCCTTTATCAGCTCTCAAGAGATAGCATTGCATGAACTAGATATTGCATAAAGCTAACCTGAATAAAGTGAAGAAAATACCTTCTTTGAAAATGCAGACAAAGCTACACATATCTAACTTGGACTAAACACTTCTGTCAGAGGCTGTTTTCTCCAGTCTCTTAAACTCTCCCAGCTCAGTGATTTGATAGTCAGCAAATATTTACCAACAGACACATAATACTTGACTATTGCATGTTATTTATTGTAAATCCAGATATTGAATTTAAGAAGTTTGGCAATACATTGTTAAAAATTCATTTTTAATTTTAAATTACCTTGTTTGAAATTAAAGGATAATTTAAAATAAAATATATATATTTAAATTGAAAAAATGCACCTATTAAAAATACTAACAGCAGTTTCAGCAAAATCGATTCTTGTATTAAAAAATTATGCATGACTTCCTATACAGGCTGCCTGCAGGACAATGGAAAATGAAGCAAGCAGCTCTACTTTGCATGGCTGTTTGGAAACCCTTGAAGTATTAAAGAAGTGAAATAGTGGCTTGCCTAAGGCAACAGCTGTGTTAAACTTACATGTTGATTTGTTTATTAAATAAGCATAACAAAAAGGCAAAATACTAAATTAATTATCTTAGTGAAAATAAACAGAATTATTGCCATTAAAAATATTATTTCTTATTTAGGGAATTTCAGAAACAGATGAAATGGACACTGAGATATAAAGGGAATCTATTTTTTTTGTTTCAGCTTTTAAAGACAGCATCCAGGCAAATATATTTGAGTTCTCTTTGGTATTTATACAATATTAAGAAAAAAAGAAGATAAATATGTATTTGATCTTTCTTTTTTCCTAGAAATGCACCTTGAGTCCTAGACACTACTCCACCTCTGTAATGTAAAATTCTGTTCAAATAAGTGTAATGGGTTTGCTTTCAGATATTTTTTCTCAGATTTCTAGCAGAATTTCTGCAGTAGAAGCCAAATGGTACCGGATTCTTTGCTGTAGAAAAAGGAACAGGAAAATTCAGATGAATGTAAAAAGACTATAAATAAAAAACATTAGCCTCTGACCCAACAATTGTTCAGAAACAAGAGCAATTATGTAGACAAATGGTGCTGATCACAATCTTTCCCCACAGCATGGGGAATAGAGCAATGCTGAATAAATAGATGTGCTTTTGACATCAGCAGGATGGAATATGCCTGCCCACAGTGAGATAGAGCAGTCATTGACTGGGCTGACAGCTATAACAAATAAAGATCTTGGCTCAACGGGAGATGTTGAGCACCTGTGACACTTGTCTTTGCTAATTCAGCTTTTTGCAGTTGAATGCAAGAGTGAATATGAAGGGTCACAATCACCTGGTTGGAGGGGAGTGGGCAGAGCAAGGAAATCAGTTTTAGGGAGCCTCTAATCAGTCAAGAAATGCCAATGGCACCAGACACAAAAAAAAAAAAAAAAAAAAAAAAGAAAAAATTCAGATTTCAAATTGTATTCAGGGATTACCTGTGCTCTCAAGATTTTGTTCTGGAGCAGGCATTGCTTGCTTTTACCACCCATGCTGCACCTTCACTCCCTGCAGCAGTGGAAGCTCTTTGCAGCTCTCCCTTCCTCCCTAGAAATGTGTCTGTGGCCCCAGGCCTGATCCTGATCCCTCAAGGGGACCCTTTGAGGGGACCCTTGTGCAATCCCCACTTTGAGGGGACACTGCAGGGTTCTCATGGCAACAGAAGGAGTTAACTGGGCAGGTCCTGCTGGGGTATTGGGTGCCATAGTCTCTGCTCTCATCCTCATGGATTCTCATTCCTCGAAAATCCCTTGAACACAGGTCTGTCTAACTTCTGGCATCTGATGGATGGTTCTCAGTCATGCCATCATCTCACACTCTTCCAGCTAACACAGGGCAAGCCCTTGAGGGATTCTGGTCCTTTCAAGGGCTGCGTAAGCCTTCCAATATGTCTAGTTTCTTTATGTTGTTGGCCAAAAGCAATTGTTCTCCAGAACTGGGAACTTTGCATAAGTGCCTAAAGATAGGCAGGATCACTGTGAACTTCAGTCCTCCAAGTGAAGAGCGGCCTCAGGTCCTTACAGTGCACTGGGGGAGGAGGCTGCTGCTCTGCTCCTGCTGCTGCTGCTCTGCTCCTGCTGCTGCTGCTCTGCTCCTGCTCTCCAGCAAGCAGAGGCAGCTGAGCCTCCCAGGTTCAGGCTCTCCCAGCCTTCCTCCCATGGGCACAAATCATGGATGCCCCAGCAGCAGCCCTTCCAGGGAGCACCGGGCTGGAAGGGTCTGCAGGGTCAGCGTGGCTGTGCCAGCCCTTTGGCTGAAGAACAGTGCTGCAGTACTCACAGCATTAAAAATAGAATAAATCAATGTCGCTGCAGCTGGGATCCCTGGGGCTATGGAGTATGTCTGTGACACCCTGCCCACAGCAGCTCCTCCTGAGGCTCTGGCAAGGGCTGTAAGACAGACCAAAGAATTTGGGGCAGAGAGGGAGTGTTTAGCATCTTTTTACGTAGGACCGCCACTTTCGAAGTATGATTGCCCCATTCTGATAGGACAGGGAAGGTTCAGTCCAGCTTAAGAGCAGTTTGGCTAAATGCAGTCCTGTGTAGCTCAACATGCACAGTATTTTTGTATTGTGGTAGCAATAACCAATTAAAAGACAACACTTATTAGGCAGATACAGACACATTATTTGCCTGTCTTGTCAGGGTAGAAATGAGCAAAAAGCCAGAAGTACAGTTCATTAGGAAGGAACTAAGCCATATAATTATCCTAAGAAATTGTCTTTGTCTTTTTTTTCTTTTTTCTTTTTTTTTTTTCCTAATGTTCTTACTATTCATCGAGATTTATATAATGAATAGAAAAGTAGAGCATCTGTCTTCTGGCCTATCAACTTCATCCGGCCTGGGGAGTAGAGGGGGGAAAAAAAGGAAAAGAAAATATGTGAGTGCAATAGGATGAATCATTTTATTCTGCCATATGGAGTTCAACAGGTTTTAAAAAATAGGAGAAGATCTCCACTTCAATGCTATTTGTTTTATAATAGAAACTTTCCTTTTCATCATCCTCCTACTTCCAGAGGGGTCTTATTCAGTGTATTCAATCCTAGCTCAAAGGTCACTGTTGTCCTACAAGAGAAACTCTCTCCCTTTCCTGTCACTCCTGGATGCCGTGAATAGGGCTCTGTTTCTCTGAGTCTGAGATCCATCAAGGGAAGGTACACTGGGAGCAGCTGAGCATTGCCCTCCATTCCTGGAGGTCAAGTGTGCCACCCCTGGGTGCTGCAAAAATTGTGGGAGGAGAGGTATGGGCAACCCCACCGGTCCTACCAGTTCTTACCCTGCAGCACTCAGCATCCTGATCACCCTTCCACTGCACTGCACCATTAATTTAAAGTAATTCAGTCCCTTTGATAAACAGTTCCCTAGATAGGTAATCTTTAGTTTATATTACATTTCTTAGTCTAGGCATTTAAAATTTGTATTTTTATATACATTTTTCTTTGTGTAATCCATCAATGACTTTGATGAGGCATTGATGAAGTAACACATCTTGCAACATGAAGCAGTCAAAGGGCTGCTCATTCCAACTGAATTTTGACATTTCTAATCACAGTAATTACATTTCATTTTAGTTTTGTCTTATGGTATTCAATAAGAGCTCTTATTGAGTGAAACTCAAGTCTATGTGAATAATGCTCTGGGCTTTTTTCTGTGATACTGAGAGAGGACATGCAGGAAGGCTGCTGCTATTCTGGCGTGTGCTGTGAAGAAATAAGAGACTAATTAACCAGTATGAAATGGAGACAGGACTTTGCTTGGTGATTTCATTGGCTTGTGATCAGAGACCTTCGGCTGCACTGGACAGTTTGAGTCAGAGCAGAACAAAGAGCAGCAAGCCCAACACTAGAGGAGGATTTGAGCTCTAGGAAGAATGCAGTCTCAGACACCCTGGCAGACACATTTAAGAAGAGATGGCCTGTACTGCAAGAAATGGCTGTGAGGGCATAAAGGGACTTTTTTTCTGCTTGTATTTTCATACTTCCTAAATTAAACTGTGCCTGTGTGCCTTTACAAGCATCTCTCTCTCTCTTCACTTGCTTATAAAAACTCAGACCAGCTCCAAGACCTTGCTATTAATAGGAAACAGTAAACATATTTGAAGAAAAGTAATAAGAAATACTTATTTCTTGCAGGTAAAAGCTCAGAGGGAATAGGCTATAAAAAGCACAGAGGAAATCTTTAGAGAGTCTACCTGCTAGTGCTTGGCATGCTTTTACTCAGTGTCTGCAAAAAGAGATTTTGGGCAAAGCTGAAAACACTCAAGAGACAGAGCAGGGATTGCACATGTAACAAGAGGGAACTCCTGTCAAAATTAGAAGTTTCTGAGGAAATATGAATGAAAATAGATAAATACTGTTTTGTAAAACAGCTACATCAGTTTAATTGTAGCCTTTCAAAGCATCTAACCTCAAACAGACAAGGAGCCTCAGAGGTTTCATACTGATGATTTGAAAGTATGATAAGGTTGCAAACAATCTGTTAATTTTGGCTTAACTGTAGTCTTTTTTATCCTTATTTACTGGTAATATTTTCCATGTATTGTCACAGAAAAGGACAGACTAGAGACTCGTAAAACGTGACTCTTGTTAGGCAGTGAGAGTGTACATATCAAAATGACCAGAAAGGGACAAGTCCCCAGCAAATTAAGAATGTGTATACACTATGCTTGTAGTAATGATAGTATGTTTTATAACATTACATTTAAGCAATAGTTATTTCAGTCTTATGGAGCAAAGAGTGCAATCACTGAGATTTAAATAGTGGGTTTAATTGACACTGCTTGAAGAATAGTCACAGCTCTTCAATAGTTGGTATTATCTCTCCCCTTATCCTACATGATTGTTTTAATTTAAACTAGCTCCCTGCTTTGTGCAGAGAATTATTGACGAAAATATGTCTTTCTTCCACAAATGATTAGCTAAATCATCCTTTTATTTACAAGCAACACTGTGTCCCTGTGCCCTAAATCTTGCTAGTTGGAAGAGTGGGAGGGGAAGCAATTTAATTAAGTTAACTTTATTGACACACTGGCGCTGTTGTTTAATAGCATGGCTCCTTGGAGTGTAGTGCAGGTAAATTGAATGAATGCCACAGAATATCACTTCCCTGCATTGCATATTTCAAACCTCTGCCAGGCAGTTTGGGATGAGCAGCCAATCAGGAAAAAGGTTTTTCCAGCCTTGCTGGTGCGGCTGGCATTTCCCGTTATGCTCCGAACAAGGTGCCGAGTGTTACCCATGCGTTCCCCCGAGTGCACTGAGAGGGACAAATCTGGGACTGTGTGATGTGCTCAGCTGCTGCATTTGGAAGGCAACTTCGTGGATTGGCTCTTCAGCCATGTATCCAAAAATGCCTTTTTATGAAGGAGGAAAACTAGCGTGTGAGTCTGAATGAAAGTGCTGTGAGTAAACGATTTAATATTAAAACCTCGATACACTCATTCTGCATGAGTAATCACACTCTAGAAGGAAAAGACATATTTTCTGGAGCTGTGCTTTTCATTAAATACTTGGGAATAAAAATTTAAGTTGCAAAACTTCTTTGTTTAGCAGTTTTTTGATAAAACAAAAGATGTAAAGGCTTCCACTATGTATAATCATATACAATTGTGCCTGGTACTATTTCAGTTACTGTTTCTGTTGTTAAAATCTTTGTCCTAATATCTTATTGGTATATAAAATGAGTACAACTGCTCTTATATAGCTGACTGGAACATACACCATTTTCTGCACTGTTCTTCAACACTGTCCACTGAATCACAAAAGACAGTATCTCAATCTGTTGTACCTGTACTTTCAATCACTTGTTTTAAAAGTCAAACCCGATACGTAATTCTGCAATGTAATAGGAACTTCCTACAGCTTTTAACCCTTAAAGAATTTAATTTTCCTTGATTAAGGCTGAGACCCAAAGACCCAGTTTTACAGTTTTGCATGAAAAATTAACTACAGCCACTCAGCTAGTTTATGTTTCACTACGGAAAATAATAAGAGGTAGAACTTTAATTAAAATTCATGTTTTTCTCATATTCATTCAATTCAATGTTAGAAAAGGTTTTTGTGTAATTTTTTTTTTTTATCTAGAAACAGTTTTGGTTTTTTTTACATCAAATGCTGGTTTTAATTTTATATGACAGTGAGATGATAGAGCTAGGTTGTAGAGGCTCTTTCTGGTGTGGACCAGAGCAGTTTAGAGACACAGGCAAGTTTCAAGCATGTAAATCCTTCTTTAGGTCAGACTTGTGCACCTTCTAGCAATCACATTTAAAGAGTTACACTGATTTTTGCTCCTATGGCAGGCTGATGATGAAACTGACTATCCTTTAGAATGTCATTTCTCATGGCACACAGGCACTTTTGGGGGTGGATGGCCCTTGGGGCAATCCTCTCCTGACCTTTATGCCCTAATATGCCACCGACATCCTCAGAACTGCTGCCAGGCGTTTTTAATATAGAAACCCAAGCTGTGGTGCAGCTTAGTGAGACTCCAGGCACTCAGAATCTGGCCCTCTGCTCTGAGCTCTGGCCCATAATGTGAAGTCCAGAAGGTTAAACTGCATTTAATTCAATATTAGATTAACGTGGCTTTTGACTGGCACTGTGTGTTTGTGTGTTTGCAGAAAATGATGATGTCTTGCATGAGTAACCCTGAGCAATTTACTAGCTGATATTCTTCAGTACTCTATTAGTTTACTTGCATTAAATGTGTGCTTTGACAGCCATTGCTTGAAGTCCATATTCCATGTTTGTGCAGAAAACTGCAGTTTCTGTGCTAATGAAATAAAAATATTCTGAAAGCCTGTGTATCTAATAGAATAAGAAGAAAACATATTTCCATGATGTCACCCTACAGTTCCTTCCAAGTGCAACAACAAATCACAGTGATTGTCATAAGTGACTGTTTTCCTGCATAAAAATGCATATTATATTTTTAGGTGAAGTTCTTTAACGGTATTAAAATACAAATGCATTATAAATGCCTTCATTTTAGTTTTACTTGGTTACAGTTTTAGAGGACTATTAAATCAAGGTTTCTAATACTAATATTTAGTATTAATATACTAATATTTATTTAGTGTGTTTTAATTCTTAACTTATAATTATTTAATGTATGTATATATTAGTACTAATGTAAATAAATATCTGCTAATTGATGGTTCTGGGTCAGGCACAGAATTCATGCTGGATGCTGTTTTAGATTTCTATGTGTATAATTTTTGGTGGTAAAATTCAATTTAAGCATCTCCCACCCCTCTCCACAGCCTCCCACCTATCTCTGCCCCTTTCCTTCCCTTTGTGTTGGCATAGTTTTTTGTAGGACTGAACTCCCAACTGGATTATTTACCTTGGAAGGTAACCCATCTTCTTTGTTTTTCTGAAATGCTTTATAAGGCAGAGCATCTGGTTTGAAGTGTAGCCTCCAAATCATTGCTCCAGTGCAACTGAACAAGCATCGTGGGGAAGTGAGCTGACTCAGTTCAGGCAGGGCAGGGAAAGTGCCCATCAAACCACCACTGGATCTTAAGACATGCTACTTGCTTGATGCTTTAGCCTATAAACTCTACACTTAAGTAATAGTAATGGCATTTTTTCTGAACTAAATTTTTGCTGAATACTATTGCCAGTACAGAAACAACATTTAGGGTAGATTTAGTTTTTGAAATGTGAAGGTTTTTATGATTGGAGATTTTTAATGCCACAAACTAGTGAAAAGCTTATTTTTGTCAGTGCACTTATACCACAGATAAGGGTTATTTGTTGATCTTAGAATAGGGTACACAAAATTTATACCTCCTATACTTAAAAGAGTTTGCTGATTTACTAGCTGGGTTTGGGTTTGGTTTTTGATTTTTTTTTTCTTTTTTCATGTACAGCATATATCAAGTGGATAGAAGTAACATACTGTAACATTTTCCCCCCAGATACTAGAAGAAGTTTTCCCTGTGGCTGATCTTTCCCACTCCTAAGGGACACTGAGGCAGAAGTTTTACAGCTGCAGAGGGGTGGCATATTCTATGCTCCTGCTGGTCTGCCTAAAGATGTTCCTGCTTTCCTCTGTCACTGCCACCCAGCAGCTGGCAGTGCTGCCCCTCTGGTTTTTCTAGTGGAGTGGCTTGCATGACTGCTCCTTAGCCTGAAACCTGCTAACTCAGCCAAGCCAGTTCAGATCCACAGTTCACACTGCTTAAAATAATCTGGCTCATTTTGCCTTGAGCATTTTAGACAGCGTTCATGCAAACCCCTCTGTTGGCACAGCTGTGAGACAGGGTGCGAAAAATAGGGAGAAGTAATGTAGTCAAATCAATGATAAATTTGCTATTCTCTAAGTCTGAACCACTTTAAACACAAGAGCAGGTAACAGAAGTGGTTGCAGCTTGGTTGTGTCCAGCAGACTTGCATTCAGGCGTGATGCTGAGCATACAGTTATAAGTAAACCCATATGCAAATATTTTTGTTCACACTGATATTTAAATATTCATTCACTGTATCCTCCCTTCTTAAGACTAGAGCTGGCTTATGCCTTCATTTCGAGGTTGGTTTTCTTTATTTCACATTCATTGACTGTTCATTTATTTAAGTAAGTAGAGATCAATGATGATGTGTCGAACCGTTGCTACACAGGAGAAAGAAGTTTGATTTAGACTACAACATCATCTCTAAATCAACCAGTTAGAAACATAAAAGTTGATTAGGAGGTACTCTCAGCAGCTCATGAAGCTTAACCTGGCAGCAGACAGCTAATGCTCCATAATCCCAGCTATGGAAAGGCCTAAGGAGTTTGAAGAGTTCAGTTTGGTAATTTACTAGGAAATCCCTGATCATTCCTCCAGAAGAAAAATTAAGTATATGGAGAAGATAACATGGCCTGGACACCTCAGGAGGAACCTAGATGCTGAACAGAATTGATTAGTTTCTTTGACCTCAGCCAGAAGCCTGTTGTTGCAATATCTAAGTGGATTATCTGCCTTATTGTGTATTACCATGAAAGGCTGGAAGCACCGGTGTCGCAACAAGAAGATCCATTCTCTGCTGCAAGATGTATCATCAACAAAATTGCTTTTTAAATTCTCTACCAGTAGATGACAATAACATTTATGAGTAGAATTAACAGGAGAAACAGGAGAAGAAATGTAGTTTCTCAGCTTGGAAGTCACATATGAGAATTAATTAAACTCGCTGGCTTTTTATCTTAAATAAAAAAGGTTAAATAAAATCATTGAGAGGAACACTGTTCCCTTGCATTGTAGCATTTCAAAAACTCTGTCCACAGGAGAGAGGAAAACATCACAGGAAAGAAGCCTTGTTATTAAAAAATCCAGGAAGTGTGAAGGGAACGCTGTATTACACTGGCAGTAGAGGTATTCTGATTCAAGAAACTACTCCAAAAGCACATCTGTCAAGTCAGACATGGTATTTTAAAGACTTTTATTGGAGCACAAAAGGCTGGCAATAACCAATATAATAATTTCTGCCAGCGAATAGGAATGAAATAGTAATTTCAGTATTTTATTTTATGATCATCATTAGCTGTCTTCTGCACCCAGGTTATTAGATATCCCTCAGCTGTTGTCTGCATTCAAAGAAACACAGAATCAGTTTGGAAAAGACCTCTGAGATAACTGAGTTCAATCTTTGGCTGAACACCACCATGTCAACTAGGCCAAGGCACTGAGTTCTGCACCCAGTCTTTCCTTGAACACTTTCAGGGACACTGACCCCACCCACCTCCCTGGGCAGTGCATTCCAATCTTTAATCATCCTCTCTGTGAAAAAAGGTTAATTGGAGTGGAGAAACACAAAGTAACCAATAGGTTGTTGAGTCTCACTAAATGGACAGGGAACACTCTGGAAGAAGGGGAGGGGGCTAGAAGGAGTGACAGGGAATGTTCTAGGGAAAAGGGGGCAGAGAAAGGGAAGATTGACAACTTGGAGGGGAGGAGACTAGGGAAGAGTTTGGGAAGATTTACAGCTGGGGACGGGAGGGGATTAGGGAGGAAGGAAATGAATAAACACTGAACAAAAACATCAGTTTAAGGAAAAAACACACCACAACACTGGGTTATTCTTAAAACCTGTCCCATTCATTGGCCTTGAGGAGAGGCTGAGAGAATGAGTTAGGGGAAGAAAGTCATATTCAGATGGCCTAATTTCCATGTAAATTCCTGTGTTAGATGTTACCTAAAGTTTTAAAGTCAATTAACAGGAAAGAATGAGATGCAGAAGCTAGTGTTCTTACATAGTCCCTGTGACAATGGCTGATAGCTGGTACATAAAGAATAACGTCTAAATGCAAGCATCACTCCTCTACCTTCCTCTTGGATGGGTTTATTAATGGAAGACATGGGAAATGTAGGAATATCAGTGGTGCAACTTTAGTACAGCAGATTCACAGCTTTATATGTGTTCTAGATTACCAGTCACAGACTGTCACAGTGCTCTGACTGAAAGCACAAAGTATCTTGCTAATCTGTGTGTGCTAATTAATTTTCTGTCCTGCAGAATAGGAATATAATCTGGAATAATTCTGCTCTCGTAATATGTAGAATTTCCACCCTAAGTAATTACTCAATCTTTTAGGACTAATTCTTGATATTTTAAGGATACAGGTTATAACTGATATATGGGAGTTATAATTACTAACTGAAAAAAAAGAATCCACTGAAATACCTAGCAATAAATACTTTATATGTTTCCATGTGGAGTGGGTGCAATTGCTATAATTCTAGTTAAGTTAGAGGTTGCCTACATACTAATCTATTTAATGGGTTTTACATCTAAGAATAATCAAAAAGAAAAATCTAATGTTCTGTCTCTAGATTTTCTGCTTTTTATATCAGATTCCATTCTATGGCTCCATTGTGGCAGAAAAGAGATGCTTTTATGCCTGTGATATAATTGCATTTTGAAGCCCCAGGCTTTGCCCAGTAGAACTAGTTCTGATGAGTAGCTTCAATAATTTAAAAGCAAATCTAGCAGTGGCAGAGGAGGGGAAAAACACTTTTTGTGAAGTTTGACCCCACATACACATCCAGCAGTCTGAAAGAGTTTTAGGGATGAGCAAGACCCAGTGTTTACCATGGAGTTGCAGTTGTGTATGTCACAGGATGTGTTCTTGGCTAGAATAGTTCTGTAGGTTACAGGACAATCAAAAGAATGGTGGCCCTTTGCTTCTGGGGCACCTGCTGAACAAACATTACTGTAGATGGTGTTTAGAGCATATTTAATTATAAAATAATAGAATATACTCGGTTGAATGGTACCCACCAAGATCAAGTCCCACTCCTGGCCCTACACAGGACACCCTAAGAATCCCACCATGTGTGATTCTTGCATGGCAAATATTTTTCCCTACATTAAATACTACATAAATATAGTATAGGAGAATATAAAAGCTGATGTTTTTCATCCTTGCTCCATCAAAAGGAACAGCATAAACTGGAGTCTGGATGAGATTAAAAGGAGAAGAAGGGAATGACTGGCAGTGCTATGTAGAAGTAGAATAGCAGAGACTATGTGAAGAGAAGATGAACAGGAGGGAGGGCAACTATATGAGGAGAAAAGAGATCAACAGACTGGGACAAGGGAAACATGCAATTATAGAAGGACCAGAAAACTGTAAATGGAAAAAAGAGAACAGAGAAGAAAGAGAGATGGCACATTTTGTGATTTAATATAAGGCCTAATGTGTCAGATACTCAGAACAATTTTTAATCTAAATAAGGCAACTGAGTCATCTTCTTAACCTGAATTCTCTAAGCATTCCCATATGACCAGATGAATGTATGTGTCATATCATAATGTGATTATGACAGAAGATGCAAGCAAAGCAGATTTGAGCCCAACATCTGTAGCATATAGGGACAGCTCTTAGGAAAGTTGGGAATAGGTGGAAAGTCATTGAGTGTACCCAACTTTTAAAGTAGAATACTTGAGAAAGCTGTTTTGTTTTGTTTTGTTTTAATACTACTTAAAGATCAGCGCATGCACACACACAAACACACATATACACATACATGTACACACACACACACATTCACAGCCCTTCTCCCACTCAAAGAGGGAGAACTGATAGCTTAGCCCTTTGGGTTTAGTCACATTTCAGCTCAAGCAGCTATGCAGATCTAGATCCTGTAATAATTTTTTAGCCATAAAGGATACTTTGTCTACTCACCTTATAAGCAGCTGGGCGCAGCACCGATATTATCAGTCAATTTTTCTGCAGAGAAAAAAATAATAAATTCCTGCCAATGAGCAAAAAGAACTTAAGGAAACATCCATTTACTTGTGTTCATTTAGTGTGGCTTTATAAGTCACTGTACACTATTGCAGCTTGTTGCTCCTCAGTAACGTTTCATATCTCATTTATGTTGTAGTGGTGAATTTGATTTCTCTATCTGCTACCCTCCCCCTGTACCCATATGTGACATTCAACTGAGTTGCTTTGGCCAAAATTACCAAAGTAATTTCTGTAATACAGTCTTTAATGGCACTCTCAGATTTAAGGTGAGATTGTGTCTAAAAATACTTTTATATAACTTGAAGAAGAAAATATTATAGAAACTGAAATTTTTACTATGTTTCCTACAAGTTTCCTTGCTTTAAGGCATACATGTTGCACTGTTTGCTTTTCATGCAAGAAATACTGTGAAAAGTATAGGCACAGATTAGTTAAAATCATTTCATTCATCAGCTATGTGTGGAAACACAGAATACTGAGAGAGCCATCAGTAGGCTAAGAGATTATTTAAAGTGATACTGCCAAATTCTCAAGTGCCACTTCAGTATGTTAGTAGATTACTGTTTAATCATTACTTTAAAATGTGTTGCAGATTTCAAAGTGGTCTGCTTTACAAGGGGAGCATTTTGAAAAATGCTCCCCTTGTAAAATGTGAAGGGGATAAGAGCCTAAAAATGTGAAGGCTAGATAAGAACACTGCCTAGATGCTGTACAGGTTGTAGCCCAATTCAGAATCTGAAATGAGAGCTGGTTCCCTCCCTCCCAATAAGGTTTGTGTGCATGTGTGATATAACAATATGTAGTGAACTATAATGTGTGGGAAACTAAAGTAACAAATTAATGACTATTGTGATTCTCAAGTCCATTGATCTTTCTCCTTGCCGAAGATGGGGATGGCAATGTGAGCTACTATCAATGTAACATTTACTGGAAAAAAGCAGTGCTAGGGGAAGTTAAAATTAGAGCCATCTTCACTTTTTTTAATATTAAAATATAGATGATGAATCACAGTCAATGTAGATAAACCACTTACCTTCATAATGCTGAGGCAGGATGGGAGCAAAAGCTCTCCATTCAAATATCCTGTTGGATGCCTGTATCCTATCCGACAGGCAGTAATCAGGGCAAAGCACTACTGAAATTAATTCCTATAATACTGAGGGGTTTAATGAAAATCCTCATGACAAATTGTCTTTGTTGTTCTCACCGTTTTCTCTCTTGTATCCTAGGTTAATTACAGGGCATTTTAAGAGAAGCTTTTTGAGCATACTATACACGGAGAAGGAAAAGTAACATGCTGTCACTTTCTCAAACTTACCTAGACTCTCACAAACACATATGAATTTAATTCTAATAGTATTTTAAGCTGAGGGTTCATAGTTTATACTTTTACCCATCAAACACTCATTTAGCTTTTCATAGTATAACAGGTGGGAGCAAAAAACCAGTATTCTACCTCTTGCTTGTCTTTCGTAAATAAAATGAAAGAAGCAGTAATTGCACATCTCACAACCCCATTTAGGACTAAAAACCACAATTACAGAATGTTTAAATTAGGCACTGCTGTGAGTTGCAAAGCAGACAAGGCAAGGTTGCTGAAAAGTGAAACAGATGTTGATAGGCAGCAAGCAAAATTCACGGGATGCTGAGTTGGGAGGGGTTCTTTGAAATCTTTCTTGATTTCATTTTCCAGCCATATTGTCAGACTTAGTCATGGATCATTATTTACCAATTAGTATTTGAAATTATAAATAATCTAAATTATTTATAGTCAATAAGCCTTAAGCATCTCTACTCCATTACTTTTCATTTCACCTTAGTGAATGAACACAATTAAGTGACTGTGGCTCCTTGTAAAAGTTCACTTGCATCTAAATTGGCTTTGATAGAGAAAAAAGTTTCATTTAATTTTTTTGCACTTTATTTTTTCTGAGAATCTTTTGTCTGAAATGAACAAGTACTTTGGGCAAAAACTCAAAGTTTTCAAAATGATAACAGCAAATGAAAACAGAAGGTTTAACAGCTCATTCTGGGAACTGTTCAGCAGGTTCCCATGGGAGACTGTATAGAAGGGGAAGGGGAAGGGGAAGGGGAAGGGGAAGGGGAAGGGGAAGGGGAAGGGGAAGGGGAAAGGGAAGGGGAAGGGGAAGGGGAAGGGGAAGGGGAAGGGGAAGGGGAAGGGGAAGGGGAAGGGGAAGGAGAAGGGGAAGGGGAAGGAGAAGGAAATCCCCTGGATTTGAAATTGGTGAGGAATGGAAATGGCAACAAGGAGAATTTCTAGAAGTAGAATCAAAAGGAGGTTTAAGGAAGATGAAGGGCTATGAAGCAAGGAGGTAGAGTTGAAGCACACACAGAAAAGGCTGAGCAACTCAGTGTCTTCTCCTTGGTCTTTCATGGCCACTTCTGTCCTTGTACCTCCTGGGCAGAATCTGGGAATATTGCATTAGTGACCAAGTGAGCAAACTAGACATATGCACGTCTATTGGGACAAGAGAGAGTGTATCCAGTGACATGGAAAAAAGGAGCTGAGGTCATTGCAAGGACTGCTTTGTATCTTCTTCAAAAGGTCCCTAGGAATCAGGAGAAGATCCTGAAGGCTGGCAAGTGTTACATGGGCATGGACACAGATCTGGGGAACTATTTGCTGATATAACTCCATTCAGTTTCCACAAGGATTTTGGAGGAAACCCTTGTGAAAACCATGTGCAATCACATGGAGGACAAGGCAATTTGGAACAGCACGGATTCACAAACCACAAACTGTGGCTGAATAGTCTGAATGCTTGCTCTGAGAAGATGGCTGGCTTGATGGATGAAAGAAGAGGTTATTAATCTTGGCTTCTGCAAGGCCTGTTACATGGTATTCCTACAGCCAAGTTGGTGAGGCATTGACTTGAGCAGTGGACTACAAGGTGAACACACTACTGGCCATATCATGAGGCTCCAAGGGTTGTGATCAACTGTAAAAAGTCCAACTGATGAGTGATTTCTAGTAACGTCTTTCAGAAACCAGCACTAGTGTGGACATTCATTCATTCATGCCTTCACTGCAGATGTATCCAGTGGGATGAAATAAAGCCCTCAGCAAGTTCACAGATGGTACCTGATTAGGGGAGCAATTCATGTGCCAATTAATGTGCAGGGCTATCTTTCAGAGCATTCTCAACAAGCTGGAATATAAATCTGGCAGAAACTTTTTTAAGTTCAGCACAGGCCAATCCAAATTCCTCATCATGCAGCAGGACAGGCTGGACACTAACTGTCTCCAGAGCAGCACTGCATAAAAAGTCCTGGGTGTCCCAGTAGACAAAAAAATTCCAGCGTGAGTCAGCAGTGCATCCTGAAGGTCAACACCATCTGAGGCTCCACTAGTAAGAGAGTAGCCAGCAAAGGGAGAAAAGTGATTCTTTGCTCTCTGTTTGGTGCTAGTAAGACTACTTGGAGGACTGTGTTCTGTTTTGGATTCCCCTGTACAAGATGGACATTGACATAGTGGAATGAGTCCCTTGGAGCACCAGGTGGCCAGAACATACTACATACATGGAAAAGCTCACAGGAAAAGTGTTCTTCTGTCTGAAGGTGAGAATAAGGGGGGAACTTAATTGTTTTCACCTACCTATTGGCAATGTACAGATAAGATGAAGTCAAATACTTCTAGGTAGTGCAACACAATAGGACTAAAGGCAGCAGCCCCAAGTCACAACATAGGAAATTTTATCTAAGTATCAGAAGAATCTTTCCTTTCTTGTGTGTGTATGTGTGTGTACATATGTGTATGAAAAACTGGCACAAGTACCAAGACACTCTGTGGTATTTCCATTCTTGGAGAGCAGATGAAGCTCTCTCTGAAGCTCCTGAGCAACCTTTGAACTCAGATGTAACTTCAAAGCTAATCATGTTTGGGTAGGCCCAGATGAGCCCCAAAGACATCTTCTAACCTGCTACTGCCAACAGAATTTGGTTACTTAAATGGCTGCTTTAATGATGTAAACAATATTCCTGGGATACTTTGTATTTTGAAGAAAAAGGACAGTGAAAATACAGATCATTATTAAGAAATGTATGTCATTACTGCTAAGAAATATTGTAGGAGTGATCATGTAAACCAGGATGTCAGGATAGATTGTGGGTTTTTAATAACAGAACAAAAAAATGTCAGTTATCCCAACCTCCTTATTGTTCCTCACACAGATACCATCCCTTACCATTCATTATCTTACTTATCCATAGATCCTTGTTTAGATGTCTTTACTTCAGGTGAGTCCCTTGGGGCTTAGAAGATAAGGTGTATTTTCTTTTTGACCTTATAATCTCTCTTCCATTTCATTTTCCTAATAATTCATAATATTCCTTTTACATTAAGCAGGTGTTTTTATAGAATGGTACATGGTTTCATCAATTGCAGTAGCCAATTTCAGATTTGTAGCAGCTCACTTACAGCTCATCACTGGTATGTATAATTAGGACTCTTTTTTTTTTCCTGTTTCAGGTTGAACATTTATCAGCATTATTCTTGGTCCATACTTTTTTCATCAATCACAAAGAATTGAGATTTTTCTGCAATTTTTCAAACATCTTTGGCTTCTACTACATTAAGTAATCTGGTATGATTTAATCTCACCTCACTATTCAGCTTTAGTGAAATTACTGAGGACTATGCTGAACAGTGCATTTCCCTACACTAGAAATCTTTTTGAATTGTGAAGAGTGACCATTTAATTTTCTGCTCTGTGTTTTCTATTGTCTAACCAGTAAGGCAGTTGTGCCCCGTAAAAAAAGTTTCAGCCTGAGAATCTCCAAAGTCTATTCCATAGTTCTTTACACCTATATAAATTCTTTTCACTTTTCTCATGTAGAGTCTGATCTCATTTGGGTTCCCCTTTCATATCTAAGTTGCTTATCAGCCCTACAGACATTCTGGCAGACTTTCTGTTTTGGAAGTGCTTAAAAATATTTTATTATTAGTTTTACACCTTCGGAAACATGCTCTTCAAAGTAATTTTTTGGCTGGACTTACTAAATTTAACTTTCCAGAGCTGATATTATTTTATATTTTTCTGGTTGGGAGACTTCCACTTTCAGAAAAACTTCTAATAATCACAATTAATGTGCTGTGTATTGAAATGGCGTAGAAAAAATCAGAACTCTGGGGAGTTTCTCTTTCCCCATTCCATGCCTTTCCCTCCAAAATGACCTGACATTAACTGAAAGAGGGTAGATTTTGATCAGCTATAAGAAAAAAATTCTCTGCTATCAGGGTGGTGAGGCACTGGAACAGGTTGCCCAGAGAAGTTGTGGATGCCTCATCCATGGACATGTTTAAAAACAAGTTGGATCAAGCTCTGAAGAACCCGGTTTAGTGAAAGGTGGCCCAACCCACAGAAGGAGTTTTGGAACAAGATGGTCTTCAAGGCCCTTCCAACCCATTCTATGATTTTATGTAGTTAAAGTTATTAATTTTTTACTGCTTTTTTTTCTGAATTGCTTTCTCTCTCTTTAGTGCCTCATCAGAAAAGGCCTTAAAACATACAGGGAATGCTCATAAAATTCAAGCCATGGGAAAAAAAGGAAAAGAGAAAACATTTGCAAAAATGAATAGAAAAAGGAGCAGAATGAAGAAAGAACAAGTTGGGAAAACTTACACAGATAAATAAAAAAGTGATCATACCAAAATAATCCCTTCTCAAATGCTAACAATTTCAGTGCAGCTTGCTCTACAGTTCAGTGAGATGAGTTCTAGAAATATTCTGAAACTATGAAATTGTGCTTTCTGAAAATTGTACCCACATATAGATAAAAGTGTATATATGGATATATGCATGTGTGTATGCATGTTCTGCCTCAGAAGTGAGGAAGACTGAGACAGCAAGGTTTCCACCTGCTTTGATGGGATTTGAATAGCGAGCAGAACCCCCTAACTAGAGGCAGATTTCATCCTTGAGCATCTGTGAGGCTTTATCAGCAGGTTCCAAACAGTGGGATCTGTCTCCTGCAAACAGGTGTGCGCAGATGTGATTCCTGGCTATATTCTGGCAATGGCCCAGCACCGCACGCTTGCAGAAGAAGCCAGTGATGGTACCAGATTATGTCAGTCTCAGTCTCACTGAATCCTGTGAGCCTTTCCTCATGAGCCACTCCAGGAGAGTTGCTGATTTCTCTCTGAGGCAGCTGCTCTGCACAAAAATGTTGGGTCTGTTTAGAGTCTTAACTCTAAGGTAAGGCCTTCCAGCAATGTATTGACAACTTTAACATTCCTCCAGATTTGCAGGGAGAAGATACCTTACCTTTTGGAACTGAGCTATTATCAAACCTTAGAAATGCCCCTACCACCCCTTAAAGGGAAGTAATACAAAAACTAGTATTACTCTATGTATAAATAACATATCCATTCTTACTCCAGGAGTTCTGCTGGATTCTGAGTTCTTATTTGAAAGGCCAAGTTGCATCTGCATTTGTAAGCATTTTTTTAACTAGGCTTAACAATGAGACTTTTCATTTATATCTTTGAGGACAGATCTAGGTCTTCCAAATGATTGACATCAAGGTAAATGACAGCACTGGTTGGTTCTGTCTTGCACTTCTTGAGAACCCACAGCACAGGACAAGGGAATAACCAGCTGTGTGCACTCAGCACCTGGGCTGCAATCACCCCATAAACTATGTGTTGCATGCAACAGCTTTGAGTTTGTTTCCCAGATGAGTTCAAGATGTAAAATTTAACCTGTTAAGCCTCCTGGGTTTGAGCTGTAGCAATTTGAAGGCCTCTGCAAGGTTAGCAACTTTTTTGCACTGAGCATTTGGAGAAACCTTTATTTCAGGCAGATACAATCCCTACCCTGAAGCACTCATTATCTCTGAGGTGTTTTGTACATTGCTGAAGGCCTTCATGAATCCTGAATAAAAGCTCTCTGATCATTCACTCTTTCTGATTTCCCTGTCTCCTCATCAATGAATGCCTGTGAATGTAGTGCTCTCCTTTACCGCTGTAAAGGGAGACAATTCCTTCAGGAGCCAAAGCAGAGTGGTTCACAGGCAGGAAAGGAAAGGCTCAGAGTAAGAAGAAAAAAGATACAAAGACCCGAGTAAGTTTGAGAATACTTAACTATTCTCAATCTAGACAGACTGGCAATATATGAGAAATAAGACTGCAACAGTAGAGAAAAAAAAGCATTGAAAGAAACTTCATCACAGTTAGATAACACAGAAAAGTGACTGAAACACGAGGAAGTGTAGTACTATACTACACAGTATAGTATACCACTATACTGTGTTATGCAGTACATAGCAAAACAAGGTGATGGAAGTTAGAAAAGAAAATGGAAAAAAAAAAGTTCAAGACATAAATTTAGGTTTTGTGGTTTTTATAAAAAAAATGTTCAGTGGAAAATGTACACATAAACCGGTACATATAGAAACCATTTTTCTCCCATAATGCTGTAATGCTATAGAATATAAATGGGCTATGCTAATAGTAGCTCTGTGAGGTAGGACAAAACTATTATTTCATGTTCTTGGAGCTAAGCACTGAAAAATAAAGTGAATCTCAAGAGGGCACAGTAGAAATCTGCAGATGTAGAATGGGTCTCAATTTGTTGGGTATCACTGAATTATTTCTTCCTTAGAAAAGTTTAATATATTAAAAAAATAAAATGGAATTAAAATATTTGGTTTGCTATAAAAAGTCATTATGGTGTAGCAATGTATGATTTTATGTTGAACAAAATTATTGTTCTTTTTTTCCTCTTGTTGCTACTCTAGTGGGCAACAGCAGCATAATCTTTCAGCAAAACTGCAGCAAATATACCTCCATAAGGATTTAATAACTTCACCTTTAAACACTACTATTTACTGAAATTTGAGTGTTATCACCAATATTGATGCAACACATGGTCCAGTGGTCCTGTAAAAGGAACAACTGCCAATACACATTTCAAAGCTGCTTCTGATTTTACATCTATAATTTACGCTACAGCTCTCTACAGTAGTTTCCTGATCAAACTAGTCATGCTCTACCCTGACACACTGATAACTCTTACGTTGCCCCAGCATATTGAAATATCTCACAGTAGCTTTTTACACCAAGAATTTCACTACAATTTCACTTTCGTAAGGAACTTGAAGAGCCCAATATGGACAGCATGTTAAAAATATTCTTAATCATTAGAGATTAACAATTTGCTTTTTTGAGCATAATTTTATCCTGATTACTCTGGAGATGGGATTAAGACTGACACAAGGTGGATTTCATATGAGGGTCAAGGCCCCTGACTCTCAGAAGCATTATAAAACCAGTGAACATAAGTTTTGCTGAATCTTCTGAGAATGAAGAAGAAGCATGGAGTTTTCAGCTTTCAGCAGCAAACTGGACTGGCTTTGAGCACAAGCAAAGCAGAAATTGTCTAAGGTGGCAGGCTTCTGGAAAGACAAAGCACGCATCCCTTAACATCTGTCCACCCTAATTTTGTCCATATTAAGACAGGGAAAAACAGGTTGTCTGAAAGCACTGCTGCCCCTAAAGTAGGAGTGGAAACTACTGGTAGAATGCCCAGTGCCAGCAGCTGTGATAGCTGACTGCTATCAGTCCCTGGAGGCAGCCAGATTAACAGCATGAATCCTCTAGATCTCTCCATTGCAATTCCTCACTTCTCTGTGGCAGGCAGGGGTGGCCCTGTCCCACCTGTTATTTTAGAAGGATTGACTGTCAGTTTTGTCTGAGCTGTTGAAAATTCTTCTGCTGGCTCTAGAATAAAAGGCATGTCAAATGTTTATAGTGAGGAATATTTTAAATGAGGAATAATCATGGCATTACTTACATTTAGAAATTCAGGGAGCGTCCTTGGTCTCAATGTAGTGTGTAGCATGCTACTCATTCCAAAATGCAGATGACTTTATCAGTGTTCGATTCTCCATCTCTGACTATCTCAGTTTATTCTTTTTCTACTCAAAGTTCTTTGTGAATTCAGCAGTGTAATATTAAAATCAATTTTCATTCAAGATGGATGGATGGATGGATGGATGGTCTGCCATCACTGTCTGCTTTTGAGATTTGAATCACAAAGGTTCAGGTTTGACTTTCGAACTTCCCTGTGTTTGGAAGATTTTGGTAATTTCCATACCTTCTACCAATGGAATTTCCAGGCATTACCAATTTGGTAGCTAAAGTAGAATTGTACATGGAACTTCCCAAGTCTCTTCCACAATTGTCTGATTGATTTTTGTGCCCTGGAGCTCTATTCCTTCAAACTGACCCTCAGATCTCAAGAGATGGAAGTGAACCATCCTTTAGATTTCTGAATTGTTCTCTTGGGTCTATTTTGGGTTTGTGCTATTTCCTCATGTTGCAGCTAGTGTTTGTCATAGTGGCAGAAGTTTTGAATGTAACTGCTCCTCTAGTTTCACAAATCAAGATAGCTTTTTATTTATTTAATTAATTACTTTTTATAATTGTTCATAAGTGTCACAGTGAACATACTGCCGCATATTATAAAACCCTTTTTTTTCATCTCTATTAAGTCAATGATTGTATTATGAGGCTCATGAGGATCAGTTTTCTCACTCCTTATTTAATTCTCTTTATGGCTTCTTCCTCTTTGGTGTACTACTGCCCTAGGAAAGAGGACAAACTTTCTGTGAGTTTTGCTCAGGCTCAGTCTAGGGCTGCACTCTAGCCAGTTCACAGGCTTCCTGGTTCTTCTTATTTCTGGCATAATTCTGGTTATTTGCAGTTTTTTTTCCCAGATGCAACTTATTCCAACAGTCAGCAAGCTCTGACATTTGTATGCACAGATCCTTGCCCTTCTTTGTGAAAACCCTTTGAACACTGTGGCTGGAGGCTTACTTCAGCTTTTTAGTTGGACAGTGGTTCCCATTATTTCAGTTGTCATTACTGTCAAGGAGCTTGACTGGTTTTTATATTAGTCCCCAGTGAAGACTGGATACTTGCTGTTCCAATGAACTATTAGGAAGACACTCCAAAAGAGTACTTCTTTGAGATTTTAAAGAAGAAAATGGTAGGTGATTTTAAATTATTTCTAAGTCTGAGATTAGTACTGTATAAATGTTATTTGGACTTTATGCAAAAAAACAGTAATTTCTTCTTTGTACTGGACAACTAGCAACTCCTCATACACCTGCTGGTATACTTAGTCACTTTTTTGCAAATCAGCACAAGCAAACTTCCCAAGGGCAGATTTGATGAAATGGCACACTCCCATGCATTTGAAAAATGACCTGCTACCTTCCTTGCAATAACCAAACACAGGGTGAGAGGCTGTTTGAAAACCCAGGGCTCATCCAGAATTGTGGAGTGTTGCTTTGCCAGCATGCAGGAGAAAAATTAGTTCATGGCTGTTAGAGATAATCCTTTCCCTTCTAGTAAAGTCATACCAAGCCAGTGACCCTTTAAAAATAGGAAGGAATACTTGCCAGCTCTGGTCTTCTATGACCCTGCTGGAAGAGAAATTAATGTCTCAAGATACCCTGTGCACCCTTCTTTGTTTTCTACTGATAATCTACTGGTTTCACTCTGTTTCATCTTTTGTCTCTCCACTTCACCAGGCTGGCTGGGTGGTGAGACACTGCAAAATTATGTTAAGCAAGACCTAAGGGCAGACATCCAAGTGCAAGATTGAGAGGAAAAGGGTGTAAATAAAGCAACTACAAATTTGATTCCAGAGTAAGCTTAACCGTTACTCCGCTTCCAAGCATCCCATGAGGGATTTCTTTTGCACTGCTTTGCAGTGAGAGCAGAAGATGGTGGATTCATAGTCAGTTTTCTTCCCAGGTGGTGAGCTCAATTCTGCATGGCTTCCATTCCTATATGCCCTGTATTCCTTTGGGACTCTGCTTCTGGATGCACAGGCAAATACTGATCATATCCTTTCTTGAGAGGGACACCTCTGACACTTAAAGGGTTATTTCCATGTGAGCCTGGCAGGGAACTGCTGATTTTGCCTCCTGAGATTAGAAGTGTTTTGCACCAAGAGTGCACATTCTCCTATTGTCCTTTGGCGATCTGCTGACAACCTGTCCTGCCCATAAAATCTTTTAATTCTCATCATGCTCTACTGGGGTTATTTATAAAATCATCATACCTCTATGATGAGGTATCAGCTGTGTGTGTGTGTGTGTTCTGCAAGATTCATGATCACTGGTACCTTAGTGACATTCTACACACCTCACACTTTAATACAAGGATATCTGATGCTGTAAATTTCATATGGTATGAGTGTTAATGCAACTTGTGCCCAGTGTTTCAGATGGTGTTCTTTTGGAAGATCAGCTCCTCTCTGCTTTGCTGTATGTCTAGGTACAAAATGCATTTTATTCTGATGTAACTGCACAGCAATTCCAGGCAAAGAATATCACTTGTATAGAGCTATACCGTAATTCCATAAGAAAAAAAAATCCTGGTTTTATCTTATCTTGGATGTACAGTGCCCCTGGATTCTTAGAGATACAGTCGCCCTTGATACAGAAACCCAGACACTGATTTTGAAGATAGAGTTCATTTTGGGCTTCATTGAGACAATAGACATTGGTTTTGGCTGCCTTCAGAGGACAGACTTTCAGTGAAGCAGAGCTGATGTTGTAATCTTGGATGATGATGGCATTTGTGATTGTTCAGTGAGCCTTCCAAGGATCAGCCTACTGCTCTGGGTTTGGACACAATTATTTTCATTCTGAGAAAATTACTCATGGTGTGGAAGGAGATCACAATTATTGCTGGGGTAGATTTAGATCTTTCCTAGACATAAGATGTTTTATGTTTTATGTTTTATGTTTATGTTTGCATCATATCCTGCATTTTTAAAATTTTTGAAGTCAGCGGAGTAAAAGGCCTGATTTTCTTTTCAGAATGGTGTATGAGGTCAGCTGTCCAGAGATATTTTTCTCTTTGTAGTGCTCATAGGAAAAGAGGCAAATGTGTAGATTTTTAAATTGTGCTAAAACAGACATCATAATGAGAAGATAATTTTAGAAAACAACTGGCTATGAATGAAAGACTTCTTTCTTCCCTTCCGCAATTCATTTTAAAAAATCCAGCTTGGCACTTTTTTCCCTGAAATGATACCTGTCTCTCTTTATCTGTACAAGATAGCTGCAAACCAAAATTATTCAATTAATTGAATGATGTGATTCAAATGCTGTATATGTGGGCTTTTATCCCCTTTCTCCCTCCCACTAATAAGGAAAAGAATTCTATATTTAGGGGATTGTACCACTAAGATTGTGAGTTTTATGTGAAGCTGAAATAATTGGCATTGATAGTTTTATCAACAAGAATAAAATTAGAATGATAAAGTAAATGCAACCTAGAGAAATGAGACAAAAGGCAGAAACCAAGGAGGAGGTTTTCTCCACAGCTAACGTTTTTGTAGTTGGTGGCCACAAAAGCATCTTTCTGAGATATTTGCTTGGTCTGGTGGGCTGACCAAATCGGGAGAGTGGCAGTAGGACCAAAAGCCTTCTCAGGCTTCTCAGCGACAGATACTTTCTGATGAACAGGGCTCCTAACCACTCAATAGAGCTATATGCTTTATGCCTCACTTACTGCAGCTTTCTGTTGCAATCTTTCGTTAATTCATATCTAGTGAAATTGATTGTGCTTTCATTTTTTGGAGAACTGAATTTTTAGTGTTTATCTATTTGAAAACAAGCTCTTGTAACTCATAGTATGGAGTAAATTGAACATAGGCTTTTAGAACAGAGTATTGACTATTCTTTATTCAAAGATTAGACTTTATTTCCAAATTTTGGATAGCTTTTTGTGCCTTTCTTTCTCTTTTTTTTTTTTTTTAATCTAGTGCATGGTGCTACCACATTTGCAGAGTTTGATCCAGAAGAATAGAAGCACATGCTTAAGGAAAAGAATGGCATGAGGTTCATGAACCCCATAATTAGTTCCCCTTCCTAGCTCTAAGCAGTAATTAAATCTGTCACTTCTGCTCTGCTGATTCATTTATTTAGCTATTTAATTGCTCAGCTCAATACGTCTTTATCTCCGGAACTGCAACATTTTATTCAGCATAAGGAATAGCATAACCCATTATTATTTTTTGTCCAAGGGCAGGAACATGTAAAAGAAAAGAACACTAATACTAGATGATTTGCTGGTGTTGTCAGTTTTCACTTATCAAATAAAACAGTATTTAAGGGAAAACTTCAACCAGTGCTTGGGGATAGCTTTCTTTTCTGTACACAGGTTTCCTTCTCCAGGAAATTATGTCAAAAGCAAGGACCCAATGTATCTGATCCAGGTTTCTATTTTCATAATGAGTTAACTTAAAGCACTTCCAGGTAATGCGTAATTCTCTATAAAATGAGTGCTTTGTCAGTAGAATATTTTACAACAGTTTAAAATTGCAAACATACATTAAATTGTTCATAAGCTAAATAGTATCTTTGCTTTGTACATTTTAGTTTTGGGACATTGCTCAGTCAGGGAGATTTCTGTCATCTGTCTCTTACATTTATCATCAAATGGAGCATTTTGTTTTGAAAAGCAAACGGCATTTGGAATACTTTCACACTTGCAAAGACAGCCCTTCTGAATATCCCTTTGTGAAGCATATATCCATACATGCAGTTTTTCTTATGTTACATTTTCATCAGTCCTTAAGGGAGCTTGCCAGATACCTCCACCATTCCTATCCATAGGCTGGAAAATCTGGTGTAGGAAAGCAGCATGCAAAATGAAGAGGAGCAGATCAAGACAGATCAATACAGAGTCTTTTGGTGAAAGGAGATTTTTTTTTAAATTTTTATTTTTATAACCCTTTTTATTTCTCTTCTTTGAACTTGGGAATGACACCTACAAAAACTAAAGATACAAAACTTGCCCAGAATTCAGAGACAAGGATATTTTTCTGTCACTTCTAACATCAGTAACTCAGTTCCACCAATTTGTTCATCTGCCTGGCTGGCTAAATTTTTATACCATGCACACAGCCTTGCATTTCACTCCATTAGTGGTTTATTTTTGCTGTCTTCTTATTCAGTCACAACTATGCAGTTATTTAAGTCATTGCTCATGTTTTTGCCAAGTAAGCTTATTATTCTAAAAATCTTTTTCCTGCTTACCTGGAGGGGTTTTTGTTGTTAAGGATTATGTCGGGGTTTTTTTATTCCTTCAGCGAGACTTCTGTCCACTCTTTTGCAATGCAACACATGTTTGTACTGCTGCTGTGACCAACTCACACAGTTGGCCCTGACTGAAATAGATGCACAAGCCTGTGTAAAGACGAGTCAGTGGAACTGGCAGGGTTAATTAGGCATATTGCACAGAACACCTTGGAAATTCAGCTGGATGTTCTTCCATTACCCTGGCCGCTGTGCTGGGCTGCACAGACCCACAGCATGCCTGTGCCAGAGTGAGGACCTCTGCTTCCCTGTCTTCCCTGTCCCCCATCATCAGGGAGGGCTTTGTCAGCCCATGGGCTGGCAGCTTTGGCCCAACAATGCTCAGTCTGTGTTGTTCTTGTTGGTGTTGTTGTTTTGCATCTGTGCACTCGGGGTTACTCACAACTCTTTGTTGAAATAAAAAAAAATATTTCTCTGCTGAATCTAAAAAGTCTGGAAATCTTGTGGGCAGTTTTGTTCTTGCAAGCCTGCATATGAGATTTTTGGACTAGGGTTTTGTATGAGTTTCACTTAAATATTCTCTCTTTTAAATCAAGTGATCTTCTAAAAGTACATTCTTCGTTACTTTGGGCACATGCTCAAATTCAGAGAATTAATAAAGCAGCAAAAACTCTCTGTGACCATCCTTTATAGATAAAGGTGCTTTGAGAATAAGTCTGTATGTGAATTGGTTTAGTTTGAGAAAGCAGTGTTCACTGCAGCATGACAAACAAGTGTGATCAGAAGAGGGCATGGGAATGAAATGGAAAAAATAGCATGTATTTGTAGTAGAAGAGAAGTTGATTTTTGAGTTGATGGAAGCAGGACAGAGGAAATACAGGGTTAATTTCAGATGGCCTTTGTCTCGGTTCTAAAAGAGCATGCAGTCGGTCAAAAGGATTAACTACTTTTACACAAATTTGTACATAAACATTGAGGCACGAGACTTGGACATGAGCTGAGGACCCTCCCTTTGCAATGATTATATTCTTGAACGTCTGGGGAGGGAATTAGGTGACAGTGGCTATTGGCTTCCCCTCAGATGAACCTAGCTGTTGTCATCCATCAACAGACTGGAAATTACTATTTCGAAGGCACTGCAGAGTTTACATGCAATCCTGTGGGACCAAAACCACTCCCTTTTTCCACTCTGCCCTCCCCATGCTAGAACCAGTGGCATCCAGCTACTTGCACAGTGTGAACTGGACATTTGTGAAGTGATGCACAAGCCCAAGGACCAGGCGCTGTTGTGCTTGATCAAGGGTGTGCTGGCTTTTTGTGAGTTTTGTTGTTTGTTTTTTGGGTTTTTTTGTTAGTTTTCAACTCTAGTTCAATGTACAGTTAGAAACCTCAGGCTGTAGTTTGTCCTCACTCACAGCACTGGAATAATGTTAGTGTAAAATGTGTCTAAATCAAATTACATTAAATCCTTCAGTCTTCATATAAATGCACCCCTGTCTGTACTGTATTAATATATTGATTTACTTATTGGTGTATTGGGAACTTCTGTTAATGTTTTAATTAACAAGGTAAGCCACTGCCTGTACTATTTGTGTGAAGCACCATCTGTGGGGTTGGAGTCTACCTCTGCCCAGCCCTGGTCAGTCGACTTGGTTATATAAGGTGCACAAACTTGGGTACCTATAAATATTAGCGAGCAGCTGTCACAAAGGGATTGTGAACGAGCTGCTCTGGACCTCGAAAACATAATAGCTTGGCACCCAGAAATACACAACTTTGATAACATACCACGAGGTCACGTATATGGGGGAGAGGGTAAGGAGGTGGCGACTGCTTTTAATTTTTGTCTCTTTTATAAAAAACAACGTAATTTTCTTGCTTTGTGTTTCTGGTATACATCGGATATTTACAATTTTTATCACATTAAGATACGGCATTCCTAGCCTTGCCAGTGCTTTTGTTTGGATATTTATAGCAGCTTCTGGTCATTGTTGAGCAAAGGCGATTGCCCTGCCCTCTGGCCCTTTCTTAAGCAGATTTTGGGCAGAAGCTCCTCTCGTGTGGCACTAATTGAAGTGACTGGTGGAGGGGGTGTCGTGAGCATACTTGTGTTGAGCAGCCAGGGTCTAAGCCAAGAGAGGAAGAGAGGTTAAAACGGGGAGAACGGAGGAAAGAGGAAGGGAGGGGGGAAAAAAAAAACCAAAACAAAACAAAAAAAAAAAACCGCGGGCTTTGCCTCGTTCCGGCGGAGCAGAGGGCTGCGCGGGCTGCCGGCCATCTGTCCGCGCAGGGCGGGGCGGCGGCAGCGGCGCCCGGGCAGCGGCGGCGGCAGCGGAGCGGCTCCGCAGGTGGGTGCGGGCGCCGCGCTGCGCTGGGGGCGCGGGGCCGGGCGGGCGCGGGGCTCTTGCTGTGCGGGGCGGCGGGGGCCGAGCGGGCCGGGCCGGGCCGGGCCGAGTCGGGAAAACTCCGGCTGTACGGCCCGAACCCAACAAGTTGCGGTAGAAGTGCGGAGATGGCGCTGGTTTATCCGCCGCACGAGTGAGCCGCGCCGAGGGAGAGCCGCGAGGGACTGTCACTGGGAAGTGTGGGCTCCTTCCCGCGGGTGAGTAACGCCGCCTGAGCCGCGGCTCCGGCGCTGGAAGGGCGGGAATACCATCGGAGCCCGCTCGGTGTGTGCCCGTGTGCCGCGGTTCATGCTTTCCTCCAAGTTTAACGTGAAGCGCGGAGAGGCCGAGGAAGACCACCGGGCTTGCAGAGGGATTAGGAAGGCAGAGGTTAGTAAATTCCTGACGTGCTGTGAAGCAGCATCGCTGTCAGAAGCAACCAATTTGGAATATTGTCCCATATTTTGGAATTTGTATTGGCGTTGGAAGTTGCCGCCTTTCGCTCACGTGTTGCTGGTTCTGGCGGGTTTTCTTGCTGTTGTTTTTAAGCGGCTGTGTCGTCGCTCAGCGAGTTGTGCAGTAAGGGAAAAGTGTGAAGTGTGTGCTTCCTAGAGAAAAGTTCAAAAATACACAGTAGTTTTAAATTAACAGTAGTAATAGAGGAGTCTGGGCTTCGTAGTTCATTACTGTGATTATTCATATTATTATTTTTGAAGATGAAAGAAAAATTGTTCCTGTGCACCTAAAATGATGTTTTAATGTAATTTATGCGTCTGTTAGAATGTCCTTATAGTGGATATGGTTATGTTTAGTGTACAACCTTGTATTTGTGTTTCTGATAACCTTCCTAGTGCTACTGGAAAAATAAACATTCAGTTAACGCACATTATCTAAACATATTTTAACAGCTCAGGCATAAATTACAGGCAACAAAATGCAGTCATAACTGGCAATTCCTTTGCAGGTCTACTTTCAAGTGTTAAAAAGAAATAAATATCTGTTAGACGTGTGTGTACCATCCTGTCTGGCTGTAGGTCTTGTTTGTTTTTTTTGTATATGGTTCTAGAAGTAGAACAATAGTGGAAAATGGAGTTGAGCAGCTGGTAATCCATTTGTCTATTGCTTATCCCTAAAATGATTCCTGATGCAAAGTTCATAAACTGTCCCTGAGAATGGTTCAAATCTGAGTCCAGGAATTGGCCATGCTGAAATCCGTCAAGAGTTTATAAAAATAAACAGAAAAGCTGAGGTTTGCTTCCTCATAAACCTCTTAAGAAATATGTCCTCTATCTAGTATGCTACTCACTGTGTCCCAGGCAAGGGAAAACTTTGATGAATCATGTGGATATTGCTCCATACCATCCTTATCTATAATCAGCAAACAAAAATGTTTTTACTTTCTTTAGTCTGGAATGGCTGTTTCTTACAGAAGACCTTGCCTTCTGTCTTTCTCTCATCTGTGTCCTTGCTGCAAAAAATAAGTCCTCAAGAATATACATATTTGTTTTATGGGTTATATTCCTTATCTCTCCTACCTTCCAGTTTATGTTGGTTTAAGTATTTCTGTAGTATTGAAGTCAGTTGCCATTACTTCCTTCAAGGACCCTATTAAAACACATTTGTAGAGTGTGTGCAGTATGATAACGTGTAGCGTCATGGATATATTTAATTTTATTCTTACATGGTTCCATCTATTTCTCTTATTACTTCAGAGAAGCAAGAAACATGATGAATGCTCCATTAATGGTATTGGTAAGAAATACATTAACGCAAGTGCACGGTCAGTAAGAAAGTGTTTTTATTTGAAAGGCTTCTCGTACCAGACAGCGTACTAATAATCATAACCTGTGCCACGTATCTTCAGTGCTTTTGCTTTTAGGTTCTTTATAAATACATCTTTTATTCAGCATGGCTGCATTTTCACCAAATGCCCAGGCTCCTTGTTCCTTTTCAGCCTTTGCAGTCTCTGAATGCTGTGGGAATTTGCTGGGCAAAGGATTGGGTTTCTGTGGGGTAGGCAGTTCAGGATGCAGCACTTCTCAGAAGCCAGCTCCGTATCGTAGGACACTGAGGTCTGATAATAAAGTCAAGTGAAATGTGGTATTAAAAATATAAGTCAAATCCGAAGACTGCTGTGTTGGTTGGATACCCAAGAGCAAGCTGGAATAGCCACTCTGACAGATAACTGAAAATGCAATGAAGGACTTTTGCAAGCCATGAGGGAAAGCGCTCAGTTTTCTGCACGTGAAGCTGCTTTCCACGGATACATCCCAGGGCAAGAGGCTGTCCTGGTGAAAGCACAGGGTTCACATCCCTCATGCTCAGTACCCAGGTAGAAGGACAGAAGTTGGAGAAGCCGAGGGTGAGGTGGCCCTCCTGCCTAGGAGTGCTGGGAGCCTGGGTCCAAGCCTGTTGGGCAGGGGCAATTCCAGAGGGACCCTGCAGCAGGGCAAGGGTGCATCACTGCAGATAAAAGTTGTGCAGCAGCTTGCAAACCTAATGGGGGACATGACTGCAGCCACAGGGGTGTGTGGCAGAAGTGCAAAAGAGGTATTTGTGGGAGCAAGGGTTTTGGAGTGTCAGATGTTGTGGCAAAACACATGGTGGTCATGGTGTCATGTTTTTAAGGTGGAAGAGAGATCAAAAGGTCTGGTGGAGTGAGCAGTAAAGGCAGGAGGATGACACCAGCAGCCAAAGGTCTCAGTGCTACCACAGGGAGGCTTTGCAGCTGGATGGATGACCCAGTTTGGGTGCTTTGGAAAGAGTGAGTCAGGAGCTGGGAAGAACCATTGAGGATCCTGTTTGTCATCATGGACCAAGGAGGAAGCATTGGGCAGCTGAGCTGAGGGCAGATGACAACAAGTAATTATAACTGGGGTGCAGCACAAGGGCTGACAGCCAGGAGACGGTCACAGTGAATAATCTCTAGCCTTTTCTGTGGCATATGTGAAATTGGGAAGACAAATTTAGAGTTCAAAGCAAAACTTAAGGATAGCAACCAAAATAATTCTGTAGCACTGAAGATTTTTACTCTCTTTGTTATTCGCTTCCCAAGATTTTCAGTTAGTGGGATCTCCATCTTCTGATGTTTATAACAACATCATGATTGGGGATTGTAGAATGCACAGAAATTAATTTTCATAGACTTTGCCAGATCATTTTCCTTTAAAAGAGACCTAGTTGCACTTTTAATAACAGATGCACTCTGTTGTAATAATTTGCTAAGCAACAGGCTCACTGTGCTGCCTGTGAAGCACAAAAGCAAGGGACGCTTTGACACGTCATGTAAAGCTTACATAAAGTTTGTGAGCAGCAGCAGAAAGAGTGAATGATGAATGCTCCTGATTTTGTTCCTTACGTGAAAATAGTTTATAGTTGGGTATTTTTCTCTGCTGGCTGCCATCAGCAATAGAAGTATCAACAGGAGAAAAATGGGTCGCTTGGGTTTTAGCATTAAGCAGCAAATCCAGGGCCAATAGGATTTAGCTGGGATGTTAAGGTTTATTCAGTGCATTTAGTTAATGAAGTCGGGGAGGGGAGGAAGAAGGAAAAAGTCAGTGTCTGGGCTTGGGGGAAGGGATGAAATAGCCTGCTGCCACCGAGTGCATCCTACGGTGACTCCTCCTGATTGATAGATGCTCCACAAGACAAAAACAACTCAGCAAAGGAGGTTTTAATTAAAAAAACAGCAGCTCAATGCCAGCTGTTTTGGATTAAAATCAAGCAGAAAATCTTCTGTAACAGACATCTACTTGGTCTTAAGGGTGTGTGTTTTTACTCCTAGAGGTGTAGTGTCCATCAACTGGTGAGAGGGGAAGAGGGAGATAATAATACATGCAAGCATCCTTGAAGTGGCCATGGAGCCATGGAGATATTCAGCAAGAGCAATTGTATGTTAATATTCATCATTGAGGCACAGAAGTCAAGTTCAGGCTAACAAACTCCTTTTTGAGCAGTCTGCCAGATTTCTAGCAGACAGCCCATCATTCCCTCGCACATGGGTGGCCCTTTGCTGTGCTCACCCGGATTCTGAAGCCTTTGTGTCCCCTGCCAGAGGCTGTCATCTTGTGTACACACATGCTGTTCAGCATCTTGACTTGCCTTCTGAGCCCTGAAAGCCCTTAGCATAGAGACACAAAAAACAATTAGCATAGAAAGTCATTGTTATTTAAAATATTAAGGGCTATTACCTACATGTCGAAAAAAAATTTGCAAACCAACATGAATTGATCTCTTCCCTCAAGGGAGTTAGTTTGTTGGGTTTTTTAATTCTGGTTCTCTGATTCTGGCTCCCATTTGGACCAAACCTTATTTTCCCCAAAGCTGTAATGGTCATTATGAGTCAGATGAAGTTTCTTTCTCCGTGCACCTCCTCAGAAGTCTGTGCTTGGCCATAGTATCTCAACACTGCTGGGAGTCATTAAGCAGCAATTAACACTGTCAAGACTCAGCCAGTGACCTCAGCAGACTTTCCTCCTATGGGGGATGTGGGCATCAGTAGCAGGATCTGACTAGCAGTATAAAATAAATAAGCAGCAGGTTTGCAAAATTAATAAATATACCTGTTGTTCTTGGCATAATCTAGTTGCTCAGACAGCCTATAGCTTGATACAATTCTGGGAGGAGGATGCTGCAATATTTCTTAGTAGGATTTATTGCAGTGACACCTGAAAACTTGCACAAAATGGTCTGGAGATAAACTTGAATGTGTGATTTTTGGTGGGTTTGGTTTTTTAGGGGTTTTTTTGTGATTTTTGTTATGTTTTGTTTTTTTGTTTGTTATTTTTAATCTTAGAAACATTTTAAGATAAATACTTTCAAATAATATTTTTTTGAAAAGTAGTGAAAATGCTTAGGAAAACACTGTACAGAACAGTTTAGGCACATGTCTGTAATAAGAAAGAAATAATTAGATTTCATTAAAATTAAACAAATCAACACAAGGACTTGACTGTGATGCTTACAGTAGGGCTTTCTGAATGTTCAGCCACCTTTTAGAAAATGGGGGTGGCTGTGTCAGAACAGCAGTCCCAGGCATGGCAGCAGGAGTCTGGGCAGCTGCACACAGAGAATATGGAGGTCCAGAAAAAGGCTTCTGTTGTCTTTTATGTACAAATAGGTATATATTTGTTGCTAAACAATTACAGATGTTATTGCTGATCTCAGGATTTTATGAAATGAAATCTGAACAGTCTGATTGTCTCAGTGGCAACAAGGGAAGCATATTATCCCACATGAAGAGCATGCTACAGAAAAGTGAAGAGGGCTACATTTCCCAAAAAAAAAAAAAGAATACTTTTGGGTGTATTTACATGGTAAGGAAGTGTTTGGTGCAATGTCACACCATCTAGTCCTGTATTTATGATGGTCTATTGCCTTTACCTCTGTTTGCATATATTTTCTTGTCAGTGGCCAATAAAGCCTCTATTCAGCATTTGAGCCTAAATGACTGGAAGGACAGAACCTGAGACTTGAAGACCATAAAATGACTTTTTTGTGATTTCACTCAGTTAACGAAACTGTGTTGGATCTCATTAACATAGTTCTAGCTATGTGCCAGTAGCTGGTAGATGCCCAGAAGAGCAAACAGAAGATTGCTGGCTGTGTTGTAATATTAAACATTCTATAGAATTACAGCAGAGATTTTACATTAAAAGGCAGTGAAACATTGGGGGCTAATGCAACCTTTGTAAATGCTGCAAATCCACTAAATAATTACTATATAGGCTCAATAATTACCATATAGTACTGGATTAAATACTGATCTACATGGACCTGGTGGAGGTTTCTTTACATATGATCAAAGTGATTAAAAAAACTGTCTTCTTTTTTTATAAGTGTATGCTATACCTGTGAGAGTAAATTCAAATAAAATGTTTTGCTCCTGAAGATAGGAAGGACATGATAGTTCTACCTTTGTTTCACTAGACAAGCTTATAGTATTCATTCACAGTGATGAGAATCAGCTTTGGAGTTCCAAGTCCTTTTAATTCAGAGAAGTTTAGATAGGTGGATTTTGATTGAGTAGTAGGGAACATCAAAAGTTACACTGTTAGATTTCTCTGTGAAGAACAAGGGCTCTGTGCAGACACCAAGAGAAAGATGCACTTTATTTCCCCCTTCCTCCTTCTGCCATCAGCATTCATAGTGCACAAGTAGAGATGCCTGCTAGGTATTGAAGAGGCTGTCACTGTTAATTTACTGTGAGCATCCCACAGTGACTGGGGTGGGGTGGAGGAAGCTGAATAAAAATTATAAGTGCTATTGAAACTGGCTTGTAACAAAGTCCAATGTCCCTTCAGTGTTTCTAATGTCAGATAAGTAAGATTCTCAGAATCTGATCCTGTGTTTTAAAATAGTGCTTAAATTTTGAAAGCTTCTCTTTTTTGTATAGGAATGATGCTTTTCTGACAAAAGACTCCAGCATGAGCCATGATGGTGGAGCCTCCTAAAGGTGGTATTTTTCCATGGACTAGAGCAGATCCCCAAGCAGCTCCCAGTCCTGACAGAAATGGAGCTGCACTTAGAAATGTCTGCTTGGAGGCGACCATCACATGCTGGGTGTGGGTTTCCCACACTTCCAACCAGTGTTGCTGTTGGCCTCCTGTGTGCTTACAGGAACCTAAATTGCTTAGGAGCCTCAGTACCAATTAATCTGTTGACGTGTCCTGTTTTAACTTAATGTGTGACATCATAATATCCTCCTGTTATTGGTAGCTAATTTGTGTTTCTGAGTAATTTCCCCCATGTCTTGAAAAGCATGCTTTTAGAAGGCACTGATCTTGAGCTGTGATGCAGTAACTTCAGGGATACCTGTTCCTGTTCCTGGCTGTGGAGCAGAATGCATCAGCTTAAACACTGGAAATACAAATTGCTTCCCTCTGCAGCTATTAAGGCTGTCATGACAGAGTGTAAGAGTAGCTGACCTGTTTTGTTCATATTGCTGCCGAGTAGGATCACATCCATGGCCAGTTGCTGAGTTCCAGCTGATGAGTGATACCCCTCAGTGGTATTTCCTAGCCAGTGGGTAAAAAAAGCTTCTTGCAGCTGTGTGAACATACTTTATTGTGCTTGGATGAGACTTTCTGATTTCTCAGAACCATCCTTCCTCTCTTCCTGGTTTCATGTTTCAATGAAAAGACAATAAAAGGCAGAAGTATGACCACTTACGTGACCTATCTTGATATTTCCATATTTTCTGTTGTTACCCTTTTTCTGTCAACGGTATCCTTAGCTACAGGGCTCTCTTTGTTTACTTTGGTTTTTGACTGGGCAATTGTATGAATATCACTTGTGGTGGATTACATATACGTAATATATATGTATATATATGTGTATATATCTGCATGTACATATCCAGTTTTGTTGGTAGTTACTTTTTGATTTGCTAGCAGGACATTGCGGACACACAATTTGGACTTTGGGCTGTGACTCGTCATTCCTGGGTTTCCTTTTAGGGTGCTCTGCTAACCAGGACCTATTCACTTTTAATCCTGTTTATCATCTGAAAATAAATCTCCCAGCACTGTGACCTTTCCTTGCCTGTTTTACTGCTGGTTAAGAAACAACCCCAATCATGCTTTGAGTGAGTGTGTAGAGTTAGTGAGCTGCTTTCAATAAAATGCAAGAGAGGCTTTACAAAAAAAGTGTACAGGAATCTATTTTACTGTGCTTTTATTAAACACAGATTATTCTGCAGAGATGGATGGGCTTTTACTTGGCTCAGGTCTAAAGGGCCCACCAATATATGGCTAAACCTTTCTAAAGCAACTTGAATTCCCCTAGGAGAAATGCATTAAAGTTCCTGTGAAAATGGAGTTTTCTTTTACCTTGTGACCTTTCTGATTTCCCATCCCTAGACACGAACGACCCAGTCTCCAGTGAATATTATTATTATTATTATTAGTCAATAAAGTTAAAAGGAAATCACATATATATTGAAAATGTAAGTAGCCATAACTAGGTTTGCCTATGGCTACTAATAAAATGTCACCTACATTTTAGCTCTGTATGCCTCTACGATCATACTTAAAAATACATCAAAATGGGATTCTCTCAATGAGAATATAGCTGAGCTGCCAGGAAAATAATTTTATTTCATAATAATATATTTAAAATATGCTGGACAAGCTTAAAAGATTGCAGATACACCTTAAAGCAGTTTAAATTCTAGTTCCTATGCTCCTAATGCAATTCACATTTTTCAGATATGTATATTTTATTACATGAGTGGATTATTTTATTAAGAGTTTTGCACAGTCTTTTCTTGGTTGTGTTGATTTCAAAGATATTAATTCTTACGCAATTGAAAAAAAAAACCTGGAATCTAACTACAACTTCCTCAGGTTTATACTACATTAAATTTTTTGCATGCTTTTGTTTCTAGAATGTGGGCAAATGGGGCAAGATGTGGGCTTATGTTTGCCCTAGTTTAAAAGGAAACTGATTTCCACTGTTACTAGTGCTTATTTCAAGAGATTATTAATCAAAATTTGAAAACTGTGCAGACATCTCTTGCAGAAAACTGATAATCTGCCTAATGAGCCTCAGCACTCTGGGTAAAGCCAATGAACAGGGTGTATACTTGAATGCTTTTCATTAAGAACATTTATTAGGGTAGATGTCAAATGGATAGGATATAGTAATAAACAGAAATGGGCTTGTAGCTCATGTTTGAGGCAAGCTTTCCTGTCTACAGCCCTGAATAGCTGATGGCTGTAAACACTCTACACTTCTCATACAAAAGAAGGACTTACAGAAATGTGTTTGTTCAAATAAATACCTTTTTAAATTTATGATGTGTAATCAACAAGGTATGATATCATCTATATTAATTTTAATCTTATATTGTTCAGTTAATACTTGGTCAAATTCAATAGTTTTGTGTGAGCACTGAGCATCTAATTTACATACCTACCTATGGTTTGTATATATGCATAATGACTTTGTGACAAAAATGGTATTAAAGGAGAATCTGAGACATAAATATCTTCCTTTTATTGTCAACCCGAAGTGCCACTGATCTGTGGCAGAAATGATCTTGTATTTGTAACTAGTTCTATTTTAATATGGTTTACCTGGTGAGTTTTTACAAATTGAAACAGCTATTTCAGTGTTTTCTATTCATTTGCTGCCTTACATCTTTGGAACAGACTGTGAAGGTTTTCCTGAATTTTTACATGTGTATTGAAGACCAAATGTGATGGAAGTCCAAGCTGTAGGTAATCTTGCCCAGTCGTAACAAAACAAGGAATATGTTTAGGATGAGATGTCCACAAAATCTCTGAAAGAATTTCTCCTTGATTAATCTGTTGAAGCAGTAGAACAGGTTGCTATCTAATCCCTGAGGATTTCTGGGATCTTCTCTCCTCCTACATCCAGTTTTTGTGATGACACAGTGATGTTCCCAGACTCTTCTATTGACTTTGGCTACAAAATGGCATCTCATTGTGAAAGTGATGTGTAATTCTTCTCCAGCTTGTATCTGGATAAGAACTTTTTCTCCAAGTAAAAGGTGATTGGACAAGAGGAATCAGCTTCAGTTGTGCCAGGAGAAGTTTAGATTGGATATTAGGAAAAAAATTACTTACCAAAAGGGTTATCTGGCACTGGAACATGCTGGCCAGGGAACGGGTTTTGTCACCACCCTTGGAGGTATTTAAAAGACACATAGATATGGCACTGAGGGACATGGTCTTAGTATTAGTCTTGGCAGTCCTAGGTTAATGGTTGGACACAATGATCTTAAGGGTCTTTTCCAGCCTTACTGATTTTGTTTCTAGTGTCCGTGGAAATTGTGCTTTCATAGGTTTCATTTTCTTTCTCCATCCATTTCTTCTAACTTTCACTGCCCTCTTCAGACCTTCTCAGTTTTAAACCTGGATGGCTCCTTCTGTTTGGGTAAAAGGAGAAAGGATTGAGTTTGTGAAGATACAGTGTCAGACCAGTGGAAAGTGAGTGTGGTATGTCCATGATATTGGAAATGGAATGTTAAAATATTTGCAGTACGTGTGGATAGAAAAAGCTTACCTTGGTATGTGCATTTTTTTCCACATCCTGAGAGCAGATAATATTTTTATTGACATAGGAAAGTTTAGTGGTTAACTAAACCACTACTGTGTCCATCACCACTTTGCTTCAGTAGGAATAAACTTTTCAAAAATTGTGTATTTTCATTTCAACCACTCGGAACATTCAGCAGTGAAATAGCTAAAAGATCATATTCTAGGCAGACTTTCCTCCTCACCCCCCATTCAAAGCAGCCTTCTGGATCTCGTATTAATCATAAGGCCAGCTTCTTGTCCTTTTGTAGATCTCTGGTGCACTGTTGAATGTATTAGAAAAATCACATTGGAGAGTGAAGATTATTTTGGAAGTTTGATGTGTTTGGAGGAGAGACTGATCTTTTGTGTGCATGTATCCACTTTTTTCAGTTTTGAGGTAAATCTCTACTTACTCATTCCAATTTATATGAGAATGTATGTCTTACATTGATGTTACTTGAAAATTTGCAAGTTGGAATAATTGGGAGCAAGTCTTCTCTTGCTGTTTGAGGCACATCCTGGGCACCCAATGTACCCAGTCTTTAAGTGTTATGATGGGACAGTTGCCATATTAATGCAATTTTTCCTGTCTGTGGTCAGTTTTAACAACCTGCCTCCCATAAGTTGAAGGGGAAATAAAATTACTTCTTTTAGACAGCCTGTTTTCTAAGTTTATACTCAGCTTCAATGTCTCCTTTGAATTCATCTCTGCTATTGGGCACTCAGACACCAAAACAAACCCCAGTCCGTTTGGCAGATGACCACAGGATTGGGTTGTGTCTTGTGAGGCACAAGACTCGCCTTTTTTACTTGGAACTGCCACATGTATGAAGTGACTCCACCTTGGTTAAAATGCAGTCATTTTGCATGCTGCTGTGGAGCATTAAGTTTTGCAAAAGTCTGGCCTATATTCTTCTGTTCAGTTTTTCTTTCTTTAGCTCAAGGAAGTTGCTTGTCATCGTATCCTGTACCAATACTCTCAATAATTCTCTTCTTTCATCTATATTGTTACCTGTAAGTTATTTATAGACTATGATAATATTCTGCTTAATCCTCTTTTCTGGATTATAGAACTTCAGCTTCCTCAGTCTGTCTTCATAGTCGGTGTCTAATCCTCCAATTCCTATATCATTTAAGTTGGCCTTCTTTGTATATGCCTAGTTATTTTATATCTTTTTTTGCAATATGTGAAGATAAGAGCTGCATGCGATATTCCATTTGTGGTCACATCATGACTTTGTACTCTGGAATTATTACCTCCTTGGATTTATATGAGATACATGCACATCAAAGACCAGCAGTTGCTTCTCCTGCAAACAGATCAAATTTGCAAAGTAATCTTTAATCTCCAATCAAATATTGAGCTTCTTTTCAGATGGCATCACGTGCTTCTAAACAACATTTGGAACCACTTATATTCCAGCCTAAAGCAAGAACAGTTTTACTTACTGTGAGTAAACATTCACTTGTTTTCTGCATCAGCACATTTCAAATGTGAATTACTATTCTCTTGCAGAAAAAGACAAATCAAATGGGAAGGTGGAAAATATGTATATGAGCTTAATGCTTGGGGACTTAACACAAATTAAATTAATAAATAATTTATCTTTACTGGAAATATGATTGGGTTTTGGTCAATTATCATGTGTATATGTCTTTTTTTTATTTCAAGAGAGCAACAAACAGTTCTAAAAGAAAGAAATGAACTGCACATAAGACCAGTTGCTGCAGGACTCCCACAAAATTAACTTCAGTTTCTGTGCTTAGGAGACCTCTAAACTTTTAGAAGCTTGATTGGTTTGGTTCTTCACACTCATGTCCTCAGTACATCAAACCTCTGAACTATCTAATTTATCTATTTTGAATTCAAAATGTTTTCAGTTTGTGTGACCCAACAATGACTTACATTTATAAATCAAATTACCTAGAAATGTCATGTAGTTCTATTAATTACATCTATAGTAACTTTTATAATTAAGACATTTTTATTTTAGCTTGCTGTAATTTACTCATAGTGTGCATTTTCCAACTCAGTAGTCTTTTTCAGCTAAATTTATCCCCCTTGTCTAATTCTTTCTCTACTGCTGCTGCTTCTCCCTTGAGTAACATTTAGAACCTTTTACTTCCTTCCAGAGCTGCTTATCTGTAGAAAAGCTCACACTACTAGCATCTTGTATACTTGCTTGAGTGAATCCTAGAATTTCAGAACTAGTAGGAAATCAGTTTGTTGCTTGATTATCAAATTCATGTACCCGTTCAAGTGTAAACTCTTAAAAGATTATGTGCCGATTATATCACCATTGGTTTCTTATTCTTCCCATCCAGATTTAGCATTATCTTAAATGGTCTTATTTCTTACTTTCTTCCAAACTACTCTGTGCCAGAGATAAATTTGTTTTATCATCCTCAGTTGAAAAAAAATTTAAGCATTGCTGTAATATTTAAGAATTTTTTTGCTGCAAGGATGACTCTTGTTGTAATGCAGGGGAAGGTTGAGTAAGGCAAGCTGTCTTTAAAATGTGCCTGCTTCCTCCTGTGGTGGAGGTCCTTGCCAACTCTTGGCAAATCCATTTTGACTGCTGGGTTATATTGGTCATTTAAAATCATAATTTAAAAAGTTTTAAATGCTTAAAGTGCTTTAAGATTAGTGCCAGAATGAATGTCATTAAGTAGTCTAATGAATCCGGTGTGTTCCCTTTTGAAGTTAGCAGTCACTGAGATCTGGGAGAGCTGTGTTAGTACTGAAAAGTTGAAATGCAGTCCAAAGGAAGCCCAAGGAAAGAAGAAGCACTGCAAAAATTGAACTAGAATTAGGAAGTAACAGGATTTAGGGAGAAAATTTAAGCCATTTGGAGGACGTTTTCAAACCTCAGCATTGGAGTCTTATACCTTATTGCCACTGAATCTGCAGAGATGTGGCTTTGATTACCATATGCTCTGGTGAATGAGTGCCTCCTTCCTAAAGTCAGTCTTGGGCTATTAAATGTGGAGTTTGTCTTGCCAGACTGTGCTGGGAGCCGAGGGGTTCAGGATGGTTATTCCTGGCTTGCTTCCCTGATCTGTAGAACGGGTCTCTTGAATACCCGTGACATTGATGTTAACAGAAGGGTGGGGAGGGGCGTTCCAAAGGATGAGTGCGTTCATGAGTGCCTGAGCTTGGGATATTGAAGGGGTTAGTTATTTATTTAGTGTACTTACTTGATGTCATTTCAGATTAATAGCCTGCCTAGGAGGTTTGTGCTGTAGTGCTTAGATAGTGAAAGAAGAGTGTGTGGTGAAAGACAGACATGTAGTAGAGATAACAGATTCTCCAGATCAAAAGAAGCTGTTTGGTTTCTACTTGTACAGCTCAAACTCTCTGCATTGTTTGGTTTCCGAAACAAATGATGCTGCCGTGTTACTGCGGTCAGCTGCAAAAGCCTGGAAGTGCCCTTCCAGCCCTGCAGATCTGTCCAGCAGCTGGAGATGAGGCCACGGTGCAGAAAGTGTGAGTGGGCTCTGCACCACAAGTATGCATCTCCATGGTATTTATAGCCTCTTACAGCATTGTTAGAAGACAAGGCATGGGCAGGGAGCATGTGACCATGCTGCTTGTGGCTGAATTGCCAGAGAGAGAGAATAGGGGTGAATTTTGGGGCTTTTTGTTCTGTGGGTTTTGGTTGGGTTTTGGTTTGGGTGGGTTTTGGCTTTTCTTCATTTTGGGGTTTTTTCATTTTTCTCTCCTTTTTTTTTTTTTAACTAAATCACTTGGCTTGATTAGTCTGCTGAGTGCAGGCAGTTGTGCTGTGTGGACTGGTTATTGTCTTCTGTCTGTGCCTTCTGGGACGAGCAGAAGTGGCCATTCCACAGCTTCACCTCACAGGCACTAGAAATGCAACTACATCTCCTCCTGAGTCAGCAGTTGTTTTTTGGGGAGGATTACTTTGCAAACAAACCAGATTTTCGAGGTCTGAGCAGTAATTTGTAGTAGGTTCGCTTGCATTGTGCTCAGCTACCCTTGCAAGGTTAAATAGAAAAACAAGCTACTACTAGTCACAGAGTGTCCCTGGGGGCAGGGGGAGGGAGGTCTGTACCCATTAGAGGATCCAGAGATGAGGTGGGCATAGGACATGAGTGACCTCTGTGTGTAACGCTCCCCTTTCTGTTCCCTCAGCTGAGGCCATGCCTCCTGATTCACAGGCTGAGGAATGAATCCCAGGCTGAGCTGGGACCCAGCTGCATTTGAGACATGAAGTCCCTAAATGTTGCTGGCACTGGGCTGGGAGTAAGGTAGCTGGGACCCACTGACTGTGAATTAATTAATTTTGACAGAGAATCAGAGCTGGAAAGGAATGATTTTCTGAAGAGTTAGGGCATCAGAAGGTGATACCACAGCACCACTGTGGGTTTAAATTCTTGTATCCTCACTGCTTTTTGTGCCTGGGTAATCCTTGCACCTTAATTGCTTTGTCCTTTGGCTCCCAATGAACATGATCACCAGGGTGCTTGTCAGAAAGCCTGTCTTTAAATTGGAATGGCACAGGGAATGCTTACAGAGGCAGGAACTGTTCCGTCCCTTCCTTGTGCTCTCTTTCCCCTCCCCTGCCCCCACTGTTTACCCCCATCCCCCCCCCCTTTTTTTTTTTGCCTTGTCTGCCAAAGAAAATATAACACACAAATTGGATTAACAATCATTTTGTGCACTTTAGACATCAAAAAAGTGATCAGCTGAGGAGAGTTAAGTTGCAAAGTGCTGTGGAACAGTCACAGTTTAAGACCAATGGAAAGTTCATAATGCTGGGAGGGCTAAGTGTCTAGGATTCACTCTTCATCTCTCCTCTGTACCCACTGGTCGGGCAGTTACCAATGATAAGGAGGCCCTTTCTGGTGTGATATGAGTTATTTTACTCTATGTGTGGCAGTATTTTTGCAAAGACAAGCCTTTATATTTCAAATTTACTTCATTGTTACTAACCAAGGGTAGTAAATTTTAGTGCACTTTCAAAAGCGTGTTTGGTTTTTTCTGGTTTTTTTTTTTTTTTTAGTAGTTTTATTAGCATGACTTTCAATCTTCTCTAGCTAAGCAGCCCAATTGCCAAGTAACAGAGATGCTCAATAAGTTTTCATGGCCACATAAAGGAAAGTCATACATTTTATTTCATCCAAAAATAAGAAGGATTTTTTTCTGAAGTAGTCAATTATTCGTTGAAGCTGCTCTGGACTAGATTCATAGAGTCAGGTTTTTATTTGAGCTCTCTGCAAATTTTTATAGTAATACAAATACGAACATTAGATGTTTTAGGGTGTTATAACTTATTTGGGAAAAAAAGTGTACCAGTCTCTGTTCTGCATCTTTTGTTCTTAATAAAGATTTCTAGTGTTATTTCATGTACTGGATCTGGATGTCTCTTAGGTCATGGTTGCTCCCAGTTGCAAATTAGAGGTGTTAACTCAACCACAATGTTAATCAGTCAGACAGAGACTAAAAGAAAACAACTTTATTTTCCTTGATCAAGTGCAAGAGTAGATACATACAAGTTTTCTGGTTGATGTGCTCATGAATTCCTCTCCCTCATTTTTGATCCATTTTTGATCCTCAGAAAGAATCTTGAATGTGAGCCAGATTTCTCTGGGAAATTGTCCTCTTGATGATGATATTTGCCAAGAAAGGGATTTCCACAGTGTGTTAGCAAGGGAAAGAACTGTTAACACTGTGTAGATGGGAGAATGGCTGACATGAAAACCACCATGGGAAAAATGAGATTATTTTTGCCTGCATCATATAAATACATAAGAATTTTTTTGGTGATTCTATCAACCCATCAAGGTTTTTTTCATGTTTACTATCAAATTGCGCTATTTCTACATAAGCATTGTTCTGAGTATTTTTTGAATTATTATTTCCTCTATAAAATATTGAGAGGAGTGGGTTCTGTTAATTTTAAAGAGCCTGCATAATCACCTAGGTTGGGCCTTCACCAGTGCATGGTGGTTGTATTGTCCTTTCCGCTCTGTAGTACATTGTACCACCAGCAGCCGTGATGTGCCTATGACAAACACCAGAGTGGGAGCTGAAGCTCAAACCTTTAGTCAGAGTTTGGAAAGGCATTGGGAAAGAGAAAGAACATAGCCAGGAAGAACCCTGTTCAAATGATTGTTTCTTTTAAATGCCTCCACCAGGAACACTCTATAAAGAGCAGTAGGGATGCATGTCTTAAAAACCAAAATGTGTACAGAACATGGATTGAACTAAATGTTCCAGGAACTTCAGTGCTTAGCAGGCAGAAAGATGCTTCTGTTGTCAAGTGCCTGAGGAGGTATCTGTCATGTGGAAGAGTCTCCTCATAGACCACATAATCCTGGCAGGATGCTTTTTGTGAGTCATATCTGTTGCTAAATAGGTGTATGAGATCCTCCCAAAGGAAATATAGAGAGGATATACATCTGTCAGAGCAGCAGGCCCTCCCCTGGCTCCAGTGGAACTGAGGGAAGGAAAGAATTCTACAGGCAACTAAAATAAATAAAAAAATAAATTTCTATAGGTTGCTTCCATGTCTGGTAATTCTTGGGCAAATGGAGGTGACACTCAGGACACTCTGACCTGCTGGACTTCTCCAGGGTACAGGTATACCTCCCTGGGCCCCAGATTGTGTACTGGCATTTTATTTAGTGCTGTAAATGAAGTCCAGACATTCTGGCTCTGAACCAAGACCAGGTGCAGATCTCATGTGCTGCAGGTCAATCTTGGGTAGACAGAAATTGGTGCTGTCCTGTGTAATGGAAGGCTGATAAACTACACAACAAAGGTTTCCAATGAAGTTTGTACCTAAATCCATACATGGCAAACAGACCTGAAAATGTAAGCATCTGTGACTTCAGTTCAAAGAAATCTTGTCTACAGAACAGGGTAGGGTGTCTCTTCCTTCTCTTTCCTTTTAAAGAAGTCTGTGATAGAAGTATTCTAAGCAAAACAGCTAAGTTCTGATAAAAAGATGTCTTTTAAAAAATGTTTTTCAGCTGATCCATATGTGAACCCTATCTCAGAAACCCATGGCAGGTAAGGATGAAAAGCAAGCATTTTGCCTTGGGCTTAATGTTGCTATTCAAAGGTCTACATATCTGCTAGAAAATATTTAGGGATCTGTGAATTGAAAACAGTTGAAAATCACTGACCTGAAAATATATTTCCTTGTTTTCAGAAACCAGCAAGACTGAATTAGCAGAACATTTCTCTGTGGTGATGTTGATGTCTTTCCCTCCTACCCCCATCCTACTAATGGCTCACATGATTTGTAACTAGAATATAGCCTTTCATTTCTTGTGGTCCTTCTCTAATGAGATCTTTCTGTGTTGAAACATCAGCACGGAGCTTTCCTAGACTGCTTGTACAATTTTCCAATGTACTGTAAATTTAAATGCAAATGAAAAGTTTGATTAGTTTAAAATACATTATGTTTTCCACTTAGTTTTAAATGATCAGTCTTGCCAAAAAAATCTCCCATTATAATTGTCTTATAGCTCTAGGTTCTAGGGATCAAGGATTGTTTCTATTTATGCTCAAAAAACCCCAAAATTGACTACTGTAAATGGAACAGATGTGTCTACACTAGATGTCATAATTACCCACGACAGTGTAGCCTGTCTTTCGAATACGTGTGCTACAGGCACAGCATTTGAATATTCCAGACCTCTGACCTTAAGCAGATGCCATTATTTTAGTCATATGGACAAGCCAGAAGGAAGGGCAGAGCTCATTTATATATATTTATACCATAGTCTTTTATTTTATGTATACATGTGATATTTTTGCTTGAAGGTTTATAGAAAGAGGTCAGCACTAAAAAGTGTTTAGGGTGGAATTTGGCTTTTTTCTGATAGAACACAGTGTTTTTGATGATGTGACATTGTTGTGTTTTTTTGTGGAGTTTTTTTGTGGTTTTTTTTTTTTTTTTTTTAATTTGGGCTTCCCTGCTGCCTTTTTTTGTTTTGGTTTTTTTTTTCTTTTTCATGGAGTCCCTAGGAGGTTGCTGTTAACCTGAATCATGCACTTGAGGCAATCCCATTGCCTGGAGTGGACATCAGCCCAGACTTTGTTTCCCTCAAAGCAGCTGTCATCTCAAATAGTCGTCATCTTCATGGAATATGCTCAAGTCTCATCATAGCCTTTGGCAGCAGTCTTGAGCAGGAAAACATTATTTCAGTTCACGTGACTGGGGCTTGTAGGTGTTGCAGACCAATCTGAATGCAGGTCATGAATGAGCTGCAGCTCATGGAGTTCAATTGTACTGCATTTTATTGGAGCATTGCTGTGATATTGGTGACCTTCCTCCTTTCATTTTACTGAAACCATATAATTTCATTTTGTGATGTTGCCTGAAGCCACTAGATTATCTAAATGACCTAAATAATTCCATCCTCAAAGCAAAACTCTCCCCTTTTCCTAAAGATTCTTTCACTGCCACCACCAGCAATCTATCTTTGTTTTCTTGAAGGGGGGGTGGGAAAGCCATGCTAACCTCAAATCATTTTGCAATTGCTAACACAGCAAGTGGGTTTAATAAAAATAAAAGGACAGCTGAGCAACAAAGAAAAGAAAATTAAAGAAAAGGCCCTGAAAGGAAATTAATAGATGAGTTCCTATGTGGAAGTCACCTTTTTCTTACATTATATGTATAGGGTGACAGCGGCATTTTAGCTGGGTAATTAAACTCTAGGGTACATGCTTATGATGCCAGGAGAGCAGAATGACTGAGGCTGAGAATTTCTCACAGTTAAATCACAGCCCTATTAGAGCTGAAGCAGCAGCCAGGTAACACTGTGGTGCCGTATTACTGTTAAGAATAGTCAGAGGGATTCCTGACAACTCACTCCCATGAATTTATTGAAACAAATGCTGCTTTCAGCTCTTTAATGGAAGCACCTGCCTTTAAGCAATGGTCAGAAGATACTTACAGATTATGAGAGGTACTTCTTCAGCTGTGTACTTTCCTATTCCTGCAGAAGGTGAAAAATAGTTTTCTGTATGTATGACTTTAGTTTTGAAGAGCAGTCATGGAAGAGCATGGTTGCAGCAGTTAGTGTGTTGGAGTTGATTCCACCCATCACCCCATAAAAAGTCTGGGACTGCTTGGTCCTCTCCAGCCTGGTCCTCCTGGGACTGCTTGGTCCTTTGCCATATGCTCCTCCCGGGCTCAGTGCTCAGGCAGAAACCCAGGCAGGAATGGCTGAGCTGACACCAAGCTGCAGCTGCCCTCGTCTTTCTTACGGTCTCTCCTTTTAGATGCTCTTCGTAAAGGAAGGGTAGACAAGCCTGGCTTATTTGTGAAAGGTTTGTTGCTTTGTTATTTATATTTTAGCGAGAAAAAAAAAATCCTTAAAACCTTGGAAACTCTAGAAATCGATAGCTCAATTTCTCCTTATACCAAAGCTCTCCTATTTCTTGAATTATCCACTGTCCTGTTGTGCTTTGGAGCTGAAAAGTACCAGAGAAAGTAAAGGACAAACATTTATACTGTATGGATCTGTCTCTGTCATTAAAGGAGCCAAATGAGCTGTTCTGGGTTAAGATCTGTTTTATTGTGATTTTTGGCATGGTCCTGTAGGATTGCATTCTGTAAGGCTTAAAGCTGTTGAAGTTTAAAGAAAAATAGATGAATTATGGAGAAGACATATGAGAGTTCACTTAGAGTTACTTGGCACCTGTTTCCAACCACAGGTGGAAGGCAGCATAATTTGGCACAAAGATACACAGAAATAACCCCCGGCATTGTTTCTGTGTGGCGCTAGACCACATCAAAATTACGTAGGGCATGACAATATTTAGATCAAAGCATTAAAGCTGAAAGGTCATCCAAATCTTATTGCACCTAAAAAAAATTTAACTAATCCTTGTAAAAGCTTTGGCACAGCATTGTTTTGGTGGGAGGGGGAGATAACTCTTGAAAAAAACTGAGGTTTGCATTGATTGAAAGTAAAATTGAGATTTGCAAGTTGGCAAAAGCCACTTTTAAGGGATGAAATTGCATTGTCTGTTCTTTTTTTACTAGAGATTACTAGTAACCTGATAGGAAAATGTCATTAGAGTCTTTGTACAGTATGTGAATAAACAAGTGTGCTCTATGAGTTAGCCTTGCAATATTCAAAATTGCTCGTACTGCTGGGTTTAAATCATTTAGGTTCCAGAACTTTACAGATGCCAAAGTAAAATGTGTTTGAAAATCAGTGATATTCTGAAAGCCCATTTTCTTCTCAGTGCATTCAGGTCAAGTTCTTAATACCAAAGCAATGGAAGTTTAGGGCATGGTTTGTGTTCTTTCATAAGTGCATTACACATCACAGTTGCATCTAAAACATAAGAGCTCCATGGGTGGAGGGAAGCTTTTGACTTTCCAAGGCCCTTGCTGGTAAGAAACAATCCATCAGTATTCAACATTCTCATTAAAAGGAAGAAGCTTTTAACTGGGGATTTGCTTAGGCATGGTGGTTTAAGAATTCTGCTAGATTTTCTGTAACTTGGCTTTTTAAGAGCATCTTACTAGTTCGACCTAATAGAGTAGCACGTGATGTTTGATCTAGAGTAAAAGTAAAGAAATTATAGGAGACAAGCCAGTAAGTTGAAATGGGATAAATCCTTTGAACAGTTTGCAGCTTTAATTTCTGTGTTAGCCTGTAGACAGACACACCCCTGTGTCTCTACTATAAACCTTGCAATATTGAAGCAAAAATCTGTCTTCTGGGCCACATTGGAAGAGCCCTAAATTTTGCATTAAATTTAAAGCCAGCCACAGTCTATAGAGATGATGATACATTTCTATGAAACAAATGCTAAAGTGGGAAGGATCAAAGCAATATGACTTCAGTTCCAATTTCTTGTTGATTTCCAGACTATAACAGATTTTGGACTGACTCTGCAAGATAGGTATAAAATAATGCTGGTACAAATTGGTGATGTTTTGCTCTCTTTTTGCAATGTTGTACTGCAAGAGAAAAAAGCCAAGCAAGTTCTGTTATCTGTGCTGCCAGTAGGGAGATTTTCACTGACTGAAGACAACTGCTGTAAAAGCTGGTGGTAAACCCATCACAGGACTGAAGGAAAACCGTTTTTATCCTCACTTTGGCACAGATGCCATTCTTTTCATGGAGAAGAGCATGGGGAATCTCTTGGCAAGTAAATTTTGAGGATGTTGCACCTCTTAAGATTTCTCTCATTTCTATAAATCTCACAGAACAAGGAGTTTTTTTTCTGAAAGGGGATTTATCACTGCTGTCTCTTAACTACCTGTAAACAGTGTGTACTTTAAATATTTTATAGCTACGTGGAGAAATTAGGGCTCAGAGCACTATGGTTTTATGCAACTTATCTGTCAAATGGCTGTTATATCTTTAGTTTCATAATATGTTTTACCTGGAAGTGTGGTTATCAGGACACATTTTAATTGATAACTCCTTTATACCAGGAGCAAAAAGTGAATACATAAATTAAAAAAAATTCCTCATGAGTTTTCACATGTTGGTCCCTTGTTTGTTTTTGGGTCATGGAAACCTTTAGCAATGCATGAGAGTAATCTGATTTAATGACAGGAACAAAGAATTAGGTCTCTGTTTTCCAAAGTTGCAGCAGATGTAGAGAGAAATTGTAAATAATTTTCCAAACCTAGTGTATAAATTCTTAGCAGTGACATGTTGATCTTGGATGAAAAACATAGCATATAGATACTAAACAGAACAGTTCAGTCTAGCCAGATGCAGGGTCATCCATTAGGAATACTTTATCTGATTAGTATTGTTAATGGAAGGGCTTATCCGGCCATTCCGTAAAAGCAGATCTGCTGTAGATCATGATTTCTTGTCAATACAATCATCAAGGCTATCGTGGCTGTGACAGCACAGTATTAACCTTCTAGAGAGAACTGTGCAGAATATACCAAGCAGTCAGGGAAACAGAGACCCTTCCATTGATTTCTCTTCCATGTATAGCATTGCCCCCTGCACTGCCCCTTTTCTGTCATTCCACTTGGCAAGAGAGATTACTTTCCGCATCTTTCTTTACTCCACTTCTTATATATTCAGTGGCTTTATTGTGATAATTTATAGTTTTGATTTTTGTATTCATCATGGCCTTGATAAATGGAAAGCTAATACAGAAGGGGCATATTTCTGGAACTGATGGAAGTACCATAGTAATACTGTAGATTATTCTAAAACATGTAAATTATGTAGCAAACCAAAAACTCATTCTTCTACCTAAAAAAAGAATGATCTTGAGATTGGGATATCCTACATTAACTTTGAAGATGACTATCTAATATTTTAATTTTGTATAACACATTTCTGTTGGTTGTTGAAGTATTTCTGACAATAATCACAGTATTTAATGATTCGTCTTCATTATAAATCACAGATATTGACATCTGTCTTCATTATAAAATTTATGTTTATATGTTAACAATTAAGCATAATTTTAATCAAATAGAATTTATATAGACATCAGTTCAATAAGTTATATTTTGTTTTAAGTTATCTATAGTACTTTTGAATTGGTCTTTGAAGCCACTCTTCAGTTAAAATATAGTGGATTTCTTGTTTATTTTTAATAACCTGGGAAAAACAAATATACTCTTTGGAGGTACGATATAGGTTTTTAAACAAAACAGATTTCCTTATCTATTTTTCTAGCTCTGAGGAGAAAAAATTTATTTTTAATGTATGATACTGATAGACTTAAGAAGCTGCTATGAGTGTAAATTCCTTGGAAAATAATCCTAAACCAAGTGAGCCTACTGTGACTGGCATGTGTGGTAACAAACACAAAAAGTAGCTGTGCTCTAACAGAGCTCTAAAACCACAGAGCTTCTCTTGGTGCTGATCATGATCCCAGTGCTGCACTGCCTTTGCAGCTCCCATATGAGATCCTCACAGCAGAAAGTCAGCTCTTTGTTGCCATGGTTGTAGAGCTGCACCACTGGCTTGGAATAGCTGATCAAACCAAAACCATTCCTTCCCTGTTTTCAAGAATAAGGTAAAGACTAGTAAAAACTTCAGAAATATTTTTAATTTTATATACCTCCTGCTAAGACAAGGTGATTTTCATTGACATTTAATTTTATTAGTGGGTTGTATTTCTTTTCCTAAAATTGTAACTGAGCTTACCTACCTAATTTTAGGTTTTTTTAATATTCTTCGAAGTTTCAAATACTTCCCCCACTATTTTTTTCTTTTTCTGTTTCAGCCTTTACTGTATACGCTTTTCATTCCTTTAGTCTTCAAACTGTGCTTGAATTTTTTAGATTCCTTGTCCTTTTCTTTATTTCCATATCCTTCTTAGCTTTGCCTTTATGGTTTTTCCCTTCCATGTTTTCCTCCCGTAGACAGGATAAAGGACTTTTTGTCCCATACAGTTGGTGTGGCTGAATCTGTCCCTTCCTGTTCACCTGTCTGCCTCTTTCACTGCTTACGTAGGGGCAGGGAGTGAAATGTGAAGGATCTGAAGAAGGATCTGTGTCATAACCACAAGAAGATAACAATACTTGAAATCCTGAATGTACTGAGAGCTGTAAAAACTAGCAAAAGTACCGCACCAAAAAAGAACTCACCAAAAAGAAGATGGTAGAGCCTTCAGTGAAAGGCTAGACTGCAAGAGGTTAAAAAATGGAAATGGAGGGTTTGAAACAGTATTTCTATAAATGGTTGTGGGGAGTGGGATATCTGGACAGTTCCCATAATTTTTAATGAGGCAGAAGAACAAGTGAGTTCAGAATGAAAAAAGTGGAAAAGAGGCATGATCTTCAACCGTATGCACAGGGGCAAAGGAATGCAAGAGTAAATTTCTAATAGGCAAAAAGACATCAGGGTTCACGACCTGAAAATCAGTGAGACTTCTTATGACAGGGAGGAGGGGTTGGTGCTCTGTTTTGGCTGAGATCAGGAGAGGGAGAAGGCTGGGGAAGAGAAGTCTCTAGGGAGACTTAGGCCTTCCAGTACTTAAAGGGACTACAAGTGAGCTGGAGAAGGACTTCTCACAAGGGTCTGTAGTGATACTACACTGAAGGAGGGTAGGTTTGGATTAAATGTAAGGAAAAAATACTTCACAGTGAGGGTGGTGAGCACTAGAACTGGTTACCCAGAGAAATTGTGGATGTCTCATCCCAGACATAGCAGATAGAAACGAACAAGAAGTTAACAGAAGAAACCAAAGGGAAAAGAGCAATTGGATCTATTGTAAGGAAAGAATAAAGCAAGCAGATGCTCTGAGGCAGTAAGGGCTGTCTGTGTTGAGAGCCCTAGGAGACTAGCAAATGGACTGGGGTTTTCAAAAAAAGCAACAAACAAAAAACCCCAAAAGCCAAACTCCAACAAAATAAAACAACAACAAAACCCATGTAATGGGTTGGGGAATTCATGGACTTAATCTACCTTCAGGAAGAAAAACTCATAAACAGCTAGGATATCATAGTCAGATGGATAAAATGTGAATAGTTCTAAAGTGCATGGGTAGACCTTAGATGCAGTAAACTAAAATGTAGCTGGCACTGAAATTTTAGATTGGCACAGTTCTTCATGTTATCAGAGTGTGAGTGCCTTGCTAGAGCCTTAAAACTGAAGAGCAGCAAACCTGAGTTTCTGTGCTGCAGAAGATACGCAGAATGAGCCTCAACTCATGCAAAATGCCTTTTATATCTAGTACCTCTCATCTCTTGTATCCTTTGTGTCTTTTCTGCATTTAGTTTCATATCTGAACACTGGAAACCAGAGTTCTCGAGTGCATTCTCTGAAAACCTATCCCTGAGGTGAGAATTTTACACACTTACTGCAGTATCTCCTTACATTTGGAGTTACTCAAGATCTAATCAATGGAACACACTGAACTTCTAAATCATCTGTTTATAATCAAATCAGGAGATACCAACTCAGAACTAGTGTGCTTTTGATGACTATGGTCTGAATTTGCACTAGTGTCCTTCAGAACAGAATCCAGCCAGAATCCACTTGGTCTGCATGAATGTAGGAAGCTTAAGAGTTTTTCTCAGTGAATGAATTACTTATTCCTTGCTAGACACACTGAGATACCAATTTCTTTCAGGTCTTTGTATTGTAAGCTTAAGGGACTGAAAGTGACACGGCAGTCATCCATGCCGAATTATATACAGAGTACAGCACAATAGCAAGTGACACCAATGCATCCTCTAATGTGTGCTTAAACATCCTGATGCCATATTTGACTTAAAAGCAATTGTTGTCCTAAATACTGTTACTGGGAATGATAACTGCACTTCCCCTCCCTATCCAGCATCTTGACTGCACAAGCCACTGAATGGAATATGCTCTAAGTGGCCATATTTTATATTAAAATTTGATTAAATCCATTCTGTAGGCCACTCCAATGTGAATCGTAATTATATTATTCTGTCAGTAACTGAGGTAATATGATAAGAAGAATGTCACATTCTCTGGACTGCTTTTAATGGAGTATATATTATCGCTCTGTGCTTCACCTATTCAGCAATCCTCACTTAAGAAAGAAATTTGATACTAAATGGCAGCTTAAAGCTGTAATACTTGGTGGGTCACACTCTTCCAGCTCATGCATTAGCATCATTGGGAGTAATGGAAATTGTGCAAGATGAAAGTCTAGTGAAGGATTTGAAAAGAAGTGAGGGTGGTGATAAAGCTTCCTCATATTATTAAACATTTTTCATACACACTTCTCATTATTGCATGGCAAGTGGGGGCACTTTACTATCTTGGTTGACTTCCTCTCTTGACTTATTTTCAGCTGACCTCCCTCAATAAATGAGAACGGACGTGGCTTTCTGTGGCAGTTTGTCTTACTGCAGCAGAACTGGCAATAACATTTCATAGCCTTCCCTTGGAGAGTTCAGCTCGTCACATACGGACATTCTTGTGTGGCTCTGTGTTTTCAGCCATCTAACACAGTTTTGGTTTTAATGAGTGTCCTTAAAAGAATAAAAGGGAAAAGATCTTGGTGAGAAACTAGAGATCTGAGAACAAGGTAAGCAGTTAGCACCTGTTTGTCAGGTTAAAGAATATAGTTTCCAAGTAGGAATTCTGTGTTGTGGCTTCATCCAGCTGCAGGTTACAGCAATTTGTTTCAAAATAATGATTTGCAGTTGGTTATCTGATGCCAAATGGCCTGAAAATCAAATCTACAGTTGTGGGTTCCTACATGTACAACATACAGTTGTAGGAAAACAGAGCTTAAAAAAAAATAACTCCTTGGAAAAATGTATTGAATTTAGTGAGTCAACTGCTTAGATGAGCAGTAGGGTTATTGCAGATGCCAGATTTAGAGTTTCTTTGACTATGCTGCTGTTTCTGGGAGGTAATTTTGTCTTAGTCCTCTCCACACTGTTCTCTTTTCCTTGAGCTCTTTCAAAACTAATACACGTTGTACAAGCATTCTCAGACAAACTTTCAAGAACAAAGGGTTTGTGCTTTGTATCCAAAGAGGACTTGCTCAAGTCCATTGCAATTAGGCTGTGATGGGCAAGGCACTGAAAGTAACAAAGGACGTTAGTGGGGCTCTTCCCAATTGAAGAAATCAATTTTCTGTGTATTACCAGTCAATGTACCTGGCTTCTCCCAGAGGTACATTGACTCTTTTGGGAGCTCTGTGTGCAAGAATTAACAGCTACGCTCTGAGCGCTGATGAAAAATGTAGTATGTTACTATTGGTTTGTGTTTTCATATCTGTGCCAAACAAGCTAAAGTGTCAGAAAAAAAAAAAAAATAAGTGACCTTGTCCTGCTAAGCCTTGAAATGGCATTGGAGCAGCATCTGACTCTGGCCAAGTTCTTTTGTAAAAACACCCTCAGCAACATTGCAACATGTGAATAAACAGTAAGTGTTGTTCTAATAACAACATAAAGGTTGAATATAAAAATAAATAAAATCAAGGATAAAAACTGCTGACGTGAAGCCCAGTTCTCAATCACAGAAGTCAAGGGACTTTCAGCATGTTCCAAAGCAAGCAGCATGTCAGGTTGACCGTGATTTGTATTTTTCCTGGTCCCACTTGTATTTGCTCTCAACGCAGTCTTACAGTAATCTGTGTTTACAGTGTGATCAGACATTAGTAGCTCTACTAGATGTGGGTCTTCTTTCACTGATATTGGAAGTGCAAATTTTTAGTTGTAGGGAGTTTTATTTTCACCTCAGCAGTAGGATCACCTTTTGCAATAATGGAATTGTCTCATGCTAGCTGGTGCTTCTTGTGGCTGTGTCTCTTCTTGTTGGGCTGGTTTCTGAATGTGGGATGTCATTGAATTCATTAATACATGGAAATGATTAATTTAAGGGAGGTTTCTCTCCCCTCTGTACATGCTTGCTAATTAGCAGATGAATTTTGATGTTCTAATTGATCTGCTGCAGAGAGACAGCTGTGTGCCCCAGCTGTCTCCCGCTCCGGTGGGCCTCCTCTGCAGTAGGGAGGCAGCAGCCCTGCTCCTGACAAATTGATTTAACTGGAGTGCCGTGCCTTGGGGGAGCCGTGCACCATGCTGTCGCTGCAGATGATTGCAGCCTTTGTGGATGGCAAACACTGGAGCTGTAATTGCCCAGCAATGTCCTTTCCATTGCCTTGCTGAAATTCAGTTTTTCACGCCTCACCAAGTTTTCCAGTCCCCCTTTCTGCCCCTAGTGTGGAAATACTGTATTCTGCTAGACTGCCATTTTAGGTAAAAATTCAGATGCTTGACAACATAGCTTAAATTGTACTTAATATGCTAATACTGTGTAATGTAATGTGCTCAGTCACATATCAGAGTATTTGCATTTAATTAATTGGAAATTGTTCTCTAATGACATTGTATTTAGCAGGTAGTAATTGCTAAGAACCTTTTACACTAATCTTAGTGCATCGGTGTTCTTCCCAATGCTGTACGGCTTGTGTAGGAATGATGGCTGTGGTGCCCTTTAAACAATTGCTTTTTCAATTTTAAGTATAGATTTTTAAGGTTTCATGTCCACTTACACCCCATTTTGTCAAATCTGGTAAATACTTTTCATGTAACAGTTGCCTCTCCACAAAAATGACAACTATAACTGTGGCCCTAGAAAGTACAGCTATCTAATACATCTTTTATGTATGGATTCTCTCCATGAATTGATTTCCAAGCTGTGCACAGCATCATCTACCCTTTCTGGAAGCCATTGATTTGGACTGAATATACCTCTGGGGGAAAAAAAGAAACAGGACCACAGACAGTGCAGTAATGAATTCTAATGTGTGCCACTCCACTACCTTTATGCATATCTGATAGATAACCAAGCACATCCAGAACATTTATGGGTGTCCAGCTTTATAGACTACCAGTAGGTAGCAGCTGCTCTGGACTTCACAGGTTTTGTATGGAGGAGGACACAGAGGTTTCCTCAGAAATGGCTGTCCACTGTGTTTGCAGAAATGTAATCTCATTACTTATTATTATTACTATTATTTTTTCCTCAGTATGTAGCTCTTTGTGTAAGTGTGTGCAAGTGGCAGGGAATCAGCAGAAAGGAAAGAAGATAGGGGTTTATACCATTGCCTGTTACGGTAAAACCAGCATATATATGTATGAAGGTATTAAGCCATAAGGCTGCTAAAGATTTTGTCAAACTGACCATATGTTCAGACATAAGTGACAGCCACTAAATTTTTGAGGAAAGTACTTTTCTAAATTGCACTGAACTATAGTCCCAAAGAGCAGCAGAAAGCACATTGTGAGGGAGAAGTCAGTATTTCATCCATCTCGTATGCCACTGTTCTCCATCCCTGCACATACAAACAGAACAGTATGGGTTAAACTTAAGCAAATATTATTTAGGTAAATGTGTATTCCTTGATGGGAGACAGACAGTTTTCTTAATTGGCAGTGCTTTTTTCAAATCTCACTATCTTCAGGATAAATACCTCTCTCTCCTAAGGTCAGCCCTTGCACCACGTGTTGCCATTATTTCCATCCTTCAGTAGCCTTTCTTGTTTTATTTGTTGTATTTCCAGTGAGATGTAATGTAGGTAATTAGGCATTTTTCCCTCAGAGAATGACAGAAGCATATCTTGCATAATGAGTAAGATGTTTTGTGGTTAAAAATAGTGCTATTGGTCATTTTATTTCATAGCAGCAGCTGAAGATTTACTGAGTACTCCTTGGTAATGCTACATGAAATCAATGGACTGAGGAAGCAACCTGAACTCTTAATCTTTGGCAGTATTTAAAAAAGTGATGCCTAGTGGACCATCACCAGTAGAACTGGATTATGCTGAGCTCATTTATAAGCTTTAAGGGGTAGAAGGATATTCTTAGGAATGAGGTTTGCATCCCAGTACTGTGTGTTGTAGCTCCAAGGAGTGTAAAAGAAGGTGTGTATTCTCCTGATGTGCCTGGGATCTCTAAAATCTGAATTTATCCTTGGGCACTTCTGTGTTGATGGCTGTCCTTGCAGATGGCTGCAAGTGGCAGTTGCTGCTTCACTGGAGTGGGAATGGTTTGGATGCTGTACTGGCTCACCTTTGTCCAGCCATCTTGTGCCGGGCATTACTCTGCCAGCCTGCTTGTGGCTTCATACTGATTATGGCTGGTAATAGAAAGCAGGAGGCCACAGTAGGGGGACAAATCAAAAGGTCCTGTATCCTCTCTGAATGCAAAATTGCATTGTGAGGCAGTTTTATCCCAGAAAGGCCTGAATTAGTAAGGCAGAGAAGTAGCCTTTGGCACATTGCTCAGGATAAAAGTTCTTATGCTCTGACCACATCTGGCTGTATGAGTACCATGTGCACATCAGTCACATACACCGACTTGAGGTTGTTGTAGTACAGGGTATTATTTGTTGCAGGAAGTACTGAAGATCTTAAGGTCTCCCTGGATGGTCAGATGTTTGTCTTGCTGTATGTACAACTCTTTTTCACCGCCTTACATCAGAGGGGAAAACATCCTTGTAATTGTGTTGTTAATACAGTGCGCATATGCCCCTCCACAACCCATATTGTAGATTCTGTCATTGGGAAAATCCAGTCCTTCCCTCCCTCCCTCCCTCCCTTTCTCTCCTCCAGCTGGGATGAAAAGCCAGCAGCTACCTCTGGCTGATGCTAAACCTCTATTTGCTTTAGTATACACTAACAAGGCAGGCTTCCAGAGGAGCGCTGGAAATTGGAAAATGTGGTGGGTTTGCCGCTTTAAGGATTAATTTTCTGGAATGGGATTTTTTTTTCCCAACAGCCAAGATGGTTTATATTGAACATTTTAGGCTGTCACGTCACTACAAGGTGGTACTTAACTACCAACAGGGTCCTGAAGATTGCCTATCCTCTCATACATCTCCATCATATTGTTTGGTTGTTTTGTATCAGAGAGGTATTTATTCTGGCATATGTTGCAAAGTACCATTTTGTGCTGCCATTATTTAGTTTTGTTTCATAAGAAGTGAACAAAATAGTAAAGGTACACCTGCAGTAAAGCTTCCACAGTGTATTATCACAGCTAAGGCATTAAGGAGCTGCCACTTCAAGCAGGCAAATGAGTACAGACACGAAAGAAAATGCAGTGCTTAGCTCTTTTATTTTGACCAGTGTAATGTAATTACTTATACTAATCTTCTATTATATTTCCTTGACTAGCAGAGACAGGGACCTAATTGTGTCTCTAGCTGTTGCTACTGCAAAGTACCTTTTAAATCATATTAACATCCATACTTGATCTTCATACTGCTTTTGACGTGTAGATCACAATATCCTGTTAAATTACTCAGCAAGAATGGCTGACTTGCGGTGCATCCAAGCCACAGCATAGCAGTGTATCTAGTGTGACTGATTTGGTGGTATTAGAAGAGGCACTGACCCCTTTTCGCTGGGAAAGCACTTGACCTTCCTTTTTCAAAGGTTTATGAGTTCTGTGCAGCATTCTAATCTAGCTGGTACTTCAATACCAAGATATATGTCAGAAGAATACTGGTACTTCAATACCAAGAAATATGTCCATGCCAGAAATAGTCAGAAATTAATTATTCTACTTCTGGCTGTTCAAGAAACTATGCTCCCTTTTCTTTGGCGTTGATCTAGCTGTAGTGATGAACACGTTCTGCACAACCAGGCTGGATTATTGTAACTCACTGAAGCTGAAGATAAAAGCTCCGTAGAAACTTCAGCTACCTCGGAGCACAGCAGCCTAGCTCATTAGTAGGTGAAGCACTGTGAGCACACAGCGCTGGTGCTGTGCATCGTCAGCTGGCATCCCAGTTACTTCAGCAGCCAGCTGTGGGCTCATTCAGCACATAAGGTCACAAAAAGACTGGTATGGAATGGTGTTTGTCTACACATTGCCACTTTGCCTCTGGTACAGGGCTGCTCATCATGGGCAGAATTAAAACTCCCTGGAACTGGACATGACCAGTTTTGGCCAAAGACCTTTTCCAGAATATGAAAGTCAGCTACAAAAAAAAAGTCTCTTCTCAATTTATAGCTTTCATGTTCTTTTGAAGGAATCCTTCCTCCTACAGTAGGAGAAGAGACATTTTAAGATGTGTATGTCTGAAAGGAAGGATAGTAAAACTTGAGAACAGAGTAGAGTTCACCCTGGAGGAGACTGTGAACTCCCAGTTATGACACTGCCATTCCAGTGATGTAGCAAAAGGTGTCGCAGAAGTGCCTTAGCTTGTGTTTTCCTGATGAATACATCATAGTGTACTATGGGTGGATCTCTCAGTCTTGCTGTCAGGATAGGCATCAAGAGGTCATTTAGCTCCTCTACATAGCCTGGTTCCTACAAGAGCTGGAGAGTGCTCCCCACAGTCCAAAGGGAGTTGTTGTCCGTGCAAAGATTTGAGAAGGCTCAGGAGGCCATGGCAGAGGATCACAGCAAAGGCTTCAGGGAGGATCAGGAGCACTACAGGAAGGCAGCTTTAGGAAATGGCAGATGGCTTTTGGTTGATGTGCTGACAGAGGGACTTCTGAAGAAATTACGTTGTTTGACTCTGCTGCATGCAAAAAAAGGAAAGTCTGCCATTCAGCTGTCATGCCGCCCTATCTTGTCAGTCTCAGAAATACAAGACTGGAGGGTAGAAAAGTTGGGAGAGCAACTCCTCCAGGCCCTTGGATGGGATCATCAAGCCCTTCCAGCCCTTCTTCTTCATCTGGGATGGAAAGCCATGCTACAGGAGAAGAGGGGTTCATATCGTCCATCTGCCTTGAGGACCACCATGGTTCTTACACTTCTTCTTCTAGAAGAGACCTCTAAAGGTCACCTAGTTCCACTAGATGAATTATTTATGGCTACCTTATCTCTTGGAGAATTTCTTCCTTAAAAATCTGCAGTGAAGTCAGTTGCATGCAGTAGTCTGTTTCTCTGTTTTGTTATCCTTTTAGTTGGACAGTCTGCTCTTACTAATCATAATTACATTGCTACTTTTTTCTCTTCTGTTTTCCCTTTTTCTTGTTTTTGGGGTTTTTTTTCTTTAATTGCAAGTTAAATCAATGATTTTTTTTTTGTACAGATACGGAGAAAAACAGCACTGTCCTCATTTATAAAAAACTTTTTCTCTTGGAAAGCTCTCCTCTTTTACAAGGAAACCCCACATTTCAGTCTCTCCTTCCTGATCAGACCTTCAGGAACTCTCTTAAATGTGTTGCTTTCTTATATATTCTCTCCAGTTTCTCCACACTTCTGCAAGTGCAATGCACCAAAACATCAAATACGCCCTCCTCAGTGATGAGCAGAGCACAGTAATTCCTTCTTGTACCCTTCTGCTAAAATGTCACAGAATGAGAATTGTCCCTCCATCACCCCAAAGCCTTCAAATATTGGTTCTTATGCAAGTCATAATTCATTGTCAGTTGCACATCCAAGGTTCTTTGGGGGTTTGGGGTTTTTGGGGTTTTCTTTTTTTCTCTAGTTGTACCCCATTGTGCATCATGTATTTTGTACCAAACATGAAGGTGTCTGCACCTAAGGATGTGTGAGTTTATTGGGAGCTTTTTGTTCTAATGAAAGTAGTCCTCTGAATTTTGATGTATTGTTAAGGTCAGAAAGGGTTATCAATAATTTTTCATGAGGTATAGTGGTCTTAATGTGATGAATAATACAGTCATTACAGCATCTGGCATTAAAAATAGTGAGAAGAAAGATTGATTCTAGTGTTTTGCCCATGATACATGTTAGGGTAGAAACAAATGAGGATCAGCTGTTGTTTTCCATATGAAGCCAAACTGTGGCAATGAGTCAGAAAGCCTGACAGAGTCCAAGTAAATTGTGTGGGTTTCCTGCTGAAATAAGTGGCATGCCCCACAACATATGACATGTCTTCCTCTGACCTAGGACACCTTGCTTTTAGCAGCATTCATCTCTGCAATTTATACAGACATTCATATTTCACTTTCTCCATTTAATCCTAATAACCAGCTTTTAGAAGAACATGACAGCATAACATATGGGTGGTAAAACTGCTCATAAACCATAATAACATGGCCAAAAAAGCTTAGACAGATAGATAGATGCAGTATGCTTATTGTGACATTCTCTGATTAAGAGGTATAGTTACTTATTACAGCCATTAGCTTGGTGACTTGGAAGCAGACGGAATCCATTATTTGAAAAACAGGTTGTAAGTCCAAATTTTAAACAACTCTGTACTTACTACATGTAAGAGATATAATTATGTTTGCAATTCTGTTCTTCAGTGTGCAGATGGTAATTTTGTTCATTTGTGGTTTGCACACTGATAATGTTTGCTGTAGAACTGGCCTTGGCAGGATTAAGTGTGTGTTAACAGTAAGTAGGCAGTACATGGTTATAATTTTGTTGATAGGGTTCTGGTGGGATGAAAACCAACCAGAAACATTAGTCTAAATAATTTCTTACTATAGACAAGCTTCCTCTGTCTGTGTGTGTATGCATATGTTTTTGCATCTTATTATTTATTTTTATTGTGTGAAGAATTGTTTCTTTTTTTCCTTCTCATTTGGAAACTTTTTTGTTAGCTTTATTTTCAGTGTAGATAGTATCTGCAAGTTCATGCCTTTAGGAATAAAATTTTGTTTCTATTCAAAGTAATTTGCAGTTTCCTATTAGTTTTTAGGGGTTGATGTATGTAATATACACTTATGAATGTGCATATGAGGGAGGTATAAAAAAGAAACTGTCTATTAAAGGTACCCTTCTGATTTCATATTTTCTAAAGAGTTATTCAACAGATGTTTGAGAACAATTAACAGCGTATTTTCAACAGCCACTCCACTTTTCCAGATTGAAGGGGAACAGATAAATATGCAGATCAAATCTTTAAAATGCTTTTATGATATTGAGGTTAGATGTTAGATTATCATGGTACAGTACACCTATTTATACAGGTCATTGTTCAGGTTTTCTGCTTTTAGAATTGTCTGGCATTCTCACTTTAATTAAATTGATGTAAAAGGGAAAAAAATAATAGTTACGTAGCCAGCCCAAGATGCATAATAAATATGTAACATCTTCTATTGTTTCTTGTTGTTTAGCCAATACAAAAAGTTTTGCAATGTACTAAGGAAAAAGGGCATAGTACAGCATACTGTATAAATGTACATTAAATATATTACATACTATATAAATTATATACAAGTGTACTTATAAAAAATAGATTGCATATTACAATTTTCTATGCATGTTCATATGTTAAAAATTCTTTAAAATAACCACAAATTTTATGGCTAAAAAATAAAATGTGGCATAGGATGTATTGTCTTAGAATGGCCCAAATGGTATAAATTCTCAGAATAAATGAAAAAAATCTCAGTATGGGCTTTGATATTATGCTCTAGCAATTCAAACAAGATTTTGCCAAAAGCATCATAGCTACCAGAGACACATAAAGCAAATATGATTAAAAGATCTCATTTAGTATCACCAAGCCCTGACTGCTTTATGTTCTTTTATTATCCTCTACATCCCTAGGTTTGTGAAAGCATCATTGTGGGTAAATGGGAGTATTTCATCTCAGTTGACCATGCTCATGGGAGGAATCACCCACAGTGCCCTTTGTATCCTGTTAGGACCAAAATCCTAAAGGATCTTCCCTTTTACCTGTAACTCGTAGGCTGCAGGCTGGTGTGAACAGACCTTCCTTCATGTGAGGCTGCGAGTGGCACTTGAGGAAAACACACTCTGTAATAGCATTGCACCCAGATGTGTTCAGTAATGTGTGTGCTGTGCTCCTGCTCGCTTTCCACTCTCACTCTGAAGGCTGCCAGCCTGCCAAGGCAAGGATTTCATCTGTTCTGTAAAGAACTTAGTACAGTTGTTGGCAATGTAAATGTAAAAGGAATATTAAAAATCGCTTCTATTAACATGAGCAAACTGCTCCTGTTATGTCTTCAGAACATAATCAAAACTAATTCTTTCTGAGACTGAAATGGTTACTGTGATTTTAGAGGAATATATATTGTTCAGGGAATGTTGGGCCCTTTGGCTTTCGATTCCAGATGTGTTAACAAGTCCTTTATTAGGTATTATTAACATCAATTTAGTATATAGATGTTATATATATTATAAAGATGTAACCATTTCACTTAGAATATGTTAGGGTATTTAATTTTTTTTTTATAAGACAGCATAGAGTCAACTATCTGTGAATAAAAAAAAAACAAAACCAAAAAGAAACCCCACCCTGTGAATTAACCTAAAATGTTCTGAAAAATCCACACTTTTTTTAAGAAAAGGTGTGTTAATTTGTAACTGGGGAAAAAAACACGCTTTAAATACAGCGTAGTTGAACATTTTAATATGATCAATAGCACACAACATGCATTTGTTTTCTTGTCTGTAAATAAACTTGCATTTCATTGCCTCTTGTTGATCTAATTATTGATGTAAGGCTGTTGGTACTTCCTTAAATTGTTACAGCTTTGGGCAAAAACTCCTAATAGAATCTTTTTTCTTCCACCAAACAGCAAGATGTCTGTCCTGTATTTGTCCCCAAAGAGCATTAAAAATATACCCCTAAACATATATTGCAAGTAATATTTTCTTCTCCTTCCATCCTGGAGTCTTCTGAAATTCAGCAAACCTACCTACCTGTCATGCAGGCTACCCTGCAAAGTACCAGCTTTGGAAGGCATAAGCCACAACCATGCTTATTCATTCCTATGCATTTTTGCTTCTCTGAGTCACCTGCGTTCCCAGTTTTAAATCCTAGATAATGCTTTATTTTCACTCTCACTGTTGCCTCTTTTTGCAAGAGCAAAGCCATTTTTTCATACTAGGTGTTCAAACATCTGACTCACTGGGACTTTGATTGCAGAGAAGGATGTGGCCTCAAAAAAAACCAAATACGATGTTATAATCTGTTTTCAGACTGTCAGAAGAGATATGGCTGATTTTGAATCAGTCAGCAAAAACTGGCTTTGACCATCTCTGAGGCTTTAAAATGTTCCTTGGGAAATACTGATGAGGCAGGGGAAAAAAATCATCTAAGTCTGGAGATTTCTATAGCATTTTTTTTATATAATCATTAGCAACCATCTCCTGGACAGCAGGTTTGTTTGTATGGCTACGTAGGTGAAATGTTGGAAAGCATGTCTCAGACACTTCCTCATTTATTAACCACCAGCTCATAAGTGTTGCTTTTTTTCCCTGTTTACCTGTGAATAAAATTTTAAATAGTCATGGAAAATTATCCAAATTGTGTGTTAGTGACCAGATGAGATCGATAACCTTATGTAAATAGCAAATTGACAGGCCAGTAATACTGAGTGTGATACCTAGGAATGCAAGCTCTACCACAAATGCTGTCCAATAAATAGGGCTTTGCAAGCAAAGTCATAGGAAAAAGTGCTACAGGGCACCTCAAAAGGGCATCCAGTGCAACCCCTCTGTCAGAAGGATCATCTTCCCTTAATCATACCCTGAAGGTCATCATATTCTAGTTTGTTTGAAAAATTTGCTCCCTGTTGTTGTCTACAGTTTGTTGTTGTCATGATAAGTGTGGGAGTTGCAATCCTGGATTTTTTGTACAACAGTGAGAATCTACTCTGCAGCTATAGCAGAAAGGTACAGGAAGAGGGACAGACACCTGAATGCATCAGACCAGGCTCGAAGTTACTGGAGAAGGAAGGGGAATGAGACTGGGTTTTACTGCATCTTGTGACAGAATACTTTTTCCCCCATTTCCCAAAGCCGGGCTGAGCAGTTGTCTGATGTGTGTTTGTAACTTCATATACAATAACCAACATCTCAAGCTCTGCTTGCAGCCTAATGCAGACTTCCAATCTTTGGTGTGCTTAGTTGGCATGTTGCTTTTCTCCATGTTGACAGAAAGGCAAATGATATCTACCAGAGCTCCACTGTTGCTTGAGCTGGTGAAGCCATGGAGCATGAGTAGCTAGGCTGGCATATCTGGAAGAAAAAGCTTCAGCAGCTCAGGAGCATGGGGGATGAGGTTGTTTGGAGTAGTGATGTAATATGGTCATGTACTGGCAGGTGATGGGGAAGAAGGAAATAAATAAATCTAAAAGTCCATAAATGCCCAGCACACATTGGCAGATGGGACATAGCCTGTTTTCCCTCGGTTGGTAAGGTGGGGGGAGAGCTTTTGTATGGTAGAGCAGAGGGCAGGGCACTGACCACTCTGTTACACATGTGCTGTTCTTCAGGCTTTGTGGCACTACTTTGGAGAGGTAGCAACCCTCCTGCTTCCTAATGCACATTATCCATAGGTGCTTGTAACTAACTCATGGGGTTGTCCTCTCTGTGCTCTGGTGGTGCCTACAGGTGCTCTGTGGATCAGCACTCTGTAGTGCTTTGATGCTTAGGGGAGCCCCTTTGACAGCTGCAGTCGCATGCAGATGGTGCAAGAGACTGTGGTGCCTTCAGGGAATGCTGCTATCCAGCTTGCAGTACCTTGGGAGAGCACCTGGTCTTCCCTGTGACCTTCTTGGTGCTGACTGTTCCTTGTTACCAGGCTCAGCTGGATTTGTGTCATACAAAGAGACAGAAAGTTAACTCATGATATCAGCCAGTGCACTCCTGAGTAAAGATGGACACAGTGTGCTTGAGCAGTGGAGGCGGGGAGGATTGCAAGACTGGAATGGGCTGGTACTGAGAGCCACTCCTCCCATTGCTCTCTGAGTCAGACTCCTCAAGGCAAATGTACTGAATTGCTTCAGTCAGCTGTGCCCTGTACCACAGGCTGATTTCTGTTCAAGTGCATGATGTGTGAGTAACTAACCACCGTCTTTGGAGAAGATCTTGTGCATTCCCGTGGAAAAGGCTTGAATCTGCAGTGCCCAGCTGAAGGGACAGTTAAGTGCCTTCCTTTGATGTGGGTTACATCACCTCAGCATGGAGGGAGAAAATTGTTTTTGCTCCCCAGCTCCAAGGCTTTGTACTACCAGGTGCTCCAAGTAGCCTCATAGTAGGTTCCTGGTTTCTGTCTCTCAGGTGGGCAGTGCACACCTAATGGAAAAAATTATACTGGAAAGAAACAGTATGGAAATAAATGTATAGTAATTTAATCAGAGTAGAACTGCTTAGTGGTTCACTTTCTGCTTTTATTGGGATTTTGAACACTTTCCTGAAAATCAGATTTTGCACAAGTAATTTCTAGCTTTTCCTGCTAAGGTTTTTTTTTTTTTGGTCTGAGTTCTGCCTTCTCAGATGCTTTCTGATGTCCTTTCATCTTGATGGTTGCCATACACTTGCCTGTGAATTAGGAAGTATTAAAAAATTATATGGATATGCTGTCTTTAGTATGTAAGAGGTCTTTATCCCATGCAGAAGCTAAGTGACCTGCGATATTTAATACATTTCTTTCAAAGGCTCCAGGGAAGAACAATCTATCAGCTTATAAAATAGATGAATGAATTCACTTGACAAAGATCAAGCAAAAAGTCTTTGGGAGAGGGGACATGAAGCAAGGTTTCATATAAGCCTGGTTTGGTAATGTGTGTCCTAGACCAGCCACTGTCTCTGATGAAGGCAGTCAGAAGCATTCAAAGGGATGTTTAATTCTGGCAACTGCAAAGGGCATTTCTTGGAAGCCAGTATTATCTGTGTCAATTATTTCTTCTTATATTTCTATCCATCGTTTGCTTTTGATCACAATTCCTTCTTTTTGGGGTTATATTGCTTTGAGGGGGAGTTAATTTCATGATACGAAATGGTAGTGCTTCATCCAAAGAAAGGCTGAATTCTGCACTAAGGTCTGTAGTGTCATTCATAACAAAAATAGCATCAGGTCCCCAGTTCATGTTGATCACAGGCAAGCTTCAGAATTGCATTTGAACTAGGTTGCTTCCTCATCCCAGACCTTTGTTGCATTTTACCTTTGCAACAAGCTGTCATTGCAAAATACTTGTTTTTCAATACAAATGTGATGTGCTTCTGTCTGTTCAGACCTGTCAAACCCTGGTGGGTGTCTCAGAGGCATCACCCAAGGACCTGCCAGCCCAGCAAGTGCACACTTGGTAGGTTTTGCACTCCTTGTGCTTGGTTCAGTGAATCCAAGGTGAATCAGAAGAGTCCTGAGGTTTTAGTGCCTTGTTACACACTGGCTGCAGCACCTCATGGGGGAGAAAAATAAATACAGTAAAAATAAATAGGCCCCAGCAAGGGTTAATGTACTGGAACAACTGAAATGATCACTGTTGATAAATACTTTATGTAATTAGTATAATACTTTCTTCTGTTAATGAGATGAAGCTGGGGTGGGGTGCAGCTGCTTGGGGACAGGGAGAACTGTGGGGGGATTTGATGCCTTTTGACAGTGCATTCAGCCTCTAATAACGTACTGGGCCATTTTTAATTCACAATAGTTTTTCAGAATATTTTATAAAGTCCTTTTTTCTGCTTATTGAAAGTGCTCCTGATGTTTTAATCCCCACCCCAGTGGAACAGAAAGTGAATAAGGAAATTAATGGACATGTATGAAATTATGATCTTAAACTTAACAGGCCTGTTTGTTTTTTCAAGCTGCTGAATAAATCCTCTGTGATTTGTGCTGCAGAGGTCAATGTTCTGCAGTAGGAAATGACTGGTTACATGTCAGTATTCTCCAAGAGTTCATCTCAATTACTGGATTTGTCAAACATGACAAGCATGAATGACTCTATGGTGAAAATAGCACACAGTTTGACTATTAAAGTAATTGGAGCATTGACATTTAACCAAACTGCAAGAGAATTGCACTAATAAGTCCGAAGAGCACTACCACAAGTGAAGCAGAGACCAGTATTTTTATAAAATAAAATATTTTATATTTTACTGGTTAAACTGGTGCTTTTTTGTGTTTTGATTAAAGTATCTTTCAGTATCTTTTTAATTTAAATCATAAGATTAAAAGGAAATGGTAAGTCCTTTTTGCTACTTATTTTGGAAGAAGTACTAAGATTTGTATAATTGGAGGCTCCATTGATTTGATGCACACCCTAGTTCAATTTTAATATTGTTATGAATAATTCATTTATGTATTTTTAATGTCCTCATAAAGTATAAACATTATAAAGTTAAAAATCTGTGTATGTATATACATGTTTGTGGAGATCATAATGTGATGATTATCACAGAATTAGGTTATAAATGTGTCTATTACTTGATCTCCACTTGCTACTCTACTTTGCTAAAGAGCTATTTCTGGGCTTTCAGGCCTGAGATGTGGGTATTAAAACTCATTGCTTTAGTAAATGCAAAAGAGCTTTTCTAAAATAATTTGAAAGTCATTTACTATTCTCCATCTGCAATGAGATTTTAATTTTTTAAGATATTATTTCTGATGATAAATTCTACATACATCAACTTTTTCAATATAAAGGATTTTGAGAACAATACAACTGTCAGTCACTGTGGCTAATTTGGATTTATACTTGTGGATCAGACGAGATTTTACAGTCACCAAAATTGTGTTTCAGACAATGGCTTAAACGACAGCCTCTTCCAGTGTCTGGAGTAGGGACTGAAGTAATGATGATTTATGACAGTAGTCTGAGGGGGCTCATCCTCAGGTGAGTTACCTGCATTTTGGCACATTCATTTTACCTTATCTGAACTTGAAAATCTGTTCTTTCCCAATTACGGGAGCAATTCTTCATGTGGAAATTGGGACTCATCTGTTCCTGGTGAAGTAAATCAGACAAAATAATCCCAAAAGACAGGGTCGGGAGCATAGTACAACCAACAATATGTCTGAAGTACTTCAATTACATTAACTTATATTTTTTTGTGGAGTACAGAGTATGAGTTGCCACTTCTGCAGCCACATCTTAGTTATTGTGCTATCACAGAAGCAGAGAGCGGTACTTATTGATTTAATATGTTACTTACCTTGACTTGCTTAAGTCCCATCTCCAAAGAGCTGTTGAACATAATGCTTAAGTCTGTCTCTCTTGTGTAAAAGTAACTACGTGTTTAAATCCATCTGATTTCAGTGAGACTCATACGTATAGGTGAGTGTTTAGCTGAGCAGTAAAAACCAAAACATAAATTGAACTGCTTTACTGGATTTGGGGTTGCATGACCCAAAGCAATACTTAGTCATAGCCTAAGTACAGATTTTGGGCAGTCTTTTAAGGACAGACTTTCCTATGGAAAAAACAGAGAAGAATTCAAGGAAATACAGATGATGTGTGACTATCTGTTTGCTGACCTTAATGTGAAAAAAAATTACATGTTAGGACCGGAACAAAATCTCTGGAAAAACAAATGATGCAGGTGAGAGTCATAGTTTTGGTTTGCTTGTTTTCCCCCTGAATTACATCCTGGGGGTCTGTGTGGGCTCAGGGTTGGGGAGAGGAGACCTAGAGGCTGCTTCAAGTTTTCAGGTATTTTCTATAAAACCAGTCATCTCCTCTGTCACTGATGTAAATCTGTTCCATCCAATGCCCTGACCTTGCTCCTGATTTGCCCCTAGTGTATTAGAGATCAGATACACTTTCCCAAAGAACAAGCTCCTGTTCCAGAGCTGAAGTGACACTATCCTTAGCTAATATAATTCCATTTACTTGGAGTGTCATAGCATATTGCAGTTGTTAATCTTTTAGTGTTCTTGTTTCACCTGTAAATTAGCTTTGAAGATCCTAACTCATGCTGAAGTGTTCCTCACAAAAGTACCTCAAGTGAAATGAAGTAAGTAATTATAAAGAAATAGCAAGTTGTGTGCTCTTTTCTGGAGCTCAGGAGTCTAAAAGCAGAAACCTCAGATACATGCATGAAAGAAGAAACTTCCTTATTCAGTTTTAGCTGCAAAGGTTAATGTAGAGCCCAAATCAGTTATTTGGAGCATTGGGTAGGGAAGTTTTTCTGTACTGTACAGTGGAAATGGGAGAAACATCCATCCAGGAAAAAAGCATTGTGATTCTGAATGAACAGTAAAACATGCAAAAGGTTTGGAACAGGGTTTTTTCAGAGCTTCTGGAGTAGAAAGAAATCAGGTAAAAACTGGGAACAACGTTACCTTTCCTCTCTTGGGCAGAGGGATGAAGGCAGCGTGCACTCTGACATTAGGAAAGCAGCATAGCCTGTGTTAACCATCTAGACTGTTAACCATGTTTTGAACTTCCAGATGATGGAAACTATGCAGAAATGCCAAATACCAAACACAGTAAATCAGCATCCAGCAAAAGGCTGCTGCCAGAGATTTTTGAAGTAACAGGAGGACTTTGTAGCAATTTTACCTAACATGTAGGCTTAAAGTCTGAACACAGTGAAATAATGAGTTGCTCTGGATTGTGAGAATGGAAATGCTAGGGAGATTTTGCAGACGACTGCCAGGGAGTAGCTGTCGCTAGAGACACTTGAACAAGTGTCAGTTGTGTTAGGACTTTTGGGACAATCTGCATAAATCCCAGGTGGAAGAGCACTCATTCCGAAATACCGAGTTTTTCTCTAGATTACTGGCCCTGCAAGTTGACAGTTTGTGAGGCCTCGAAATAGTAGCTCTAAAATGCAAGAGTACAGTTACAAAATACACACAAAGTCCTTTCAGTCAGATTTCATTTTGATTGTTCTGCAAATTTGCCCAAGATCCAAAGCCATCCACGTTGCTGGTTTACTGAGCAGAACTGTCTGTCCTAGAAGTTTCATCTGCTTGGTGAAATTGAGTTATAAAAAGTTTAATTCAAGAGATTTGTCAGATTTGGCCAACAGAAGAAAGCAAATCCCAATATACTGTAGCAAATCCTATTGTAGATGATTTCTAGGGAGCAGATGGGGAACTAGGCTGGGATTTGCTCTGTGGACTGTGATTGAAGAGCTCCATTGATTCAGGCTGAGGCAGCTTAAATAGTTACTGCCATCTACTTTGCCCTGCCTCTATTGGAATTTCTTATCCTTGAGGTAAAAATAGCAAAAAGTAGTGTGCCTGCTCCCCAGCCACTGCAGCTCCCAGCTTGAGGGCAGCGTGAATCACCTTCAGGTTTTATTTGGTACTGAGGCAGCCGTGAGCTGAGGCGGCAGGGAACTTGGAGTCACCAACTCATCAGATTTAATGTGACAGTGGAGTTGTGTGGGAATAGGATGGGATGGCCAGCAATCTTTTCAGTCACTGCTGTTAAATCCAGTAGGAATTGCTTTGCGGAGAGCTTACAGTCCCGACTGGAGAAGTTGCAGTGAACCATTCCTTTCCTGCATCATGGTTGACCAGGGCTGTGCTGTCTTCAGGGAATGAAGGAGCCCTCTATTAGCTTGTAACTGTACTCATCTTCTTACTGAGCTTCTTTAATGAGTTTGTTTAGAAAATCTGATGGTTAATGAGAAAGCTTATACTAAATACAAGTAGTAAATAAATAACAACAAATATGGAGCACACTCATTTCCCTACACTGTTTTAGTGCTTTCTAAGAGATAATATCTTAGTTTCACTCCTGTAACTGATTCAGGGCAAAAGTAAATACTCTTTTATGACATATTACTAACCATGCAGTCAATAGCTGTTAAGGAATTGTACAGTTCAAAGGTGCTTCTGAAGTAATTTTTAAGAAACTGTCAAACTTGTCAAATGTAGTAAGCATGAGGGCATGTTTCTGTTCTGTAATTCTTCCCCCTTTTTAGCAAATTGTGAGCTAGAGATTTAATTATTGTTTTTGTTGGTTTGGGAGAGTGTCTTTCCGCTTTCCAGAGTACCTTCTGCAGGGATCTAAAGTTTTGAATTTACACTACAAGGTATTTTGTGATGCATCATGTTATTTTTAAAGGAAAAAAAATAATCTGTAAATTCACTAATCTCATCCTTATTCATGTTTTTACAAAAGTAAAGCATTTAAAGTAAACCATCTGTACTTGCAAGGTTAATATGGGCTTGATGTGAAAAGGCATTTTGGCATTAGTATAGTGCTTAAGCACATGCTTAACTTTGAGTCCAGCAGCATTGAAGCACTTTCCCGAAATGGAGCAGTAACCTGGGGCTTTATTCAGCACAACTCAGAGGTTTTCCTTTTCTCAAGGACTAAAGGGTTTGATTTTTCCTTTCTTCCCTGTGAAGGGACACACACAAGATTCCTTTGTAAGGATTTTTACTGTAGCACTCAGGGAAGTAGGAAAGGATGTTTCCTAACACATTCTGATACACTGCTACCATGAGACAGCATAACTTAATAATCATATTTTTTCACTAAAATTATGTGGAAATGCTTTTTAGTATGGAAGCTTCGAGAGTTATACTGCGTTCTGCTTTTGTATTTGATATCCCGCAGCACTTAGGTCTGTGAGCTTGTCACCTTCACTCACAGCCAAGGATAGTGTTCATTTATATAAAATCCTACAAAGTCACAGCTCGTTTTCATATTCTGACTTATTATTAACTTCTTCTTAATAGCAGAACTCACAACTTTCTTTGTTGTTATTTTTCTGTTAAGGGAAAAAAATAAAAGTTGCTTTCATTTTTACATAAGTTTGGTTATTTAATCTGAGTGTGACACCCAGGCTTCAAAGAATCCTGTGCAGTACATTTTTAATCTGTTGTTTTTAATGAGTTCTAGTTACTAAGAAATACTGTTATCTAGGTCAGATTTTTTGAATATTATTTTACTGTGGCTACACATCCTGCTGTGCTTTCTCTAAAATGAGCTCCCCAATGAGGTCTTCTTGTTTTACTTTCTCACAGCTTTGTGGAGTAACTTTTTTTACTGTAAATGTAGGTTGTGCTTTTTTTTCAATATAAATGTATTCTTAACTGAACCAACATCCACCCATCTAAGACTCAGTCTTAAACTTTCTTGGGGGACAAAGGAACAGGACATAAAATACCTCCAAATATTATCATTTATATTCTTGATCCTTCCTATCTGGAAGGAACACAAAAGAGATGATCAACACAAAATTTATTACTTAATTTCAAAGGTGCTAATTTAACTGCTTCTCAGCTAATCACAGCAAAATGGCCTTGACTGTGAGGCAGAGCAGGACATCATTGATGTCATGGAGAGGCTCTGACATTTCTGAGCATTTATCTTTATGGACATTCATTGTGACATCTCTGTCTTTACCCTAACTTACCCCTTAGTATGTGTCCCCAGGAGATTTCTCCATCCCTTGAACGGAAAAGCATTGGGTCTGTTAGCCATGCCTAGAGGAGGTGGCATTGAGCAGTGGTCACCTTAGATCACCTAGATCAGCGACAGTAAAATTGCACCAGATTTCCTTCAGCTGGCTATCCTACCCATTTTTGACATGTTTTCTTCAACATGTATGGATTGGGCACATACCTCTGTGTTCATTGATAAAATATGACCTCTTAGCTGCATAGTTTCTTTATTTAGTTGAAATTCTTCTTTGCTCCTGATGGAATGATTACTTAAAGATATTTCCAGGTACATGTCCTAACAAAGCAGTTAATCTCTCAGGATTGTTTTCTTCATCAAAAAACTATTAAAGCTTATAATTGTGATGATTTTCCATGTGGAGTATGAATTTCCATGTGGAGTCTGACAGTGATGTCAGATCAGCTTATAGGTAGCTGAAAGGAAAAGCCAGTTTTGTAATATAAATGGGTAAGAATAGAAAAGTAGAGGAATAATGTGGAGTTTATATCACAAGGAGGATGCTGAAGTGGAAAAGATTAGAAGAAATCTGGATGACAGCCGGGTGAAAGCACTTCTGAGGCAGCTCACTTGGTGCTCCCTGTTCTGGAGCTCAGATGTTAGGGTTCTGAACTTCCCATCTCACTGAGCTTTATACCAGACCTCAGCAGTCTGAAAACAGGGAGTGGCTGTAACAGGGCACTCAAGGAGCAGTTGCCCTTAAAAGCTTGAGCCTAGAGAAAATCTGGGTAGAGTCACTGGTGCCAAAGCTAGGTAAAACTGACTGATCCCAAGGAGGTCTGAGCTCTATGAATGCTAACTTGGATTAAAAAGCTTATTTTTAATCAATAAATAATTAATGAAATGCAATACTGCAGCTTTACTAAAAGTTTGCAGCTAGCATTGACATACAGCAAAAAAAAAAAAAAAAAAAAGATGTGGACTTCTGCCAACAAGAAATCCAGCCATTTCAACTGACCTGACCTGGTGTAATTTCATTTTCAAGTAACACAAGAAGGACTTCAAAAGGCCCTTGAATAGATGGTGGATAATTGACTCCTAGCAATGAGTGCTGAATATGGAGGTGCGTGTGCTGGCTATTATTAGATGTATTGTCAGCCTTTGACACCACTGATCACAAGGCTTGTTGACATGTGTGCTGAATGATCTACTTCATACCTAAGTGAAGCATTCAGGCAGGTGATGAACATTAACAACTATACCTCTCCCAAGTCTCATTTAAACCCTAGTTTAAAAGTTCAAGAGGGACTTAAAGTTGGCTTGCTCTCTGCAAAAAGGGAAATTACTGAGGTGAGTTTTGCTGTCTGAAGGAGCCACTGGATGTGGATTTGTGTTTCAGTAGGCACCTGTCTCTGATTAGCTCTTCTAACACTCATTATGGAAAAGGTGGTGCATTGGGACACATCTATGGAAATGGAGGCTTTTTTTAGTGGCTGTTTGAAGGTAAAGCAGTCTTTTTCAATCCTTTGTCAGGTCCATAAACATCCAATTCTGCTTTGTAATGTAAACTGTGTCATTAAAGACCATCTGTGGTGCTTGATTTGTTTTTATTTATATATATTGTATTAGTGCTGAAGTCATATGTCCTTAGAAAGTACTTGTACCTTTTTATTAAAGGTTACAATTCTTCTGAAGCATATTTATTTGGACATCTCTGACCAGTGACATTTTGAGATCAAGACCTTTGAGGTTCAGTGTGTAGAACAAAATGCTGCAATTCTTTTGTTTCTGCCAGCCCACTCATTCATTGAGATGGCTGAAACTGTGCCCGGTGAATTCACAAAGAGCTGTATCTTGCCCTCTTCAAAGCTGGTGGGCAGGAATGGGAGAGACAGCAGGGTGGCCTTTAGAGAAATACATCTTTTTATCCACAATGTTGGTTGTTTTCCCCTGTGTAAGCTTTTTGCTGCCTCTAATAGCAGGGCTAGTACTGATAATGGGCCTGGTTTCCTACAGGAAAAGGTGGGTTCTTCTTTACTTTCTGCTCTTGTGTCTATGTAATCATGCAGTGGGAACAGTCTGTCGCTGTAGGTTAAGCAATAGGAGTGGGATTCTTGAGGACAGTAACAGCACAAAATCATCCAGAGAAGTTTTAGGGAATTTCAGAAGTGTGTCAAGCCCAGCAGCAGGTCAGGGTCCCTCTTCACACCGGGCTGTCAGCACACTCCATCCGAGTTGGCAGGGAGGGCACCTCCTTCAAGTGCGCAGCCTGGGCTGACACAGCCCCCTTCGAGGTGTGGGAGTGGGAGCTGACAGGCATCCAGGTTTTCTGCGAGTTCCCAAAACCTATTGCCCTTTTTTTAGGAGGTGGTGGAAACACCTAGATCTAGAACAAGACGAAGAAGCATGTGCCTCTCAAAAGGAACAAACAATAAAACTTTTAGGAATCGAGATGATTCATTGCTCAGAGCTGCTCACGGGGAAGGGACCAGAAAAGAAAGCAGGACAAAAGACATTAACACACAATGTTTAAGCAAAAATGCTCCGTCCTGCTGCTGAGTTCTTTAATATATTCTACAGGAGCAGTAGGGATATAGCTTTTTGCTTAGCAGTTCATCTTTAAATGAGGAAAGCAGCTGATTAAAATGTATCTCTTATTCGAGCATTGTGATGGCAGGCTGATGCTCACACACAAAGGCTGACTAACAGTAGCCTAAAGGTAAATGTCTTTACATGAGTAAGAATGCCAGAAGCAATCTTATATTTAATAAATCTTCATTGACAGTGATGGATTTACTCTAACTTTTTATTTCAGTAATGGACTCTGTAACACCTAGCATCTACATTGTAACAAATCAATCTTACCCTGATTTCTTTTTTTACAATAAAGTCATGTTTGTAGGCAATTAATTTGCCTACAATTTCCATTACCATTGATGTGGCTACCATATATTCTTATGGCAGAGTTCCTAGTGCTTTCCACTAGAGGAGTCTTGGGGTTTAATCCATGATTTTGAAATGTAACTTTTGCAAGAAAGTGTGGATTTAGAGGAACTTTTAAAAATCATTTCTTTTCTTTTAAAATAAGATTCTAATTTTAAAATGCCTACAGCAAGTGTATTTGACTATTTTTAGTACTCTAAATTGGAGACTAATCTGCCTTTCCCATCCCTAAGCAGTAATACCAATAAGATAAATTAATTTACTCTAGACTTTTATTAGTCCCAGTGAAAACAATATCTAGTGAGATCTAGATAGTACAGGCTTTGTATTTGTAATTTGGATATGTATTTTCAGGAAAAAAATGTAAAAAACAATTCTGCTGGCTTTGTTTGACCAAATTTGTGTATAAATGCAACTAGCAGATTAACAGTGCATACATAATGTATGCTCTGTGTGTGTGAACTTCTGAAGAGCTCTCAACTGTCGATGTATGACATTTTCAAAGAGGGCAACACCTTCAACAGGCAACATTATACCATTGTGTGTGTTCATCTATTGAAATTGTTTTTAAAGGTACCAGTCACATATGTAATTGAAAAAAGGCTCATCCAAATGCTCAATTTCAGGAGACAATTTATTCTTTTCAAGATCTGGTTCAGAAAGTGCCATATTGTTTGGATGACAATGGGGTATATTTTTAGGTTGATGTGTTATTTTGGAGAACTATGACTCACTGTAAATTGGTTTGGGGCTCTCTTCTTCCTTTGTGTTCTTTTCTCCATGCCTTGTTGACTTACTTTTCATGCACTCCAGAGATTCTCTTCATGCAGTGGCCTGGTTTATGTCTTTTTCTTAATATTGTACAATCTCCCACCACTTACTTATGGTCAAAAATTGCATCATCAATTTTATTCTTGTTATAATATTACCCTAGAATCTTCCAAGCAGATTATCATATGTTATCAGTGTAGCAGCAATGTCCCTAGGGCTTAGCTTCTCAGGCAGTATCCTAATAACGTGTTCTCCACAGCATCTTTTCTCCTTCTCTATCTAGCAGCGGACAACTTGCCAGACCTACAGGTCCAGTCCTCTGCTAATTTGTTTAGCAACACAATCAGTGCTGCTGTTCCTAGCAAGATGAATTTCCCTGCTGTATGGATACAAAAATACAAGCCACAGATTCCTAGCTCTATTGGAAAGTGAAGCATTAATTCGATAGGAAACACGAACTTTCCTTACTTTGGCTGAACATTTAAAATGTCTTTATTAGAAAAAAATCATCTCATTGAAAAAGTTTCACACTGGTTTTCTGCTAAAGCTTGCCAATTTCCCAGCTGCCTGCTATTCAGTACAAAGACAGGTAGCATCCTCTGTTGTGCTTTTTTGACCCAGATTCTTTATTCACTTACGTCAGTGTTTGCAGTAAACAGGAATTCGCAATAACCAAGTGCTGAATCCTGTTGTCTTGTGACTGAACTTTTCAATCTTAGAATAACTACCCAGCAGCAGAATAAAAATGAAGCAGAGGAGTAAAGCCTGAAATACTCAATAAAAATACAAGTGAGCATAATTTCAAAAAATAGTTTAGGAAGCTATACTGGAGGATTTGCATATGTTGCAATTTACAATCACATCTGCTTTGCACAGTCCTCTGTCACTTCTGTATCCCATTCCCATCATAGCCAATGCACACAAGGCTAAGTGTGGAAAAAATCCAGACGTCTGAAGAAATTTTCTTCCCTGCCCCCTCCTCGCTGCATTTTTGTGACACTGTTGTCAGCCTAACTGGGTTATGTGTAACTTGTTGAAGCATATCGGAGTGTCATCGCTGTTCTTGAGCTAGATTTGTGCAAGTTGGCAAAAGTAAAACAAATTCTACTTTTTCAAAGTTGTAATAACAGTAATAAAAGGAAATCAACTCAGAAGCCTTTAACTAATTCAGAGTAAGCTCATATATCTCCCTGGGAGGCAAAGCTGTGATTAGCATGTTTGAATGCCTTACTACAAGTGATACTTTGTGGAAATGCAGCACTTTTGTGGGAATGAAAAGTGCAGTTTCGAAGCAGGCTGTTGATTAACAGAAGAGTTAGTGTAGTGTTTGCTGTGATTTCATCCTAGCTTAACAGAGCAGAACCAAACTGAACAGCCAAAAAATCAGGCAAGCAAGAGCCTTGTTGTTGTTTTTTACATCCTGAGAATTTGACTTTATACATTATTCTAGTTCCCTGTTGTCCTGGGAACAGGGGGCTTAGGGAGAAGAAAATACTGGTGCTGATTTTAATTCAAGCTTCCAAATGTTACAGAATATGTACCTCTATTTTTATGACATTTTTTCTAGTTGTTGCAAAGCTTGGAAGTGAACAAAGCAGTTTTATGCAGTGGAAATTGTATCCATGTTTTAGTCTGAGCAGAAGAAGTAGGAAAGAGAGTATTCGTAGGGTAAAGGCATGATGTTAAGGCCTCTCTTGTACTGCACTAATCCCACTGCCTAAGCAAACTCGTGTGAATGCTCACCTGACATCATCTCTGTGACACACTTGGAACTGTGCTTCGGGTTTAAGTGATTGGACACTACTTTGCCACTGGCCCAATGAAGATTGTTGTGGTCTGCATGTTCTCAAAGTTTTACAGAATTACTGCGAACAAATCAGATGCATTTTGACATCTGATAGACAACATCACTAATTACATACACTCAGAGAAACTTAGTATTAACAATGCCAGGAAAACACATCTAACTTTATTAGCAAAGTCCTTCAGATAGGCAGTCCATTCCAGTTTTTTAATTGATATCCTGTTTTCTTACATGTAGCAATATTTTAAAAAGCAATTTTACCACAACCTGTTGTCAGGCAAGGGTAACTGATGGATGAAGATTGCTTTCAGTGCTAAACTGTATTATAATACAGGATGACAAAAATGAAGTGAATTATGGATCAGTGACAGATGAAAAGTGCTCCATCCATGGAGTCATTGATATTGTGCCATGGCAAAAAGACTCTCTGTATGTGCTGCTTTATGAAATTATTTGCATTGCTTGCTGTTCTGAGCTACTGAGCCACTTTGGTGCCTCACATCATATATGCTTATGTTCCAGTAGAGAGGAAGACAATATCTTCACATCCTGGGAATCTTAAAGCAAACTCCTAACAGCTTCTTTGGGAAGAGGATTGAGGAATTCTTCTGCCTCTCCAGCCTCAGATTTCCATGTTTTCCCAGCAGTAACTGGATAAAGGCAGTGATAGCTGTTTTTCTTTGATTCTAGCGTTAATGAAGATGGTGGTTCATTGTGGTCAGAGATAATACTGTTCCCAGGTTTTGAGTGTCTTACTAAAAACCCCCCTCAACAGCAAGAAATGTATGGGGGATTTTGCCTCAGCTTCTAGAGTGACTTCATGTATTCATGTCTCTGTTTCATTTATTCTTAAGCAAAGTACACTTTGTAAACTAATTTTCTTTAGCATAAGGCCTATTTGTAAGTGAGTACTTAAACCTACATGACTGCAGATGAAGACACCCTGTGCTGTTGAATTGCCCAGGGTTATCCCAGGTCTGGTCTGAGGCTAGAGAGCTCTTTTGACTGCTGGTGCATGCTCACAACTGCACAGCATGGCAGTAGCACACTGTGATGTCTTCCAGGGTTTGAGTAGGTCTTCTCTACCTCCAGTTGTATCACTCAAGACACAGGTCTGCCCTGAGAGCATGGTTTCTCTGAGGCAGCCTTGCCTTATGCTATGGAGGACGTTGTGCTATGTCCAAAATGCAAAGTAAAAGGCTGCTGGGCGGGTCTGGGATGTGGATTGCACTGTGTGAACTGGCTGTGAAGGGGCACAGCTGCACAGCATGCAAACCATCACCCACTGCCCAAGGCTGGTACCACTTGGCATCTGACACGCCAAGAAGCACTCTACAAAAAACAGGCTTCCAGACCCATAAATACATGTCACTTGTATTGCAGTTGTCTATTAATTGCGCAACACTAAACAGTAGCAAGAAAAGATTGTTTCATTACTAATATTGGTGAAAAATCAAGTGATGTCTTTGTGACCACTCTGAACAGGACTGTGGTTGTAAGCCCAAAAAATGCAAACTACAAAGCTTTCTTGTTTCCTGTGATCAAGTTATATTCTCACATGAACGTGCATAGCAACAACTTCAGAAAACAAAAAGAGTCTTTGTTCAAATAAGTTATTATTCAGTCTTTTTTAATTTAGCATAGAGTGACCCTTTATATTGAGAAGCTCAAACATGTCTGTGAATTTTTTGAGTGCCTAAAATTCTCAGCATATTTAAATTGCACTTATTAGAAAGGGAAATAGTGAGCATAGCAGTTGCAAGGCTTGCAAGGAAGAAGAGGGCAGAACCAAAGGTAGTGCTGCTTTTTTTTTGGCATTGGTCTTTTGCATGCAGTTCTGACTCTCATTTTAAAAAGTCTTGGTATGTGATGTTATGTCATGTTAATTGTAAAGCAGAACAAAAGTGGATATGCTATTGATTAGAATTGTGAAGCTTAATGAAGTAAATGCTACGGCATAGCCTCCATACTGAGGAGGCTTACAATGCAAGTTTTTGCTCAGAAAGAAAACCAAACCAATCCAGACTGTGTTTACGAATGAAGGCCAGTTGAACACTGGGGATTTAATATCTGTGCTCTAAGAGCTGCCACACTTGATTGGTAACAATAGAGACTTTTGTTTAGCTTTATTTCCAGATGAAGGAATTCTTGTGTGTCCCCCTACTAGTGGTTCTGAGTTGTGATGACTGTAGATTTTACTTGGCTGGCTGTGGGAGGTGATCATGAAGTTCTGTGAGGCCACAGGGATTCAGTTTCTTTTCTTTATACATCTTTTTTTACTTGAAAGGATATTTCTCAAGACAGAGGCTCTCTTTATATCTGTTTTCACTGTGGCACTAACCCCACTGTCAGTGCTTAAACAACGAGTATGTAGCATTGCACTGAAAACCAACATGAAAAGAACTTTTAAGTGGCAGAAACAAGCTCTTAGAAGTTAGGAAAAGGCAGATGTGTGGTTTCTTCTGTGCCTCCGATTTGGCCTTATTATTCATACATATTGTGTTACAGCCCTGAATTACATCATTGCAGCCGTTTTTCCAGAGGACCAGCATTCCCTTTGAGCATGAGATGAGCAGTGTTCAGGACATGAATCAGTTTGGTCTAATGAATGAGGATGTTGTTGGAGAAGTTAATCTAGGAATTGAAAATGGTGTGATGAAGAGCAAGGATGGCTTCAGGAAAGGAAATGACAGTCTTGTGTGTAAATCAGATGAACTGGAAACAGGAGACTGTGCTGCTGGCACTGCCTCAGGGTGGCAGTGAGAAGGGATAGCACTGGAATTGGGAACTGACTGAGCAGTGTGGGAAGGGAGAAGTGCAGCCAGGCTTACCTGTCCCTCTTGGCTACTGGCCATGGGCAAGCCAGATTGCTCTGGTACCCGAGGTTCCCAACACAGTGTGCACAGCTGTGATGGCAGCAAGCGGGGTTGGGTGGCAGCTGTGGGACAGGCTGAGCTTTGGATGTTTTGCCCCCAAGTCTGGAGGGTGCAAGCCAGTGGTGGATAATGATCATTCTCTGGTTTGTTATGCAGGGAGAGGCAGTGTCTGCCCAGGTTTGAAGATGTGGCAAAGTTCATGCTGGTCTGGAGGTAGTGTTGGCAGAAGGGCACCAGGCTACCATGCCTGCAGAAGGCAGCATGGGAAAGTTTGGAGCCAAGACCAAAAACAAGTGTCAATGCAGGTTCTGTTTGAGTGGGCAGGATGTGGGTCATGAGGTTGGATCAGAGGGCTGCTGAGGACAGCAGGACAACTGGGAGATGTTAGGATCATGCAATCATTAGCTGCTTAGTTCTTTGTGGTTTTGTGGTCACTGGCATACGATCTCCAGCTGGCCAGAGCAACACTCCATTCCTCATCTAGAGACACTTAGTGAGGAACTGCAGATATTTTGCAGAGCCTTATTTGCATTGGGAAAGGCACTGCAAATTATTAAAATGTAATCTAGGCAATTATATTGTTTGGTGGAGAATAAAAATAGAAATAAAGTTAAGGCCTGGTTTTGTGTCTTAAATCTTTCTTTTGGCCTTTGGTGAAAATACTTCTAATTGTCAGCAGAGTTAGGAAGAAACTTCAGAGTTTGGCATTCCCAGCTCAGGTCTTGATTTCAAACCATCTCCAAAAATCACATTAGCAAAATTGTTGGAATAAAATGCTTGTGCAAAGACGTGCTGGGATACTGGCATAGAAGCAGGATGATAAAGTTTGCTTTTGGGTCTTTGGGAAAAGCAGGAAACCTGCTGCTGATACTTGTTCCTTGCCATACACTTCAATATAAGTATCATCTTTATTCATTCCAGGAGTGTTTAAACTAATCAGATTGCCCTTGTGTGGTTCTTCCTGCAAGACAAAAATGGGTTTAAATCCATTCCAGGTGAGCCAGGAGAATTCAGTTAATAACACTGAGCCATTTAGACTGGAGTGCCAGCAGATCACTAAAATAAATTCAAGTTGCTTGGCATGTCTTTGAGACATCTGCTGCTGAATTTCACCTGGTAACATCTGGGCCCACGTGGTTTTCTAAAATAGGGGAAAAAGTTGTCTTGGAGAAATAGTGTTGGCATTTCTACTGCATTAAAATTTACTATAAGTATTTTGTGTACCATTTCTCTTAAGGATGAGCAGGTGATAATTTTAACAGTAAGGCTTACACTTTGTCTTCTTTCTGGGGATCTTGAAACATTTTTGATGTGTGAAAGAACATTTTCATTCAGTAATCAAAATGTGTTTGCAATAAAGCTTTCATTTTCTTAGAAAGTTATAATTAATATATAAGAAGGCACTGTAAATATGTTTTACTTTTCTTGACTTTTCAGCCCATATTGCACATTTGGCTGTCACAGCTTACTGGAAAACAATGTATGTTGCTCTTTTCAAAAGAAAAGAGATCACACCTATGTTTTGATGTGTGAATTGCTGACGAAAATCTGCAGGTTAATTTAGCGTCGTGATTTGACAGATCTTTCCAATTTGGTTAACAGTGAGCACTGCAGCTCTAAGAGTGGTGAAGGTGGCAGTAGTAAGAAATGACTACTCCTCTTATTTTGCCAGCAGAAAGGTAGGTCATGGCACATTGCTGAGACATTTAGCTCCACTAATGTCCTCCTCCATTCATGGAGGGGGCCAGCATGATTGAGAAGCAGCAAGGAATTATAAAAGATGGCAAGCTGTCGTGTGGTCACATGAAAACAGCAGAAAATTTTAACCCTGGCAAACTAGAAATGGGTAAAATGACTAGGGAAAAATGTAGCATCTGATTCTTCAGTACCATCCATTCTGTATAGACAAGTGCAACTACACCAGTGTTTTCTCAGCCAGCATAGCTGTTTTAATAAGGCGCAGTTCCTGCACTGTTTTCCACCCACTTCCATGTTGTGCTGAATGATTTTTTGTAGGGTTGTGCTACAAACCAGACTCAGACTTTGGATTTATTTTTTTGTTTGCTTTGCTTTTCAAATCAAATCACTTCAGTATAATTTCGTTCAGTGTATGGTTGCATCATGACTGAGAGGATGGAGAACTGCACAAAGGAAGGAAATATAAAGAAAAAAGTATGAAGACTTCTTAAAACTGCATTTGTCAAAACATGGCATGCTTCTCTATCTCTGCTTTCATTTTTGCAGGGTTAAAGTGTGCAGTGCCACTGTTCTGATGCGACAGCACCTTTTTAGGAGTTTTCTAATGAAAGAGAAAGGGGAATTTTCAGAAAAAAACACCCATTATCTGTTACTTCCCAAATAGAATACAGAAACAAAGCAGTTTCAGCATCTTGTAATAAAATATTCCTCATTGTCTGTCAGGTTATGGATGGGGGCTGCTGGGATCTGAAAGTAATAGCATGTGTATGGGAGATAAGGATGTACAACGTGCAGCTGGGCTTGCCTGCTCTGGCACCAGGAAATTGGGAGTCTGAGTTGTAAGTGACTCAGGGTCACGTAAAGTCTTTAAATAGATATATTTTATATATAGACTGAATATATACATATATATATACATGCATTTAGGGGGAATGTTTGATTAATTTGAAATTATTTTTTATTCTGTGGCTATAGAAATTTAAATTCAGCTTCATGGTCACATTTAAAGACTTATCAGTGTTTAGAAGGGGTAATTACATTATGCATGAAGCCATCATTTGAAACCAGCAACTTCTAAACAAACTGTTAAATTAGAAACTTTTTATTTTGATCTCTCAGTGCCTCAGGCACTCATGAACCAGATTGTATTAAATTGATCAATACTATTTTGTAATGTTAATTCAGTGTTAATTGCCCTGTGATGGGATAAACCAAGTTAGGTGCACACACAGCCATCTTTGAATACCAGATACTCTGTGTTGTCTAGTCAGTTTGTTATTCATTGTAGCAGTTCAGGATAAAACTGGAGCTAGACAAATCAAACCCAGTATACCAGAGAATGGCAAACACACTTAGAAAAACTTTATTTTTGTCACAGACTGTTTACCAACAGGATTAAAACAGGGTGTTTGTCAAACTGCTGACTAGCAGTGGTTGATCCGGATCCATTGCTCACAGTGATCCCCTAACTTCTCCAGAATTGCAAGATTTTGGATTTAATATTATTTGATGCCAATATATGATAATTTGTAACTGTCACAAAAAGTGTGTGATGCTTTTGTGTCAAAATCAAGCACCTTAAAGTAGGGATGGGATGTGTACAAAAATAAGTGGATTAGCTTTTTACATACCAAGAACAAAAAGGACATGGAATCCTCAAAATTAAATTTATTTGAAAAACAAACTCAAATGAATCCAGCACTTTTAATCTACTAACAATGTAAATGTCTGCTCCCCTTGCAGAGTTCAAGGTAATATTTCAAGGATAAGACCCAGTTCTATATACTTTCAGTCACAGTGGAGCTAAGGGCACCTGCTATGTTTACAGCTTTGAATATCAAGTGAACACATTATAGCTTGTACAAAGTAAGCACAGGAAACTGCTTCTGATTGGTATGTGACTCTGGCCATATATTGGCCTGGAAGGTTGGATCGGCCGAGCTTTAGCACCCAGGAGCTGTGTATTCCTGTCCCTCAATAGCCCATGCTGGCAGAAACCTGCAGTATTGATCTAGTTAACCTTTGCTAGAAAGCAGACTAATGCTCTCACCACTAAGCATACACATAGAACTTGCAGCAGTTTCCATTTGCTTTGGTCCTGTGTAGTCTTGAGGTGGCAGTGATAGGATGTGTAGGTCTAAATAGCATGCCTGGGCTTGGCCAGAATTCTTGCAGGACCTGGGTTCAGTAGCAGTGTAGGAATGGCATAGCTGGTTAATGACTTCAGCTGCACCTGAGAACTTGGACTGGTTTCTATATATTCTGGCTGCACCCAGCGAGGAAATGCTGGGCATGGGCTTTTGTCCATCTGAACATGGGCTTCGGGGTATCTCTACCATTTTCTGTAGTGTGTGTGCTTATGCAGGGCTACATGCCTGTCTTTAGTCATTGCTAGTTGTGGGGTGAAGGGACAGGGGACACTGGCCCTCTTCCATATGGAGACACAACTCCTTCCTCTCACAGTCCAGAGAAATGTGTTTATGTTCAAGCAAGGACAGAACAGGCCAAGGAGGGGGAGTTTTCCCTCAAATCTCAGATTGAAAGTGTTCTGGGCAAGATCTGAAAAGACTGGAAAGGGAGAGAGCATGGCCATGCATTCCTGCTTTGGTATTCTACCAGCCACATGATATTTGCTAGCTGTCACTTCATCCAGCAAAGACTTGTCTCTGGGAAGAGCCATTGTTATTCTGATGCATGCTGCAAAACTGTTTTGTGATTAAAATTGGAAAGTGGGATTTGGAATGTCCTTCATGCAAAAAATAAGACTCTTTGTTTAAAATTATAAAGGAAACAGCAATAGAATAACTCCGTTTTCCATGAAAGAGCTGTTTTCTTGAAAATCTTGCAAGCAGCCTGTCGCAGTTACTTAAAGGAGGGACCAACAAGATGCCTTTTGTAATAGGCTATGCACAAATTTGCTTCCAGCCAAACCTACATGTCTCAGTTACAAGCCTATATTTTCCTAGAATATGTGAGTCATTTTATCCTCCATTACATGGATTCTTAATTTGTTTTTTGGCAAAATGTCATCTGAAAGGAATTTCATAGCCATAAGTAAGAAACTGGACTAGTGACTCTGGTGACAAAATTAATAACCACAGATCTCGTTTTCTGAAAGAATGCAGCTGTTAGTGTATTCACTTGGCACTTAAAGTCAAGCCAGCTAATAGTCCATTGGTAAGGAGGAGGTAGGATCCACTGAGTTTTGCATTTACTTCCAAAAGTTGGATAGCAAAACAGTAATTTTCAGAAGTGCCAGGATGTTAGCAACTGGGGACTGGTGTGAGGGGGTGTGTGGGGGAGGGAGCAGAGCACAGCATGGAAGCTGTAAATATTCCTCTACACCAGCTTCTGTGATTCAGGGAATAAAAGGACTTGGATTATGTGTTTGCATGACCTGAAAAGTACTGCTTCTTAAGTATTTAGTCAGCTTTGAATTTCTCTGTTGTTTTGCTATTGTTTTTGGTATAACTATTAAGAGTACAGTAACATTTCAGTATTGCAGTTATCTTGGCTGTCTGTACTCCTTGGAGAACTGGCTTCCACTGTTTTTCAGCTGCAGCTGATATTTGACATATTTTTAGGTAACAGAAATAGGACTTTTAGACTAGTTTTTCCTTTAGGAATTCTTAACAAAGCACCTCACAGAAATTTGGAATATTTGGCTTTGAGTCCCTTGAACAAGCTGGCAGAGACCTATAGCAGGGAAGAAGGCAGGCAGCAGGGCTCAGAATGAGAGTTTGCCTAGGGCTTAGGGATGTCATCGCAGATATCCCTTTATTAACATACCCACCTCATATAAAATATGGTGCCTTAGGCATTAAAACTACATCTTTGAAGAAATACTCTAGGAGGCAGTGATGTGATTTTGGAGGTTTTGGGGGTTTTTGTTTAGCTAGCCAAAAGAACAAACTACCTGTGTAATTCTTTCCCAAGGTCCTGATATTTCAACAAAATTTATACCTCTCAGACTTCAGGGAAAAAAAAAAAAACTGCAAGAAACACACAAAATTATTAAAATGATTAGGTTCAACATCGCCAGACTGTCTACACAGTTTGTCTTCAATTTTGCCATTAACCAAATCAGTCACAATGAGAAATTGTGAAGTAGGGCCTTCTGGAGGCTATCAGTAAAGTCCAGTAAATCCTTCAGGCTGTTTCACCACCTTTCCTATTTAGAACACAGGGAAACAGAAGGAAACAATTAACACATCACGTATGTCTGATATATCCTTTTCTATATTGCCTTGGTTTTCACCCTCTTATTTCACAGACATCTACCATCAGCCTTTCATAATCAACAGGTTGCTGTAGAAACTGTAAAGGAGTGTTTCTCTGTAGAAGTCACCCACCAAGTGTTGTGCTGTTCTCTTTTACATGGTTTTTAGATGCCTGATATCCTCCTTCAAGGTCCAGTTTGTGCCCAGAAAAGCCATCCCTGTGACCGCTCAGTCTGCACTCACTTGTGCTCACGGATCAGGGAAGCTGGATCATTAATTTTATATATCCACAGAAACTGTGCTTCTGCAGCAGTGCTGCCCTGCTTTTGTTTGGTGCTGCAGTTTACAGGTCAAAAGTGCATGGACTTAATATTTTTTTTGTGCCTCTTCCATGCCAGAAAGGCAAGACAGTGTATTCTGTCACTGTGGCAAAGGTTTTTCATCCTGCGAGGTGCTGAAAATTTGTGTCTCATCTCCATAGGAGACACAGAATAATCTGGGGCATGTCTGTAGCCTATGGCCGATCCAAACTGACATTTGCATTGGCAAGAACAATACATAATGTGACATTTGTGTATAAAATGACTGTGTGAGGAAATAGTGGTTGCTGCTGCATTTTTTGTGATCAGAATAATATCTCTGAGCACTGGAAGAGTGTTGGGGCTGATACAAGCAATTTTATGCATGTAGGACTCTGTCAGAATGAACATATATATATATATATATATATATATATGTATGTGTGTATTTCATGGCTGATCTCTCAATTATCTTGATTTTACATTACAGTACAGTCTGGGAAGATTCTAGATAGTGTCACTGAATGCTGTTGCAAAGACAGAGCTTCCACGTTATGGAAGCAATTGAAAACTTAGATGATCTCCTTGGGGCTGTTGCAGTCTGGGAAAATCGTGATTTGTTTTATAAAGTAATGCAGACTGGTTCCTCTTGGGAATGTTTTGGTGTCATATTCCAATTTATAGAAGATACATCAACCCTCTTACTAGTGCACATTGGTTCTACAAGCACATGTGTGGACATGAAGGTGCACACTGCTGTGTTTCTTATTGAACAGCAGCTAATTAAGCAGAGCACAGTGAAGCCTCCCACACAGATCATTTTCCTTTTTTATCTTATAACTTCTCCTCTCCTGAACTGAAGGATTGCCCCATACATAAACTAGGTCTGCCTGTGAAAAACAGGGTCCATTTTCGTTTCAGCCATTTTTAGTTGATTTCACTTCAAGGAGATATAAGTAGGATCCTCCTAGATGAAAATTCATTGCATCAGAAAGCAGTTTTAAATATATTTTCTTAAATGCTACAAGAAAAATGGTTAATTTTGACAGAGCATGTCAAGGGGAAAGGGATGAGGAATAGTTAGTATGCTATAGTGAGGCCCTCCTTTGGTGCTGACAAAAGAGCAATAATATGGAGCAGGATGTCTCTTTTGATGGATTGTTGGGCTTCCAGAAAGCCTTGGAGAGTGTCTGTGGGCACCTGCTGGGAGATAACTATGCTATACATAAGATCTTTCAGACAGAATGACTGCAGACAGCATTTTGTTTAATGACAGCAAGATTTGGTGTCTATGTCCACACTGGGCAGGCTCCAGGATCCTTTATGTGCTTGAAATTAGGAGCCTAAATCACTCAGTTTTACAGACAGCTAATTAGCTAAAGACCTGCCAGTACCAAGTCGCTCAGGAGGCATCTCTGCTGTTTCTGCTGATGCACAAAGATTTCACTTTTGGAGAAGATATTCCATGTTATAATGTAGCCTTCATAGTGTCTTGAAAAAATTGCTCTTGTGCCCTGCCTAAAACAGGATTCGTTGGTAAAAGGTAGACTGTGGTTCTGCATAAACTGAATTTCTCTTCTTGCTGGAGTTCAGTGAAATGTCTTCCATTCCACTGAACTCCAGCTGTTCTTCCTGCCACTCCCTGGATAGGAACCTGTGGTTACAGACGGAGAACTCTTCCCCAGTGAGGACTGTTGATCATGTGACAAGACCCAAAGCAATTTCCACTGAATTTCCACTCTTTCCAAGCTGGTTATTCAAATTTGCTTAAAACTAAAGTTTTACCTCTTAAAAAATTGGTTTTAAGAGGGCAGACTGGCGTCATCACAGGCAACAAGTTGACACCTCTGTTGTTCTCTTAAGTAACCTGAGTAAAGAGCCACTTGCCCCCATGCTGCCCTGTCCTGACTTGACCCTGACCTTATAAACTGCTTATATTATCAGTGCTTAAGGGAGTGTGTTGGCTTCTCTCTCTTCGATCCGAGTTCTTGTGGCTAAGCTAAGGTAAACATCTGTGTGTTCAAACCCTGACCTTGTCCCTAAGAGCACTTTCTGTGGAAGAGCTGCTGCCGAGCCACATCAGACCAGCAGCACAGCACAGGCATCTCCTCATTGTCCAACAGTGGTCACTAGCTGGTGCTTCAGAGGAAAACCAGCTTTCATCTTGGCTGTTCAACAGTTCCTTACAAATTCTTTAGGGAGAATTGCTAATTAAGCATGATGGCTTTTGTTCTTTGGTAATACCAGCAAGTCAACAAAGCCATGTCAGACTCTCTGTGTCTTATGCTGTGTACATTTTACGTTGAAGCTCTAGAAAAGCAGTGTGTAATTTCTTTGGGTGGCCACTGGCCGTGTACAGCTGCTGTGTTACAGCCAAAGGTTGTGAGATGGAAAATGAGGGGAGGAAGTAAATTTGTCTAAATTAAAAGGAAAAAATAAGAAACAAATTAATTGTTAATCAATTGTTAAGAAACAAATTAATTGTTAATAGTCTCTTAATAGAATTGTCACAGCACGCTCTGTCACTGGAACGTATCTCTCTTCAGGGCAGCTTTCCTACCTGATTAGCCAACTACAAACCTTCTGTGAATAGCTGATATCCTCTATCAAGTCTTCACCTCATCTTCAGACATCAGAGAGGTATCAGGACCTTGGTTAGGAAGGAGAGGAGAGAACCTTGTTCTACTGGGTTTCAAGTAATTAATCAGCAAAATACACTTATGATTCTTTTCCTTCTTGCTAACTGTGAATTTTTGGTTTGGTCTGTTTCCTTCCAAAAGTTTGAGTTGTTTACTTTCGGGATTATGTCTTTTATGAAAATAACCAGGCTTCCAAATGCAGACTGTCAAGCTTGCCAAGTTACTAGCACACTGGTTGCCAGAGGAGTTTTGCTTCCTGTATTGCCTGTAAGTAGATAAACAATGTGGAAGCTTTGATTTTTTTCATGTCCTCAGCTCACCTGCTGTATTTTGCTGAGGAAAGGTGAGGCAGTGCAATACAGAAGAGGAGGAATTTTTTGTCCTTCCCTTTTGTAACCTTGTCATGGGGACAGCAGCAAAGAGCATGGGCATCACTTAAGAGCATGTCCAGCTGTTGTGTGTTTGCATGATACCTGTAACTTCTGGGGATGATGATTTTTCTTCATTGTTTTCCTGAGAACTGCAGGCCTCCCTTGGAGTTGTCTTTAAGTAATTCCTAGGAAATGTATGTGTCCAAACCAGTTAATTTCTGATGTGCTTGCTGCAGCAATATAGCCTAGAAGACCAGCAAATAACAGAAAAAAAATCTCCAAAAAGAAAGGAGCACAAGACAGGCAAGATTTGAAACTCTCAAAAGTAAGTCAATGTTAGGAATTCTTCTGCTTGTTATCCTTATGGTCTAGCACTCTAGCACTTAGAATTTTAGTGGCCTTTGTCCCTAAAGCCTTGCTGTCTGCTTCTGTCGCCAGAGCTGCCTTCCTGCAGCATTCTTAGGGAGGCAGTAGATGTGTCTTGACAAGTGTATGTTCACCCTCCACAAAAAAACAGGCAAAGAGAAATAAAGAATGAAATAAAACCTGGCCAACACCTATGATCTTTTAGAGGGCATGCCTTTGAGTGCTTTAAATGGTTTATGGGTTAACAAATCCATCTATAATACAAAAGTAAACAGGAGTCAACAGTGCTGGTTTCCATTGTGTTGAATCAAAGCTCAGGCAGGCATGGGCATGTTACAGATGCCTTGAACTTGGTCATCTGATACACAGGTGACCCAGTTCATGAGTGCTGGTATTTGGGAAGTTATGCTGAACTGTGTGCTTGGCCCATAGCTGTGCAGTGGCACTCGGCAACAGGTGTTGGCTGGAGCTGCCTTTGGAAGGCTGTCAGGTCAGGCTGGAGCCTGGATTTAGCTAATTTATTACAAGGACTTCTGTCAACTGCTATGGATCATTTCAGACTGCATTGTGATTCTCAGTGGATGAGGTTGCAAATGTAATTCATGAAAATTTTATTACACTGATCAAGCACAGCACGAAGCTTTAGCTAGAATGTATTGCATCTATGAGCTCCTCCTAAAGATTAAAAGGAACTGACTTAGTGACTCATCTTTTCATGTATCATATCATCCATCAGATAGCAACATTTGCAGAAGCACAGGAAGAGGAGAGATTATTTTGATGTCTTCTTCAACATGCAGCACAGATCTGTTTTCTCTTTCTCCCTGGTCTTTTCCCTGTCTCCATGTCTGTCTGTGTGTCTCTCTCTCTTTTCCAATTTATCTGGATTAAACAAGTCTCTGATTATTCTTTATGCCACTGCAAATAAAGTCATTTTCAGAAACAGATGTCGAAAGATCCCAGAGAAATAATCCTGGAGGCAGATGCAGTCTTCCATAAGCTGCCAAGTGCATGGTGCAATCAAAGTGATGAAACAAAATGGAACAGGCTGCAGAAAAAGTAATTAAATTATAGTTCCATTGTAGAAGCACATTTTAAAATTACTGAGATTCAGAGCCCATAATGCTGGTATTATAGTTGAAAGAATACTTGCCATAGGTCATGAGCATTTTTTTTAACAGTTATTAATCATGCTTGACTGGAAAGACATGTGTAACCTACAACAAGCAGTGGCTGTAGTTGTGCCAAAGGAAGCTTTTGTTCCCTGAAGAGAATTGTATCAAAGGCCAGTGTGTCCTATTATTACGTGTGCAATAGCAACGTGCAGAATCTGAAACGGGCTTTTCAGATTTCAATACAGAGCACTGGAGGGGAAAAAAGAAAACAAGTATTGTATCTCTTTGAATACTATGTGACCTCCTTTTCCTCTTACCAAGTTAACATGCTTATTGACTAAATAATAGTAAAAAATTTCTAAAATATCCCTCCCCTCCCTAACTTCAATAAAAATAATTCCAGTGCTCTAATATAAATGAAAAAGAAACAGAAAATGTACGAACTCTTGGAGACTGGAGATTAATAAGACTTCATGGATTCATTCACCTCTGTTTCCTTTACATTAGACTGGACAGTGGCTAAGATCCATCTCCAGCTTTCTGTCAGTTTTAGTAAGTAACATTCTCTCAATGAACTCCTTTTTCTTTTTCCATTTTCTTTTTTTGTTTGTTTGTGATCATTTGGGTTTTTGTATTGGATTGGATTGGATTGGGCGTTTTTGGGTTGCTTTGGTTGTGGATTGTCCAGGTGCAAATACAAAATAAATGTTGTGAGAACATAGGTGTTTCCTATTCCCCTGCTTCAAAGTACAGTTTTAAACCTTAAATTTGTCCAGATGTGAAAAATTTTTAAGAACTAGGTTTCTCAGTTGTTGTATTTGTATTATTGATTGTATTGTAGATTTATTTTCACTTCTTTTCCACTGTGTTACTTTTTGGGTTATTATCTTTCTGCTCCTATTTGAGCTCTTCTTTTTAGTGTCTGCAGTCTGTCCAAGTGACAGTCATTAATGTGATGATAATACCTTCTTCTAATTATTGATGTAGACAGAACCAGAACTTTAGTAATGCTTTTTTTTTTTAATTTATTTTGTAGCAACCCATCCCTGGATGTATATCTACAGTATATTGTGGCATTTCTGCAATAAGTCAGCAATTACTTTCTCTTAACCTTTACTTTTTTTACTTTTTTCTTTTGAATGAACTAATGGATCACTTTGTGGTCCCGAGCCAAAAGTGGACGGTAAGGGCACCATCAAATCATTCACATTAGCAAAGATCCTCTCTTGTTTTCATAAAGAAAATAGAGCACTAAATTATACTTCTGGTGTTGTCATGAAAATCTGTTAAAGGTAACGGGACTGTGTATGAGCAACAAAGCTACTGGAGAAGCTGTGAGGGGAAAAAAAGGAATGTGTGTCCTGTGTCTGCTTAAAGCATCTCCTGTTGGGAATTTACCTGAATCTGGGAGCTTTTAAAGTGATTTTATTAGTTCACTTTCAGAGTCCCCTCCTTCCGCTTTGCTCACTCAAGGTTATTACTGGGAGAAGAAGCTCCCAGTGGCCTGCAGTGGAACCATGACTTTGCACCTGCTTTGTCTGTATCTCATTGAAACTTGTGTGAACCTGGCATTTGGACATCCCTGTTAATTCTTAAAAATGTTGCAAGTGTTGGGGAAACTTGTCCACATTCATGGACATATATACAGGTACATGTGTATGCATGTGTTTGTACAGGAAGAGACTGGAGGTTAGACAAAACAACAGAAACATGAAGCACTGTTTCAGCTGTGAAGCTTGATGAAAGAATTGAGTTGTTTCTTCAAAAAGAGTCTCTTTCCTTTCTAAAGGTTCCACAGAAGTAACAAATCGATGGCTAGGGCCAAATGCAGTGCTAGAGCAAGATTTAGTGGCTCACTTTACAACTGGCACTTTTAAGTCACTAATAAACTATTTTATGTTTTTCTTTGGTTTTGAATACTTCATTAATTAAACTGGCTTTTGAGTTTTAAAGATTCTCCTAGTTTAAATCAGTGACAAAAATATTGATTTAAGTGGCTTAAATCTTGGGATGTGTTTGGCTTTTTACTCTGAGTATTGACTGGCCATAAAAGAATAATTTATTGAGGGCTGAGTTTTGGTTTTTTTGATTGGGTGGGGTTTTTTTTGTTAAATCTTTTTTCAAATGAGGCTCTGGAACTTACTGGATTTTCTTACCTATTCCACAGTCCTTAATTTCACAGTGAAATCTGTATAATGCTGTATGTTTTCACTAACCATCAGTGGCTGAGAACTTAAATATTCAGGTTGTGGCTTTTGAAGGAAACAATTCCAACACCCTGGGAGGACATTGCAACATTACTTTTTGTTTTCCCCTTTTATCCCCACGAGCGATGGGAGTCTTTGCAGCACTCAGCCATATTTGCAGCTGTTAAAGCTGTGCTGCTGTTGGACTGGTTTCTGAGACAATTCCTCCTTTGCCTCAAGCAAGCATGTGGTGTCCCTGGAGGGAGCCTGTGACTCCAGAGGCTGGTACCCATCCCCTTGTGACTGAAGGATTGGAGATCATCCTCTTCCCTTTCTCAGAGGATGTGTGAATTTCCCTTTCTTTAAATACCTACTTATTTTATTCATCTGGGAAGCTTCAATGGATTTCAAATCACAGCCTTGTAAATAAGATCATGAAGGTGACAACTAAAGTGATATTTTTACTTGTTTATGTCAGAGGTTCAATATATAATATTTTATATCAATATGTAATATCAATATGTAATATTTTTATATTTTATGAAGTTAAATGTATCATCATTCTTATTAGCCTCAGTTCACTGAGCAATAACCATGTTTGTGGTTTGAGTGAAACAACTGAGTCATGTTTATCAAACCAGATATGTCTTGAAAGCATTTAATTTGCAAATAGATTGGACAAAGATATATTCTAGGACAGATATCATTTCAACACCAGTGGAAATATAAAACCCAAAATATATTTAAATGTCTCTTTGTTCTGTGCCCAGTGGGAACACACTTGATGAGTTAATGTTTCCTATTAAAGAATCTTCTGTGTTTCCTTGACTATTCTTTTGGCTTGGGGAACTTTTTCCTTTAATCAATAAGAAGCTGTCCTTACTCCTATATATACTGGCAAAAAAAATTATAGATTTCTATGTCTGTGAGACTTTTTATTGAAGATTAAAATCTCATTTAAAATCATTCTGTTCTTAATATTTGTTTATTAGATTACACTTGAGCAATGTTGTGCATAATGTTTTAAAATTTGTCCACATCTGTCATGTTAAAAATTATACCTTGCTTGTTATATTTCAACATATTCTGTGCATTTATGCATACTATGTTGAAATGTATCCCTTTTTTTAAATGTATGTACATAAATCTTACTTAAAATATATTGGAAAGAGTCAGACTGTGAACAATTTCTCTGTTCTCTTGTACATTTAAAAAAATGGGAAATACACTTAGGCTTGACTGTCTTCTTGCATGTACATTTATTTTTAAATCAACAAGCAAAGATGTTGTTTTAAAAATTTGTTTTAAATTCTATTAAGGTAAATTTAAAATCTAAACACTATTCCAGAATGAAATTATTTATTGAGGAAATGTCAGAGTCATGCATTTGACTTTAGAGGGCAGGGATTATTTAACAAATACATCACACACTCAGAATGGTTGTCATAACGTAGGATTTTTCCAGGAATAGGTGTGGACGAAAAATCTCATCTTATATGGTAGGCTCTTCTTGTAAGCTCTGTGCTGGACAGACCACTATGCTTCTTGTGCTACTTGTACCTTCCCTGTGACTTAAATGTACATTTCTTTATTAGATTTATTATCTCACACCATATGGAATGATTAATCCAAATTAATCATTCTGTGTCTGTTTCTTAGTCAAACATAAGCAAGTCAAGGCCAAATTTCTGTTTGAAACAAGCAACATAAAAAATCCCAGAGGTCTGAGAAACGTGGTGCTTTACTTGAGGGTTTGGAGCCACAGGATAAAGTGACAGTTAAAGCTGATTTTATGCTTAAAGCTATGATTAGAGCTTTAGAGTCTTTGGTAAATAACTGGTCTACCATGTGCATAAATTGTCTTCCCTGATGTTGCAAACTGGCAGGTTCGTGATGAACCTTACAATTCATTTCATTGCTGCCATTAGGAAAGGAAAGAAAGCATCTCTGGTCTGTGATCCTGCTCATCCTCAAATCCTTTTGGAGAATATTTGTACAGAGTGATTTATAGTGGGCTGCCACAATTTTTTTGTGGAAGCCTTTATGTTGCATTAGTCCAGCATGTCAGCTTTTATCTACAGGAGCTTTTATCTGCCTGGCTTTTTGCACAGATGCAGAAGTGCTAGTTGGCTACTGGGTTTGTACAAAGCATTGGCATGCTCGCTCTGCTGCTTGTCTTGTAGTTCCTGGGGAATTGTAAAAATGCTCTCTACATTTCTGCCAGGGTAATTCTTTCCGGAATAATTGCAGAAAGAAGGGGAAAAAATTAGAAATATGGAAGATATCTTTGGCAAATGAATCACTGTGTTTTCCATAGGCTAGAAAATATTTACCTCCTTCAGATCCCTGATCTGTTTGGCATTTGCTGAATATCATTATGTACCTTTTCTAGATTTCCTGATACTTAATTTCCGGACATTTGATAGCATTTATTACCTGTTTGGCATGTAATGCTTTCTAATGGAATAATTTTCGATATTTTGGCACTGTGTAGCTGTCTGTTCAGACACAGAATAATATTTTGACATTATTTTATGTTAAATAAGTAATTTGTCATTAAATGTTGATAGTAGAAATTTTGTGTACAAGACAATGGTCTTTATTGTGCTTCTGTAATTTTTCCTCCTGTAATAAATTCATGACATCTTATTGTTTATTCAGAAGGCTTTACAAAAAAAAAAATTATCAATGGAAGAGTCAATAAATATGTTGCTATTTACATCCTTTAATAAATCAAAAAGGGAACAACCAGTGTAATTGCGTAAAGCTCATGCTTATTGACTAGCATGAGGAAAGGTGGTCCATTTTAAGAGCAGGACTCATATACATCAAGTTCAGTAGCTAAACATTCATCAGTTGAGAATAGAAAAAATAAGTCTATAATCTTTTGCTGTTCTCTTCAGAGATTATTTGACATTCAGTGATCTTCAGCAAATGAGATGTCAGTTGTATAGGGTGAGGGCATTTCTCGTTTTAGGGAGAGCACAAAGGCAGCTGCAGGGAGAACACAAGTCACGTTTCTTCTATAGATAGGATAGGTTCTTCCTCAGGCAAAACACCATCAAACATATAAAGGAAAAACTAGTGTCACTTCACATACTTCATAAAATTTCATTCAAAAGGCAGCATTCCTGGAGTTTTGCCAGTTTTTATGCTTTCAATTGCCTATAAAAGTTGTTCTATTATTTTTTCACCCTGTTTATCAGTTTCACATCTTTGGCAAAATACTACTTCCAGACATCTGTAGTAACTACACAGCTTAGCATATGACAGATAAAGAGATTTTTACAATAATTCGTAAAAGGAATACAGGGCTTGCTAAGCTGTCTTACTGCTTGTTGTTGGTGGCTGTTAGCTGGTGGAAGAATGTGTTGCTCTTTAATCCCCTCTGACTTTTGAGGTACTATTTTACCACTTAACCACCCCCCCCCAAAAAAAAAAAAAAACATGCATTTTCTGTATCTGCTTGTGTACTGAATTACTGCTCTCTTAGTAGCCCATATTCAGCTTACTTTCATTAGTGTTATTTGTATCTCCTCGAGCATGTAATTTATTAATTTCCTGAATCCTTCTTCTCTCTAGCATTTAAAATTCATTCTTGAGCTGTTGTTTTATCTTATTTTACCTTTTTACCAAAGACCCATTGTGCCAACTGACACATGCAAGCTTTGTTCTGGTAACACAAAGAATTAATTTTCTCATTTTTGGATTTTTGGATTCACACCAACTATTCACACCAACTACTTTAAATGGGCCATGATACAACCATTTAAGGGAGCCAGGCTCTGCAGATCTTGTTCTCTTCATGAAAGAGTTAGAGATTAGCATTAAATCTATTTTGGAGATATAAATTATAAGGATGTGAATAAAATATATAATCTTATTCCTTTGTGTAGATTCCTCTCTAGTAATTTGGAAGATGGAGGAGATAAAGTAGAAAGGTTGATACTGCCCCTGCTTCTTTAGCTATTGTACATTAACATTAATCAGGTTCTCCTGGTAAGGCTTCTGTGTAAAACTGGAGTGCTCCAAAGCCTGATTTCTCCTTTTGCAAGTAGTTATTATTGGGAGAAAAATCCTTTGAAGAATTGTCATTATCATTATTGTTATGTTATTGTGGGCTTCCTTTGAGCTTTTTTAGTAACTTCACAACAATATAGTTTAGTAATAGTGGTTGTCTTTATCCTTCCGTTGACACAGAAAGTGAAGAAGTGTATGTTTAGCAAATACCCAGTTGTCTTCTTTTGCTTCAGCTGAGACTGTAAATATTGTCAGATCATTATCTCTTTTAATAATTTCTGAAACAAATTAACACCACTGCAGCTGAGCTGGTTTTGCTCTGGATTTCACCTGTAGTTGTGGTTGTTGGTTTTTGGCCAGTGGCAAGGGACGGGGTGGTTTTCTTTTGCCAGTGGTTTTTTTTGGGTAATTACACTGTTTAGTCCTTTAACAACCAGAGAGAGTTGTTACTTTCAAGTGAAAAGCCATAGATAATGGCTGCTTATCAAAGAGCTTGTAAGCAAAGTAGTCATCTCCTCGTTTGATAGCACGAACCTGTCTGTGGCAGACAACTTATTTCTAATTTTATCCCTTACTGTATGACGAAATATGTCAACTCTGCTGATAATGTCATCAGTTCTTGTCCTGTGGCAATTTTCTTATGTTCCTTATCCCTTCCTGTATTCCCTCCAGTTTAAATGAAAGACTAAAATCATGTCAGTAGCATAAATCTGCCTCCAAAGAGCTGTGCTCTGCTGAAAGCACAGGTTTCTTCTCATCTTGATCCCTGGCAGTGTGTTTCTTCAAATTCCTGGGAGGTCTCCCTCCACCTGGAGTCTTCTGATCAAGAGGACTTATCTACAGCCTTGTCATGATTTCTGTGTTTCATTTTCACATTACTCTGCTGATGTCTTGGTCTTCTTTTTCATGCCCCCATGTCTATGGCTTGATATCTGCCTAGTTACACCTCCTTTGGGATATTTCCATATATTATGAAAATGACATATTTACTGTGAGAGACTGGATTTTCTCACGTTTCCCTTAAGAAAAAGAAATTATCTTTTTCTAAACCTACAGATAACATAGAAACTATATGACTGAGTTTAATCATCCTCACATGAATTAGAAGTGTCTTCTCCTGAATGTCAGTTACTATCATTTCCCCATTCTTTTATCTTTTTTTTTCTTCCAGTGAAATAGCTGGAATTTGTTCTTTTCAATGTTTTCAGTAGATTCTTCCTTGCTTTCTTCATAATTACATTTTTCAGTTTGTGGTGATGAAGCATCATAATTAAGTTCAAGAGGTTTTGAGGCCCAAACACAGGGAATGCAATGCTGGGTTCTCTGGCCAGTTTCCTCTTTCCCAACAGCTCAGATTTAACAACTGTAAAATCAAGATTTCACATAGCAGAGCAGGCTTCCTCCTTTAATATTTCCCAGTGGTTCTTGCTTCCACATTGATTTTTCTCACTGTTCCCTGTATCAGCTATCTGAAGCTAAATTTCTCTCTTTCTCCTTGCCTTTCTCCTTCTCTTCTCTTTTCATCTCTGCTTTCCAGCTTGCCTCTGTGACTGTGCAGCTCCATCCCATCTCACCCTATGCACACTCTTTCTCTTGCTTCTCCGTTGCATCCCTCTGGATCTTTGAGATGAGTGGCTCTCTTGGCAGATTCACAGATGTCAAATAATTTATTTTGGCTTTAAACTCGGAGATCAATTGCCTGATGTCTACCTTGGTACTAGGTTGATTTTATTCATCTGGCATCCCTGCCTGCTGTTTTCTTACCCTGTCTGCCTGAAGTGGTCGCCTTAACATGGATATCTTTCATAAAGTGCTGTGCAGGCATATTCTCTGCAATGGCCTGCTTGTTTTCTTGGAGGGAATTAGCAGGCTTGAGGGGTAGGAAGAAAGGGGGTCATGAGGTTGGCTTTCTATGTCTCAGGCTTCAGGCAGCCATCTCACACTATCCCCTCAGCCATGAGGATTCCTAACCTCCATGTGTGCACATGTGTGCAGGTTGTGACACCGCCCTTCAGCTGTATAGTTCATCTTGTAGCTTTTATTAATTCACTGAAATCCCCAAGAACTATGTTGGGGTTTTGTAGTAGTCTGATGAACATGTGGCTTAGCTGCTTGTTTTATTTGCCTAATCTACCCATAGTTACAGAAAAGCCATGTTAAAAAGTTGTGTATAATAAATATTGAGCATGTAGGACCTGTGGGTGTGGGTATATGCCAGCTTGAGATAGCTAATACTAAAAATGTATAGAAACATATACTTACAGGTAAAAGGCATTTGCATATGACTCCATATCCATTTTGCTGAAGTTTTTAAAAGGTTGTGGTTTTTAAAATGCATTTGGATGTCTTATACCTGAAGAAAAATGTTCGCTTTTTACATGATAAACAGCAGTGGAAATACCCACAGGACAATGGAAAAGCCCGAAAGGAAGTAAGGATCTGCAGTTTGCTGGGAACTACCTGATGTGAGCTACTTTCCTTTGTTCTGTGGGCATGGTATTTTTTGCTTGTTACCTGGAGCTGCAGAGTCCCAGGTCTTGGACCTTGTGCATTCTGGTCCAGAGTCAGGAGGAGGATGTTGTCCAGCTGTCCTCCTGTCCCTGCCAGCTCTCTGCTGAAGGCAGGCTAAAATGCAAATACCCTCACTCTTAACATTTAGCTGTGCCACTGATTCTACCTCCCTGCACAGTATTCTCTGCTCACCTGTGGAGTCCCCTGACTTTCCTCTGGCATCAGGAACACTGTGAAACAGTGGGTATTTTTTTCAGTCTGAGACTCAGCTCTCCCAGCCCCCAGAGTAGCCATGGGACCTCACCACACAGAGCTTGAGAAATGAAAGCTGAAAGCTGTCTGTGTTTTCCCTCCTGTTCACTCGCAGAGAGGCACACACAAGGCAGGAACACAGTAAATTGTTCATAATGCTGGCTTTGCAAAGGACAGGGAGATTATTTTACCAATCAAATATTTGCAATACGCTCTTATATGACAACAGTGGGTTTGTAAGTACATGGATGTCTTGCTGTCTGGTAGGAGGCTCTGTGGAGGGAACCATTCTCTTCCTTGTGCCATGATCTGACCTCTGTATGGACTCAGAGATCAGCACGTTTGCAACATTGTCTGCACAAAAAATTGCTTTAAAAGAAAAAAAAAACAAAAAAAAACAAACTTCAAAGTTAAAAGTAATGAAGTACAACAACACATTTTATTTTAATCTGCCTTTAAAACCAAAACACCCAGGTCATTAACAGTGCTGTAGGTTTACTTTGTAAAGCTGTAAATGTTTTACCCAGAATACTTGCACTCTCAGGACAGCTGAGGCAGATGTGATTGACCTGGCATAGTAAAAAGTCTTCTCTCTTCATGGTGTATCTGTAACTTTTAAATATTCTTCCTTAGCATGTGAGACTGCCTTTTTGAATTAATTCCTTTTGTATCTCACACAGCTGCCTGACTCCTTGCAGGCACACATACTCCCAGCCCTCCCCCAGACATCTGTTCTGATTCTCAGTGCCAGGTGCCAGAGTTTAAGCTTGTTGGGAGGAGGGACAGTGATAAAATCCTTCATAAAATCAAATAGCTGTGTGTTTTAAAAAAAAATACTTGTGGTAGAATTTCATTTTAATCCCTGGGTGTTAGCTTTTACTACTGATTTTTTTCAGGTTTTATCTGGAAGAGGTCAGGCTTGGGTAGAGATTGGTTTGTTGTTGGGGTAAAGATTTTTCTCCATATTTTTTTCCAAAGTGATGCTGTAGCATCCCAGTAGTAAAAGGCCATGGCAACTGTAAACCTGTTTCTAGTCTGGAATTATTTTTCCCACATGGGAATACATTTTATTAGAAACACAACTGTACCTTCATCACTGAATTTTGATCCACAGAGGTCTTACACACCATGTTTCTAATGGAAACACAGCTGTTCTTGAAATCTTCCAAGCATGCCCTAAAGCTGCCATGGGTTTCTCAAGGTCTCCAAGGGCCAGTGTTGCTCTCGTACAGTCCAGAATGACAAGGTCTAGGCTACTGCTTATGTACCAAAGTGCTCCTGTTTGGCATTTTGGGTTTGGTTTGACAGATCAAAAAATGCTGAGCTGTCAGAGCCAGGACATTTCCCTCGGCAAGGAACAGGTGAGCAGCATGAGACCATTCCCTTCTCAGCCTGGGAGCAACCGCAGTCATCTCCTCTGCTCCACACTTTGAACTTGTCAGAAGGGGCTGTCATGGTCGTCCAGTTGCAGGTTTTCCCCTGAGTCTGGTCTAATCTTAAGTAGAGTACAGCTGATACCCTCCTCTGCCATTCCCTGAGACCTGCTTTGGAATGTTTGTCATCTTCTTGCACTCATGGTGCATCAGAGACATGGCCAGGCTGCTTCTGTTTTCTGCCTTCTCACCCAGGCACCTGGCTTCTTGTCTTCCATTCTCCAATGAGATGGGGAATATGTCATGTAGGTGATAAGCCTAGGAAGGTGAAATAAATGGATTTATATCAGCACTGTGCTCTTGCTGGTGGAGGACATGGTACTGTGTCCATGCTGGGTTAGAGGAAATCAGGAAGGTGGAATGAGGAGTTTAAGCTGCTCTTTCTCACTCTTTCTTTTCATCTCTCCTTAGGCATGTCTGCCATTTATTCTTGCAGTCACTGAAGGCACAGGAACTCTCTGTGGCCTTAGTATTCCTGTAGAGACTTGAGAGAAAACTCTTCTGGTGTATTTCCCAGGGGCAAAAACATCAGGAGTGGCTTGGTCACTCACAGTCCCTGGCTGAAATGAGAAGTTTCAGCTTCAGAGAAGTGACTTGGTGTGATAGTCTTCAGATAACACACAAAGGGCAAAATGTGTAATAAGGGGAAATTTCAGTGAGCAAATTTAAGCCACATAGAGTGGAGAACGTTTTTCCACAGTAATATAAAACATGTGAGACCACCACTTTTGGAGACCAAATGTATGGATTCAAGAAGGGACTAAACAAATTCATGAAGCTGTCCACCAGTTGCTGTGGAAAATGCAGATCTGGAAGCTGTCTCCCAGGGTGCTGTGAATTGCTGATTGCTGGCAGCTCAGCAAGTCCATCAGCAATCACTCCATGCATTTCTTGGCCTCTTCCTTTAAGAATTGCTGTTGATGTCTCTCACACATGAAGTGTTCAGCCAGTGTGGACTTCACTTTGATCTAGTAAAGTGCTTAGTGGCTCTTAGGATAGAGCTTAATCAAGTGGTGAAGCAACCTCATGATACTTCCTCCTGAGTTTTTAGGAGAATGATCCCATAGGCCCTTCCTATTGTTTAGTCCCATGCCTGAGCAATCTTGGCGAGGGGAGAGCAGCCTGCCCCAACAGTGAAACAGTTGAAACACAAGAGTGTACTTTTGTACACTCCAAAACACAAAATGGGTGTCCCTAGGAGTGCTCATTAGCCAGTGCCCTATTTATATATAGTGCAAGGCAAATATTTGGAAAGCCCAAAGATGCAAAGCTAATAGGGTTGTTATAAAGGATGGGTAACAAAAAGGGATGGTTACTGAGAGGCATAATGTGTAACGGTTTTATGCTCTATAAGATAAGCCTGAAAAGGACAAAACTAAATAAGGAGTCACTAAGCCTTTTCTACTACAGAATTTGTCTGCCCTTGGTAATATTCCTTCCTGCCCACATTTTTGTTTGTGCTGATAAATGTCCTTGCATTAATAAACTTATAATGCTGCTTGTTTATCCCTTCAAAGCCAACCCTTGCAGCTTTCATTAGCATTTTAGGATATTTATGGCTTTGTAAATGACTGGAAATCTGCAATTTGTCATTAGGAATTAAGAAAAATCTTCCTTCCACTTAGGGCTGAAGCTCAGCTTTGGCCTTTGAGGGACTGAGCCACCTCTGGGCCTCACAGACAAAAACAAAGTCAGACAGTGCCCAGATTTACAACAGCAAGTGGCTCTTAGTTATTCAGATGTCTTTGATAATGTGTCATCCGCTGTTGCTGGCAGGGATCAGTGTTTAGGCTCAGAATTAATTTCTTTCTAGCTGGAGAGAAAACAAAAATATCTCTTCTGCAAGAGCAAAAAGAGAAAGAGGTAGTAACAAGGAGAGAAATGAAAACAGCACCAGGCACATGTAAAAAGTGCATGTATAGATATATGTATATAGCGTATACACACTGCAGAGGTTAACAAAGTGCTTTTCAGAAGAAAACGTACTTCACTGTGCTGTGCTTTGTACTTTCAGCTTTGAAATACAGGAAGTTAAGAAAATTTTAAAGGTTTCAAAAGGGAGTTTATCTTGTACTTGGTGAAGGGCTAAAGAGTTGGATGGGCGGGATAATAATCAAAGGAGCCTTTTCAGCACTAAACTGTGGTCCAGAAAATCAAAAGAAGGAATGTTAATTGGTTTGTACAACATGACATTCTCAGTTCAGAGTAGCTTCAGCCACTCAATGGTACTTTTTCTTTTTTTTTTCTTTCTCTGTAGGTTGATTAAGTGAATAGAAGAAAATACAAAAAAAAACCACGAAGCTACTTTCAAGTATTGAAGATACAAGGCCAGGATGAACACGAAGGACGGAAAAGTGTCTGAAGGAGGTCTCAATGTCACTCTTACTATACGCCTTCTCATGCATGGCAAGGTGAAGCATTTCCTGTTGCCTGTGTGTTGAGTGTGTGTGCAGCTACCAGCAGAGCCTGGCACTAACATTGACAGAGGGTTTGCTCCTCCTCCACCTTGAGTCAAAAGCACCATTGCCACGGCCAAAAAACCACCCCCTGCTTTCAGGGAGTCCTGCTGAAGTTCACATTGCAGCCCAAGCTCATTGAAACAAACCCTTGCCTGTAACAAACCCACTCTGAGCGGATCTGGCGGCAAAAAAAAATGGAGTTCTTCCATTGATAGCGAGCCAAATTGGGCAGACCCTTGCAGGAGGCTGACCTGCATACAGCTCGCCTTTCTCAGCATTTGATGAGTTTTGCAGGGCTTTTTTAGGATACCAGAACATTGGCTCCTGTGAAATAATTGCCACAGATTTGGTGTCTGTTTCTATTGAATGCAAATGGGGTCCAGTTCTTCGTTATTCTGGTGTAACATCTCATCAGAGTGAGCCCCCTGATATGCCGGGGGTTTGTCCAGGTCCCTGCGGGTTTGGGTTGGAAGACTGACTCTCATTTCCTTTCTGTCTAGTGCAGCACTTAAAGCATGCAGATAAGTGGGAAATCTGTGCCACAGACAAACTGCCAATTCAGTATTGTCAGATTTAACAGTCTGGTTGCTGCTTATTTCACATCAACAGATCATAAAGTGGGCTTTTAATTAAAAAACACATTTCATAGGTTTGTTTGTATTATTTGCATCAGGCAACTCCAGGCATTTTTAGGCTTAATGAATGAATGTTATAGAAAGGAGGTGGTTTAGTCTCATCCTTAACAGGGAACAGTGAATATATAATGCATATTATTCTGGAGATTGAATTTGTATATATAAATCTAAAAAAAATTTTTACTCCCAGAGTTTAATTTATAACTAAAATACGTATATATTTTTAAATAATGGATGTTTACAACATATGGTATGAACGCACATATGATAAACCCATAGCACAAATAGGACACTAAGGTATCTCCCATTGTATTTTACTTATGGAGAAGTGTGAGAGGGTACAGTTTAAATTTGCAAATTAAAACCCTCAGAAATTAGGTTATGTCAGATCAAATTATGTTTTTTCTCAGAAATTATCTAACCATTTTGATTTCTTTCCCCCTGAAATATTCAGCTTCAGGCAGGCATCTGGTGTGTAAATCTGCATCTTAAATAGGGATCTGTCAAAAAAATTTAATAACACTCTCTCTTACAAAACCCACCTAAAATCTGTACACGTATCTGTGCTCAAAATTAGGTCTTCAGGGTTGATTCTACTGGTTTCTGGTCCCAATCCATGAAAGTACTTATCCCAGTGGGTATAAGCAGCCCTACTGGTTGCAGTCACATTCCCTTGTGCTTAAGTGATGGTGTTTTGGGCTTCTTTAATCATTGTCAGACAGCTCTGCTTGTTTCAGAATCATGCCTTTAAAGCAAAAATGAAGTATCTGTCATTTTCAGGACATTTTATTTAAACTGTGGGCTAGGAATATTGGGATTTTTTTTTTAATCAGAAATGAAATCAGATAAAGTTCATTTTCTCTGTTAAACATCATTGATTTTGTGTGCAACCACTTTTAACAATAATGGATGTTATGTGTCCAGCCTTCAATGCATATGTAGCCCCAAGGGTCTAAATTAAACTCACAGATGCTACAAAGTTCAAATTTTACCTGGATCTATACCATGCGTCCTCAGTTAACAAGGCACGATGGGTATTGTGTTAGCTCCACTGTGCTCTAATCATGTAACCTATTGTGCTTAAGTTTTGGAAAGAGTTCATTAAATCAGAATTTATTTTGCTGATAAAAGTCAGACACTTTCCGTTTCTTTGATGTAATTTCTGTGATTTAGAAATAATACAGAGGAATGAAGGATGTCTGAATCAATATGAACTCTATGTGAAAAAGCATTCTGAAAGCTGTATGTGCTTCTGGAAAAGAAGAAACATATTTCTAGACTCTTCCTTGAGATTTGTTGTGGTAATGACATCAGTGGAAATTGTTGAACTCTAATTAATATTTCTAGACAAAACAGTTTGTCTAGAAGCAGAAGTTGGTCTGTAAATAACTGGTCATAAGTTGAGAGAGAAGAGGGGAAATAAAAAGGTTTTTAAAATAGCACAAACAAACTGGATTCAGTTATTTTTATATTACAATAGTTTTAATGTTATTTATTAATACATTGCATGGAAAAATGAGGACCTCTCCCTACTAACTTTAATTCTCTATGTCTAAACCATTATTATCAGTGTACCTTTGCATAGGGGAGACTTACGTGTTTTGAGTTGTTTGCTTGCATTTTAATTGGAAATCCATTAGTTGTGCTACTGTGCTTCCTTATCTTGTCTGTAAGTCCTGCAGACTTAGGAAATTTTCAGCATATACTTTTCATGTGATTTGTATAGGGGCTTTAAGTCAAGAATGGACATCTTAATGAGGCAATTAAGGTAAATTCTATACCTGCAGAAAAATGAGGATTTGTATGAGTGGCCAGACCTCTGCAAGATGGTAATGAATTAAAAAAAAAACAAAAAACACCACAGCAAACAAATTATGTGGCAAAAACAAAAGACATTATCATGTGGTGAAATGAAAAGAAATAGGAAGAGTCCTGAGCTCTGGGAGAACCAGTGTCTCCCCAGTGCATGTAGGACACCACTGATCAGCACCTTTGCTTTATCTTGCTTTGGGGAAAGGAGTGTCTGCATGTCCAGCTGAGCTCCTGCTGGGCTTTGTGCAGCCTCTGGCTGAGGAGCACACGGAATAGCAAGGTTTGGGAGCAGCCAGCTGGCAACAAGGCAAGGCACAGCCTTGATATTCTCATTGCAGACAACATGGTGTTAAGGGAGGACAGCAATTTTTTTATCACTGATAGTGGAAAAAGAATTTGTGGAGGTCCTGCAAAAAGCCAACCACTGTGAGGTATGAAAGGTTAACCTTAAGGTAACCTCAGTATTTCCAGGGCCTAGTATGAAAGCTGTCCTCCTGAGCTGGGACTTTCAGAGATTTTGTGATGGTGTAAGATTTAATTTTCATCTTGTGCCATGTTACATCAGTCAAAAAGTTACGATGGTATTACAGCCCTGAAGAGAAATCATGAGCAACACAAAACATTTATCACATTTTCTTGTGATGAATTAGAGGGCAGGTGTTGGTGAGGATGCTGCAAAGGCAGTGCTTAGGCATTCCTTGCATCCACTGAGAAGTAACTGTCAGTGTTTGTAGGAAATCTCAAAAGCAAGATTAGGAAAAACTTGTTACGAGGATGTGTGAGGAGGGGAGGAGGCTGCCTGGGCATGCTGCACCATCCATCACTGAAGGTTTCTAAGGACAAGTCAGACAAAATTGAATTCATCATGTAAAGCTGCCCTTCACAGGCACTGCAGCCTCTGCTGCTCAGCACCTTTCTGTCCGAGTTACCTGAATGCTGCCCCAGAGGGGTCAGAAACAGGAAAGTCTTTTGAAGGACATGCAGTTGGAAATATAGAATATGTTAAATAATGCAAATACGCATTTTCATCCTTTATTAATGAGAAAGATGCACCACATTAAGAAATACAGCTGTTTCATACATTTCAGTAGAGAAAAACAGAGAATATGAGTTGAGGCCTTTTACACTGCCCTACTTTGGTATTTTCCATCTGATTTTTGCTGTTCCTTGAAGCAAAATAAGTAAAATCACTGTGTAGGAAAAATACGTGAATTAATATGGGTATTTTATTATCTGTGTCCACTTCAAAAGTATATTGGGCAAGATTGGAGTATTGCAGGGATTGCAAGATTTCTGCTTCCAGAAAAGGCAAGAATAGCAATGTTTGACCAGATCAGATCGCTGTTTTTGAGGAGTGTAAGGAAGACAAATGGAGTGTATGTGCATTCAGGGCAAACAGCCCCCAGCTATCAGAGCCTTCTGTATGGAGAGGCAGAGCTCAAGCCCCAAAAGAACTATAACTTTTGCTTTTTCTTCCTTTCTAAATCTTTATCAAGATAAAAATTATTTTGGCTCTTTGCATGTCATAGGATATAGGTGTAGACCTCCATGTTTCTTACCATTCCTTGCTCATCTTTTGCTGAATTTTCTATTCCCGTGACTTGTGGCTGATTTTTCCTTGCTTACTGCTATGGGTAATGAGATTGAAAGACTGGAAATTGTAGCCTTGCCTACAGGTATCTACCAACATATGTTAGCACTTGACATCTGTAGTGGTCTTGAACTAGGTTTGGTCAGTTCATGCCCAGAAAGAAATAACTGTTGAAAAAGGACCTATTTTGACTATACTGGATAATGATAACATGATTTTGGACTAGTTTGGTTTTGTACACAGCCAGTATTAACAGGCTGATTAAGACTTTGGAGACTCAACATTACATTTTAATTTTAGATGCAGATGATAAAGAGACTGTGGCAATAGAAAGGTCTTAAATCTCAGGAAAGCAGCCTAATGGAGATTTAAAAGCCAGGTCCATGAGGTGGAACAGGAGAAAATGTTCAAATGGACCAGCATAGAAAGGGCAGCAGGTCACAAATCCACTATGAGCTCCACCTCTATCTAGTGGTGGTGCAAGAATCTCTGCTTCCTCCCTCCAGTACAAACCTGCAGGAGAAATAATGCGTTGTTTCCAAAGGCACTGTGTAAACGTGTGCATTGATGAAATCATATTGGGTGCAGTGAAGTCTGCAAGAAACCAAAGTAGAATATAGTAATGTATTGAGCCTGAGGAATCTTTTAGAGAAAGAGAATGAAGCTCAGCAATAAAAACCAACATGGATTAATGAAGTCAGATGGTTAGGAAGAACAAAGAAATAATTTACAGGTAGGATGAAGGAGTGAAGGGAAAACTGGCAGGAAAGTAGGACTCTTGCCAAATACTGAGAGATGTAAATTGGAGAGTTGAGGCAATTAACTGAAGAAGGTAATTTAGAAGATACATGTTCAGTGACAGAGGGAAATCTGGAAAGCATAAAAGGCTAAAAAGCATCAGATGTGTCAGTGTCTAGAGAGTGGCACGTTTGGGATATGCTAAGTTGGAGAGGAAAGCTGTTTCAGCAAAAGTGTGTGCAATTTTGGATGTATGGTGTTGGTGCATCATGGGGCAAGGAGAAGGTAATTGCCTTACTGTTCTGGCAGTTCTGTGCTCAGCAGCAGGTGCCACGTGTGTGAGCGATGGGGAAGACTGACAGAGAGGTAATTCACAGAAAAATAACAAATGTTTTAGGAGACTAAGGAGACTGTGCCTAGCTTTCTTCTAACATTCACATAAATACATATTATAAATACAAGTGTTACAGTATTTTGAATGCTGCAAGTGCTTGTGGCTGTAAATAATGATATAAAATACTATTTTGAAAATAAATCTAATAAGGGAATCCCAAGAAAAAAAAAACTGGTATAGAGACTTTTGTTATGTTCTGTAAATTTCCTATGCAAATTTTAAATATGTCCAGTAGAGACTAGCACATGTACTATTAGATTGTATAATCTGCATTGATGGAGGAAAGATATGATGATTGAGTGGAGCTTTTCTTTCCCTGATACCATTTGCTCAGTGATGCATTTCTCATTCAGCAGCAGTGAACTAGAAAGATGTATCTGCAGTCAAATGTTTGGGTTTGGACAAAACCCTATGAGTGCCTTAGTACTTACAGTGTCATTTGACATTCCCTGAGGAACTCAAAGTATCCGAGTTGGAAATTATTTCAGCAGGATCAAGGGGTGACTTTTGTCACTGGAAGCACTGGTTACAGTGACTTATATCCAGCTTCAATGGTGACTTTCAGACATGTTGGTGATTACTTTGTGGTGCTACATACAGAATTTTTACAAGAAAAAGAAAGAAAATTTAGATTCATAAACAGCTTAACAGCTCAAATACAGAATAAAATCATTAAGAAAAATTGCATTTTTCATTAGTACGGATAATACCATTTTAGCATCAGGGATTTCTGTTAGTGGCCACCTTTTTGATGCCTGCTTAATTGCTTCCCTGAAAGACCATAAAAGAAGTACAGAAATGAATTTTCCCGATATTAAAGATAATGACCTTCTCCTTCTCCTTTTCCATTTTTTATTTTTTACTTATTGAAATACAGAATGCAACAAAATAACTTTAAGAATCACCTTGTCAGTAATACAATCCAAGCCATAAAATGCCAATCAAGTCAGTGTTTGTTCTATTCTTTTCCAGTTTCCACAAACACTGTCAGGGTATTATGAGGATTGACTGTCCTGCCTATTGCTGTTATAGTTCCTGTTTTGTTTGCTTGCATTACTGTGATACCTGAGTGCCCTGGTCACGGAACAAAACTCTGCAAGCAGATGCATAACACAAGATGGATCTCTTCTCTGTGTTTTTGTAGGAGCAGCCAAGAAACTCTCACTAGCCTCAAAAATCAGCAGGAAGGAAGAGAGGGAGTTCCCCCAGCCCCTGGGCACTCTCAAGTCCCAGAAACAATCTCCATAGCTGAATGTTCCCACTTTTACCAAACAAAATCTCCTCATGGGTGCATGACTGTAATGAACTGAGATTGCAGAAGGTACTGCTCAGTGCTGCTGCTTCAGCATCGCAGGTGCAGGGACAAGCACAGGGACAGAACTGATTTTGGGGTTGGTTTTGGCAGGGAAGGCTGGGAGTTTAAGTGTGAAACTAAATGTAAGCTGGCTGTCCATCTGCTATTAAAAAGCTGTGCCCATTGACGCAGCTGCCCAAAAGAATGTTAAATGTATTTGCAAAAGATGCATAACACTGGAATCTCCACTAGAAAAAACATAATTTTTAGATTTCCTCATAGACTACTATATTTGTTAGCAAAAGATCTGCCTCAGTGAGGAAGGCCTTGAACTGCAATGCCTTTCTAAATTAGGGCTGTGGGCATCAGACACTGACTACTGTAGCATCACCTAGGAACATGAGATCTCCCATGGCAGTGAGGCTAATCCCACGTAATCCCAGAACACAAACCAGATTCTCAGTTTACCCAAGGTGGCCATTTTTCTCTGAGGCTAACACATTGTCATGTTTCCAAAAACTGACTTCTCTTCCAGTCTTTGAAAAATGCTGATGCCCCACATGCTCCCATGCAAATGCATTGTTCAGAATGGCTTTGTGGAACATGTTCTTGGGATCCTCCACGCAAGCATGTTCATGAGTTTAGTTAATAATTGGCAACTGTGTCCTCAGGTGAAGGTGAGGAGAGAGAGAGTTGAGTGATGTTATGCCTCCTTATGGATGGGAGAAAGACAACTGGTCTGGGGCTAGAAAACTTCATCAGCACAGCTGTTGTGTGCTGTTGCCAGGACCCATCCTTGTCCCATGGGTGTTTCCTTACCATGGAAGGCTGTGTTCCTATCCTTTTGAAACTGTTTTGTTTGTAGACTCCAGCCCTACTGGTTCTACCTTGTCTTTGCTATATAGAAAGCAGGTTAGCATGTGCAATTAGAGCATTGCCTGAAGGAATTTCAGGCTTTAGGATGGAGCCTGTGCTTCATTGGATATTTTGAGGTGAAAGCATATACTCCTATATTACTTCTTAAATGTGTTTTCCTTTTAGATGTGGCTTTATCTCAGGGATCCTATGAAGTTTTTGTTCTGTTTGCCCCATAGCACTGAAAAGAAAAGCTGCATGATAATAGAGCAAGACCTGTGTGTTTCCATGGTCCCACAATAGCTACCTGGTTTTGTTTTGGTTTTCCAGGACTCAGTAATTATTAAACCAAGCTGACACTTAGAAAAAGTAATGGAATTTCATACTTTATGTTTACAGATCAAAGGTTAATCTTTAAACCAAGGTTTGTTGTCATTTGTTAAGCCTCTTGTTTTCTTAAAATTACTGATTTCTTTCCCTTGCTATTCAAAGGACACATGAGATAATTGATTAGGAAATAGGTTTCTTCTACAGACAGTTTTATATCTAATTTAGTCATTCTTACCATCAAGAGCCCTGCAAAAGCTTTGACTCACAGGAATTTTTGCTGCCCACTTTTATTCTGCTGGTGCTGCCTCATCTTCACTGCAGGTGATTCACAATCTGCAGAAATAGCTTTCTGCTCTTTGATGGGTCCACCACTTCCCAAGTGTTCATTAAGAGCAAAATTCATCACATTGTTGTGAATAAGGTGTTCAAATAACATTATATGGTACATTTCAGCATGAAAGAAACCATCCCCTGTTTTTACCATTGCTTTTCCTCAAGTTATCTGCAATGAATTGGCTTGTTGGTTAGCAATATACTTTACTGATGCTGGGCAGTCTCCCAGGGTTTGTTGGTGAGGTTCAGCTCTTGTTTTATCTACTTGGTTAGAAATTTCCTACTAAAGAAAATTATAATGACAACTCTGTCCCCCAGGCTTGAGAATTCTCTTCAGGCTATCTGAAATCAGCATGTAGATTTCAAATTTTCCTGGGGTTTTCCAAAACGACTCTTTGAGCACAGGTGTGAGACTGTCCTGCTTGAGATGTGGTCAGCAGGTGGAAATGCCCTTTGGAAGGCATTACCTGGGCTAGGTATGCAACACCATCCGAAACTCAGGCCCCTTTAATGAATTCAGGATAGACACCCCAAATTCCTTCTTGTCGTTCCTTGAAGGAAAGTTGATACCCGTCTGTTTAGTGCCTGTACATGTATATCAACTTTAAATACAAATAAACAAATATACCTGTGTGTGTATGAGGATGGATCAGTGGGTGTAGGCAGACACACAGCATTTTGGAGTCACCCAGCATGGGTGTTGTGACACAACTGTGTCTGGAGAGTGGGTGTTTACATTTTGAGGCCAAGGAACCTGGGTAGTACTTTCAGCTCTGGCATCAGTCTGCCAGATGGGTTGGCTTGGACCTGTCTTTTCCCCACTGAGTTTTAGTTCCCCGCTTTATAACTTCTTTTTATGCACTTCTTTTTGATCTACTGTTGAAATGTGATTGTGTGAAACTCAGTAATTGTTACCATATGACTTTTTCCACTATATTTACATGTGGATGGTTAGTAAATAAATCAGTCTGAAATTGATGATCAACAGTTACTGCTATCTTACATTCCTGAGCACTGGAAAACAGCAAATAATTCAGGAGTTGTTAGTATATTGTCATAGGCAATTATTTGCTAGTGCAGCTAGCTCAAACACTTGTCTGACCTGCACTGAGGCTGAACTTGACATCAGCTGTAGGGCTCCTCTCACCAAATTTGGCATATGTTAGTGTCAGTTTAGGCTGCTTCTTCTGCAGATGAGAAAAAGTAAAAATCCTTGGGATTACACTTCTTCCCTCCTTCTTTAGGAACAAAATATCCTCTACTATCTCTCCCTGGACTGCAGTGAGGGTTGGTTGCCTGGCTTACAGTGAACTCCTAACTTGTAATGAACCAATGTAAGTGAGAGACATCTTGTGCACTTAACTACAGCACATTTGATGTCTGGCAGATCTAGAAACATTTTCTGAAGAAGATAACGCCATTACAGTAACCTTGGTTAGAAATAATGCTAAAACTTGAGTGTTATAAAAATGGTGTTAGGTATCTCATTTAGCAGTAATCATATTTCATGGTGATATGAGAAACTGTATAAAGCAAATATTGGACTGTATAAAGAAACATTAAAGGTTTGGTGAAGTAGCTTCAGTAGTTTGAAGAATGAGGTGAAAAGAGTCTTTTGATTTAATCTGTGGCTGAAATAGGTTTCTCATCATAATTAAAGACATGATCTGTTGTCACTAGTACTTTCTAGGCACTTTCCTAGAAAAAGCCAAGGCCCCAGAAAAGTCTGAAGTAACCCATTTAAAACCATTCTATATTTCTATTTCTTCCAGCAATTTGTATAAAGCAAAACTCTGAAAAAATTCTGAAATGTCCATGTAAAGTTAGTGTTTCTGTCTGCCCCTGTGACCTTACCTCACATTGCCAAGCAGACTGAATCCCATTTCCCAGGGTGGAGGGAGAGGTGGCATTGGCTTGGATGTTTTGAAACTGGCTTATAGAATAAGCTCTAAAGTCACCCTTTGATGAGGGGGAGATTTGAAGTACTCCATATGATCACAGGGACATTTGCTAGCATGTTCCAAGGAACTGTTCACCAGTCTTAGTAATATTTACATAGTTCTTTTGTTTATTTCTTTGGTAGCTTGTGCTCTTAGTTAATAAATAATGAGGTGATGATCGGTCATGTAGAATTCCTGTCCCCATTGAAATCCAAAGCAAGACTGACAAAGAATTCAGTGAAACAAGCAGCTTGAGAATTTTTTTATTCTGTGCTCTCCTTTTCTTGTTTAAATACTCCTCATTTCCATGTTGGAAATGGACCATCTTTTTTACCAATGCTACAAACAGTACATTGCTTTTCTGTCCCTAAAGCAAAGTATGTTCTCCTGTTTCCAGGGAAGACATTTTTGCGTTTATTGCCCATGACCCATCCATTAATTTCTGAAAGAACAGCATCTCTCATTAAGACCCAAGATGATCAAATGGATTGGGACAGATTTTGTATTAAGTTTATACTGACGGAGCCTTGGAGGTTCACGACTAGACCTACATATTCTAATGAAACTTCAGGTATACAAAACCTGAAGTTGTACCATGGACTGAAATACAGTTGCTTGCCCATAGCAACTGAAATAGAATGCTCTCAGCCCTAGCAAAATGTCCTTCTTCCTCCTAAGAATTTGTTTTATTTCTGAAAGCTACAACTGAGAAGAATGGAATAAGTTTTTGAAATAAAACTGCCAGGTGTACTAAGTGGTCAGATAGGAACTACGGGACATGGGGGATTCCCAAGACTTGTCATCACTGAGAGCCTTGCTCCCATTCAGCAATTACTGTGAGATTGGCAGTTACAATGATAATATAAAAAATAATAAGGTCTTAAAAATCTGGGGGAATGGGCATCCCAGATTTTTGTCACTGCTAACAAAAAAAGCTACATCTCATTTGAGAACCTACACAGCATGCTGGTATGGCTGCCTCAGCCACAGGAAAAGGTGTGACCTAAACTCATATATTAAGAGACTATTAGAATAATTTAGTTACAAGACAGAAAACTGAAGAGAATCCTTTCATATCCATTCTCACAGAGTTGCTTCTCTGCATTGCATGTGGAGAGGTGCAGATATCTCGTAGTCTCAAATGGACACTTTGCCAAAAGCACTCCCACAGCTGTGTGAAGTGTAAAGGTCTACTCTGCATTGGCCAGCAGAACTGTAGGTTTGTAAAGCAGATACCATTGGAACATCCTGAAAGAGCAGTTGGAAGAGAAATAAAAAAGGGAAATGGGAAACAGGAAAAGCAGTTTGAAAATAAACCTGAGAAGGGCCCTCACAGGACTGAGGAACTTTGTGGCTAATAGGGCATTGACTTCATTGGGAATAAGGCTGTGACTGAAGAATTACAGACCAGTGAGGGTTGGAAAGGACCGACAAAGGTCTCCAGTCTGACCTCCTGAATCAAGCAGATTGCATTGAAGCAGATTACACAGGACCTTTCCCAGGCTGGGTTCTGACACCTTTTAAGAATGATGATTCTCTGGGTGCCTCTTTCAATGTCCAGCCATCCCCATGGTAATTTTTTCCCTCACATTGTGTAGGAATTTGATATTGTGGCTTGCTGTCCTTATTGTACACTGCAGTAAGACTCCCCTGTTAAGTCTTTTCTTCTTAAGAAGAACAACTGTAGTTCTCTCAGCCTCTCCTCATGTGTCCTGTGCTCTGGACCGTTGACCAGTTTGGTAGCCCTGCATTGAATTCACCTTAGTGTGTCCTTGTCTGTCTTGTGCTAGGAACCCAAAAGAGGCCCCAACCCTCCAGGCGTGCTCTCACAAACAGAATGACAAAGAGCCATTTGCCCTAGCCTGCTGGCTACACTCCTGCTAATACAGTCCAGCCTTTGATTGATCAGGGGTGCACTGCTGATGTACTAATTTATTTATGTTGAAGTTCTGAGTTAGGACCCTCAGGACCCTTTTTCTACAAAGTCAGTTTTAAGGTAGCAAGTTTTTGTCCAGCTTGCTCTGCTGCATGGGCTTTTTCCATCGCAGATATGGAGCTTTTCATCTGACTTCATTCTACTCCCTGAGCTTCCTCCCAGCCCAGTTTTCCAGCCTGTCCAGCAGTGTATTGACTGTTCCCCTCAGTCAGGTGTTGTGTGCAGATTTGCAGAGAGCATAAAGGAACGGTATGCCAGAGTTCATTGAAATAGGTAACTTCATCTCACTGAAAAGTCTTCATGTCTTGTGAGCAGGATGTGAGGAGTTGCAAGCACAAACAGCTTTGTGTTATGAGCTTATAAACAACTGGCAGAAATAATTCAAGGTCACTGGAGGTAGTTCTTTCCTGCAGAGTGAAGTCAGTTTACCACTTCATCACGAGTCTATCACTGGATAGCATGTTGGAGGACAAAAATTTCAAAAATTCTACACTTTGGACTGTGTTCCAGGATGGATTACACTGAAGTGTGTGGATTGGGTGGGGGCGAGTATAATACATCAGAGACAGCTCAACCATCTGAGGCAGTCGTTAACTGTAGAAGTAGATTTCAAAATCTTAGTGTAGAAGAGGAGTTTATTTTCCTTTAGCTGGTCTCTCCATCACATGATTTCCAGTCTGATGTCACAGATGCATGATTTGTGTAACATGTCCACACAATTCATTTTAGTGTTAGTAGTTTCATTTCTGCTACCTGTTCATTTTATTCACCAAGATTTTCACCTTTGGGATGTTACCAGAGCTGCCACATTGTTCCTCGACTGTATGTTCATAGCCACACTTCTCAGTGTTTTCTTTCCTTTGGTGGAAGATTGTGGGAGCCCAGTAGCAATTCCCAAATCCCTAAAAAGTCATTAGCAATTATTGTTCTCTAAGTGCTTAATAGGGAGATTAAGACAGGCCACCAGGTGTTTACACAATAGCACTCACTAGCATGGAGATTCAGCTCTCACTATTACAAGGCGTAAGGAGGGTAAATTCCTTCCGTTGGAGAAACCAACAATTATTTTAATGCTTGTATTACACCTCATTTTCTCCAGTAGATTGTTCAGTTCTGTTATTTCTTAACTTTTCATTCCCTGATAGAGGTTTGTCTGTGTTTATAGTAGTGGGATTGATCTGTAACCGCGAGATCAGTTTCTGTTAAAAGTGTTTTTCTTGCACGATCACTTGGCTGCAAAGCTGCATTTTTAGTCCATCCCTTTGTATCTAACGTGGCATATTTGTATACAGCAACAATGGAAGGGAGCTATGCTTCACACTAAAGGTTTGAAATAAATGATAGTGAAATAGCTTAGGAACAGCACAAATGCTCTTCTGTAACAAATCATATCATTCACGGTGTCTCTTTTTTTTCTGTTTCAGGAGGTTGGAAGCATTATCGGAAAGGTCAGAAAATAACTTTATATTCATGTCAAACTATTGAATATCATTTCTCTTTTTGTAGCCCAGGCTAACGGGGATTTTTTTATACTTCTTTAACAGAAAGGTGAGACAGTGAAGAAGATGAGGGAGGAGGTAAGACAAGCCTTGATGTCTTCACTTGCCTTCCTTTCCAGCTCAGAGAATAGTGAGTTCAGCATGTGCAGACCGATGCTGCCATCAAGTGGGCCGATATTTAACATCCCCATTCTTTGCAAGCAGCGGGGTATAAATATGCTGGCCTAAATTAAACATTGTTGTTAATGTAACCTCCTTATCGCTGCAGCAGTCTGGAGTCTTTCATTCCCCTAGCGATGTGCCTGCTGCTGCCTTATCTCTGGAACAGCTCACAGCATGGTTCTGTGCATCAGATCCACTGCATCTTTCATTAGCATACCAACATCAGTCCTGCACATGGCTTGGCCTCCTGGTAGTTTCCAAAACTCTGAAACCAAGCCTTAGACTGACACATGTCAAGTTTGAGGGTAGACACAAGCTTCAACAGAGTTGGAGCCAGACATGTATAAGCCAGAGCATCTCTCTGCCATGTCTTGGCAAAGCCTTAGCTTTTCCTCATTTTGCAGCCGTGAGTAGGACATGGGCAGGCTAGACCTGCACACCTGCCATTCCAATCCTTTGAATAGGCTGGAGACAAATAGGATTAAAACAGGGCACTGCATAAATCTCAGCCTTCCCAGTGTCTGCAGGCTTTTTTCCCTGGCACAGAGCAAGTTGTGCTATCTTCAGAGGAGTGTGCTCAGGTGGAGGCTACAGACCCACACTGGTCCTGCAAGGCAGCACGTCCTACCTGGAGATCGTGTAATTTTTCTGCTTTGAAGCAGCTGCTAAAAGTTTAAGTCAAAAGATAAATCCTACTGTTTTAAACTTTAGGAGTGCAGTGTATAGAGGATGCCTCAAGGAAAGTCAGTTTGGCTCTAGTAAAGCTGCAGTACATTACTGTGTCAGCTGCTTCGTTGTTTTCTACCCTGATAGAAGGTCTGTGGCAGGGAAATGTCAAAGTATTTTAGTAAAGAAAATTGAAGACATCCATCTTTAAATATACACAATAGGGATTTCATTGTCAGGCTGATTTGAGTTTGAGCTCCTTTTTTGATGACATGTTTTCACCAGTATTTTCACATGTCTGCTAAGATTTAAAGAAAAAAAAAGATAAGAAAAAATTGTTTCTGGTGTAGTAGGTAAATTTAATTAAACACATTTTAGTGTTGTTAATAATTATGATCATCAGCAGATAACTTTTTACATAAATTGTATGTGCACAAGGGAAGCCATCATTGGAGAGTGCTTCTGACTTCTAAGTAAAACATCTTAGAGAATACCTATGATGCTTGATCTGTCTTTCAAGATAAATATCAAATGTTCTTCTTCCAATCCTGGACCCTGCTGTCATGTATATGTGGTCAGAAGACACTTTATTTTTTTTGTCCGGGTTTTTTTTTTAATAATGGAATTGTATGCATCTTTATATCAGCACAGGACTAGTAGGCTGTATCTCCACATGATGATAACTTGGTTTCTCTTTAAATGACTACCTTTTTCAGTACTTCTTTAAAAGCAAAATGCAACTTTTATTTTGACTTCCCTGGCAGATGTGGCAGGGTACATGCCATCTTTATGGTGTGAAATGTAGCTCTGTCTTTGGGGAAATGTCAGAGACAGTTCTGTCATTGAGGAAATGTCAGAGACAACTTCAAGCCTAAAGAAAAGTACAGAAACCTCAGTTTTGTGCCCAGGTCTGTGACAGGAAAATTTTTCTATCAGTAGTGTTGAGCTTTGATTTTTTCCGTGTTATGTGGGGGTGCTGTCATATGGGGAAATGCAGACTCCTGCAGTAGAGCAGCAGCATGGGGTGGTTAAGGACCAGGACACAACACATCAGCAGCTGTGTGGTGACCCTGCAGTCAAAGGGCCAGACTAACCCAGCTTGTCTCACATTTGCTTCAGGCCCTGATCCCCAAGAAGGTCAGTGCCTGTGGGTGAGTTGAGGCTCCAGAGACTTGTTAGGCTGCATTAACATATTTCCAGGACTGAAATCTCAGAAAACGCGTAGGGTGGCTCTTACCTGAAGCAGACTTGATCATTACCTACACTAAAGATCCTCTTAAATATATATTAAACAATATATAAAATTTTTAATATATAAAACCCCCTGGTTGAGACATTTTCTCTGCACTGCCAGTGACGTAAGAGATACTTGAGAGCAGCCTGGCTTCTCTAAGACACTTCTGGTTTTCTGACTCTATCCAACAGGCTCCTTGCCCTATGGACACAGTACTGTTGCTGTGTCCTGTCCTACCACTAGTCCTTTAAAGGGATGCTCAGTGCATCACATGAGGCACATCTACAGGGAGCATTCTCCACGGTGCAAAGCACGGCCCCAGCAGAGAGGCAGAGAAGCCAAGCCCACCTTTGGGGCTCCAAACCAGAGAGGCGCGTCATTCCTGGGAAATGCTGGTGCTCCCTGGAGACAACCACCTTGTCTTAAATTCTGCAGCTCCAGTCCTACTTAAGGTTAATCCTGGAAGAAGGAAGGAAAAAAGACTTGATTATGTAATTATTTGCAACTTTGAGTTCCAGAGGTGCTATTTGCATACTGCAAAGAAGGCTGCAGAAGTATTTACCCAGACAGAATCCGGCTTCCCGCAGTTACATGAATTTTTGGAATGTGATCAGTTTATGCTGAAATTATATGATGTTGGGGCTGCAGTTGTAGGGGAGGAAATTAGATGCCTCAAGGTATTGCTTCCCAAACTATATCCCTAATCCTACTTAGTTTGCTCCCTGGGAGGTATAACTTTGAAAAATATTTGTTCCTTTTGACAGAGTGGTGCTCGAATCAATATTTCAGAAGGCACTTGTCCAGAGAGAATTGTGACAATAACAGGCCCAACAGATGCAATTTTTAAAGCTTTTTCTATGATTGCACTAAAATTTGAAGAGGTAAGCAAATAATTTTTTTTCTCTCTTCAAGTGGAAATACAAACACTGTTTGAATTTTCTCATGTTTGCTTTAATGTTAAATAGGATTTGTTTAATGTTCTATTTAATAGCAATGAAAATGGTTATATTTTCATAAATGCTTTTGGCAGCAATGCTGAAGAAAAATAATGGGTCAATTTACAAGATGTTTGATAATTTCTTTTGCTTTTTGGAGACTTCAGGGAAAAGCAATTGCTTCTAGTAATGTGTGCTAATGATAGGAAAACATATATTGGAAAAATTCTATTCCCATTGTGGGTTTGATTTGAAAAGAATAATTGTGTAACTTTTAACTGTTTTTGTATGAATCCAGTTGGTATTGATGTAATTGTTATATATGTCAAAATGAATATATAATGCATTTAACTATAAATTTCATTAAAAAAAAAACAAGCTATATGATTACCAATTACCACATTTAAGGCTTGTCTTTTAAAACCAATTGAAGTAAAGGCACTCAGAGTAAGTAAGGCAGGAGCTCAATTCACTGTAGCCTGTGTTCTGTGCAGATATGTATCTTAATTGCTGAGATTTCATTCAGTTTTGTGGACCAGCTACAATTAGATATAGTCACCATTTTAATGGAGAACCTCACAGAAAAGGCAGCAGAGTACAGAACATGAACCCTGGTCACTGTGGAGAGGATTTAGCTCCCTCTACTTTTGAAAATCATATGTTTAGTGCAGCCAGCTCTCCTGCCCTTGCTGGAGAGGCAGATGTCCCTGCAGGAAGCGGTTCACCTTCTCCTAGTGGAGGTGCTTGCAGACAAGTAGACTCAGTCACCTGCAGCTGAAGCAAAGGCCAGGGTCTCTCCAGAGAATAATATCCCTCTAGTTTAATCCATTCTCTCCAGAGAACGGATTAAACAAGAGGGATGTTAATTCCTTTCTTAAGAGTTCTTATTTCTCCAAGTCAGCAAGGCAAGTCTCCACATCTCCCCATAGCACAGGGAGATGGTGGAATTTATGAGAATTGTCAACGTGTACCTTTATTTACTCATGGCAAATGTTCAAGTTTAGAGCAACACAACTAGAAGAGAGCTCATAAGTCACCAGATGCATTTGTCTTCTGGAATCAGCTATATGTCTTGAACTTGTAACTTCACAACATGATCAAAAACTGGTTAGATTTTTTTCTATTTGCTGATACTGGGTCCACAACTTCAGGTCTCTGATAATTAGACACTTCTTTTCAATCCTCACCTGAATTTGTTAATGAACAGTTCATGCGGCTTTGTCTCTATGCCAGCACTGGCCCTTAGTTTAGATCATTCTTGCCTTTCTATCCCTGAGGATTCCCTTTCTAGATATGTATTTAGAAACTGATTTTATCCCCACACACCTTTGCTTTTGTCAGAGAGCGATCCAAGCACAGTCTTTCAGACTGTCCCCACCCTCTCATAACTCTAGCAGTCCCTTTCCACCTTTTTCTGGTTACATTTTATGTTAAATGTCTGAGTTAATTGTAGACAGGTTGCAAATTAAGTTCCACAAAGGCTTATTTGATGGTATTAACAGTCCCCTGTCCTACTTACCACACTATCATATCCCTGCCTCTGCTGGAAATTCCTCACCTCCTACTAGTTTAATGCTTTCCACACACCCTTGCTTTGCCTAGTGGGTGTCCCTAGCTCCTGCTGAGGTGTTTCCACCTCTTCAGTTATGGCAAACATTCCTATCAGGCTCCAGAGAAATGACCTTTTTTTTTTAATACAGCAGGTGTTAATCCCATTTATATTTCTTCAATCCTTCATGGGTTTTCAGATCTTCTTGCGTGATATTCCAGACTTTCAGTATGTTGATAAACTATCTTAGTTTTGTGGCATGGCACATTTTATAAAAATGCTTGGGGAGTTTTTTGCCAGTTATTAATGAAAAAATGATTTTGAGGTTTAAGCCTGCAGAACCACAAGTAATTCTATCTAACCCAGTTTCAAAACCTCCTATTGTCATCTCTTTCTCCTCTTCATCTCTTACTTGTCATGACCAATCTCTCTTTCTTCTAGTTTAAGAGGTAGCTTGGTGCACAGTGCCAAACCCTCCAGTCCAGAGAATCCTGGAGGGAGCAGTGTCTCTGTTCTCTATAGGAAAAACATGCTCCTCATCCTTTAAAATGCTGAGAGAATCATTAGCACAGATAATCCCTGCCAGTTCCCACCAAAATGAATACCCAGTGGAAATAGTGCTGCATTTTTCATACAAACATCAAACATTGCACAGCTTTACATCCCCAGCCCACCACTCAACACAACATAATCTTTGAAAGTGCTGTAGGTAACAATAGGCAAAGAAAGCTGAAATTCGGGCGTCTGGCTGGATTTTGCACTTATTTGCACTTGCAGGTTTTAGGAGGTAGCCTGGGTTCTTCATTTGAGCATTAGCAAAGGAGTATTGGCAATCCCTGCAGATAAAGTACTGCTCTGAAATATCTGTATTTAGTTTTAACATAATTGATTTGTGGTATATTTAAAAGAACAGCAATAAAGAAACATGTATATATAATACATATTGTATATAGAATGCATGAGATTATATATATATATATATATATATATATATATATTTATATATATAATCAGGTTTCCGATAAATCTTCCTGCCAATAAAATGAGGTAACTGTAATGCTCTGGAGGCAAAATAAACTGCTTTTTCAAAAATTACAAATTAGCTAGCTACCAAGTGCAGTTTTTCATGCATATATTTTTGCTTTTTCTTCAGCCATTTAAAATATTTAGTCCAGCTCAGGTTATTGCAGCTATGTTGAAACAGAATAAAAATGATGCATGTGTGAGACTGCTGCTTTGAGGGATTGTTTTGGTATTTGTCATGCATGAAGACCTTGGACCTTTAACTTCCACCCTACAGCTGTATACCTAGAGATAAGCAGGAAGTCCTGGAATGCTTTTCTAATGTTAGTAAAAATTTCAAAATATATCAGATAAATACAAAAATTAGAAAAGTTGGATTTGTCATGTGGTTGTTCTGTAGCCTTATGTAACTCTGCTTTGACAGTCTTCCTAATGGAAGTTGCTTTTCTAGCAGTCTTATAGTTAATTTACAAGCTAAGTAGGTATTTACATGAATACCTAAAGCGTTCACTGGAGAGAGTTAGAAAATGACAGTAACCCAGGCAGACCATTGGAATTTCAAGAGGGGACATTTTAGTGCAGTCATTTTTGGACTGGAGGTTGAGACCCAAGAAACACAGCTGTAATTTCAGTGGTGAGTGGGGCAGCTCTAGCTTTGCTTGTAAGCCTGCATAATCCTCTGAAAGCACATGGTACTTAAGCACTGGAATAACCAGCAGGCACTGCTCAGTAGCCAGACTTCCTCCAGATGAATAAGAAAAGGAATTTTGGAATCCTTGTTCATCTGTAAACATTCATGAAGCACTTGTTCGCCTCTAGGAAGAAGAAGAGAAAAGGAAGGTGACAAAAGCAGTTAGGGTGATACCTTTCTGACAAATGTAAATTCTTGGCAGTACAGCTGTGATCAGTCCTTTGGTGGTCATTGTCAAGGTAGGAGCCTCCTCACAGAATCCTCCTTCCTGTAGAAATTGGACAGTTTAACATTTCCTTTGAAACCAGAAAAGAAGAATTTTGGTATATTTTTTTCCTTGAGGGTTTGGTAGAATTCTGAGCTGCCAGGTTAGTTTGTCTTGGAAGCTATATGTGCTATGATCCCGGGATGCCAAGAGCTTCTGTTGGCTCTTTAGCATTTCCAGGTTCCAAGTTAGCCTGTCCTGGCTGAGGAGCAGCCCACCAAACAGGGAGAAAGCAACACAAGGTCCAGCTGTAGTGTCTGCCAGAGCCCTGAAGAAATGGATGCAATGTCACAAAAAGTTAGAGGTTAAGAAAATAGGAATCTCCCAGGTTAAAAGATGACTGTTCTGTGAGAAAGTCTTGAGCCATGCCTACTCGGAAGCCTGCAGTTGTGAGGGGGATTTTTTTTCTGCTTATTTCTTCTTTGTTTTTAAGCTGGAATAATTCCTGTATGCACTCCATGCTGCTGAGCTTCCATGTTTAGATTTTGCTTTTCTTAAATTGTGAGGACAAAAGAAAGAGAACAGTGGCTTCCAGTTCCTGCAAAGTGCTTTTGAAGGCAGAAATTTCAGTGAAGGCTTTGAGGCCAGGCTGCATGTGATATGGAAGTAGGAGACATGATTAAGTTTCGTGCTGTGTGGCTGAAGAGGATTATTCACCTACATGTGCCTCCACCTGAGACAAACATGATACAGTGAGATGGCATCTTCCAGCTGAAAAATCGGTGTAACTTTATATCAAATACATGAGTCCTGCAAAATTCTGTTATCCCTCTGGCTTTATTTTGGATTGCAGTCTCTCACTGATACAGCCACTAAACAGAATATGAGTTAATACTAGCTGGCAGAGGAATGATTTGGTAGCTGTCTGGTCACATGCAGCAATGCCTTGTTCCATTTGAGATTTTATTTTCTTCTCTTTTCAGCTAATTAAGGTCATACAAGCCATTTCTTGGATGGAATAATGCTGTTATCAAAACTGGGGATGTACTGTAGAAATCAGTGCTGGTGTCACTGGGCTCCCACACTGGTTCAGTGAGATGTGCAGAGTTGCTGGGAGTGCTGAGGAGTTTCGTTGTTGATTGTTATTTTTTATAATTTGGGGTCCTGATTGTACAATATAGGCACTCTTTTTTTGTTCGTTGGGTTTTTGTTTGTTTTTGGTTTTTTTTGGTTTTTTGTTAAAGTGATAGTCTTTATAAGCGTAGAAAATCATGTAAGTTCTGTCTCATGGAGCTGTTGACTCTTCTCAGCTCATAGCTAGTGTTACCAAAACTCTCTGAGATTCCCATGAGTTGTTGAGCAGCTACAGTGCAGCTTGTAGCTTTTTATTTTTTCATCCTAAATTTCCTCAAAGCATCCCACTGATCAGTGGGAAGATAAGTGGGAAGATTAGCTTTATCTTTTCCTCTGTGATGAAGTCTTTAGAGGGATTGTTTGGTCTTGCCTACAAGATTTTGAACAAACAAAATATATTTGAAACAATTTAAACCTTGCAACGAGTAGTGTATTGAAGTGTGTAATGTAGTGTCATTGGACAGTGAGATATATGGATGTATATGTTTCATTACGTGGACACAGGCAAGTACTGTTCTGCTGAGCTTTTTGTACTCTGGTTACATAACCACGATGGAAAAGATTTCAGAAATTGTGTAGTGCTACAAATATTTATGGACCTGCTACAAAAGATAAATTAAACCTAGAGGGTAGCAGAAGACTTAGCAAAGTCATCTGATTTTCTCTGCTTCACATTGTTCACATGTTCTTTGTCATTCATTTTTTTTACTATTTTCCTTTGACTCCAATCTGGGAAGAGATGTGTGAAATATAGATACATATTACACAGTATAAATTTGCTAAGTGAGGTGGTGAAAAAGAGACCAAAACAGGTTTTGGAGGACTGTGAATCCAAAAGCTTCTTTGCCTTTTCCACCTGTTTTGGTGGTCTAATGGCAGACACCACCTCCCCCCTCCTAGTCCTGCCCTCCAGTCCCACAGCACGGATGCCGGACATCCGAAAGGTTCCTCTGGCACAAGCTGCTTGATGCTTACAGTGTGTCACCGGCAGAGCTGAGGTGGGCTTTCCTTACCACAAAAACCTGCCACAGCTGGTTGCACTCCCCAGGTCTCCACAGACAGCCTGGGCATTTGCTCTGAGCCCTTCAGTGCTCCCCAGGAGTGGCAAACCCCCGCTAATGCTCGCTGGCACTGTGATTACAGGACATCAACGCTTCGATGACAAACAGCTCGGTGACAAGCAAACCGCCCGTCACACTGCGGCTCGTCGTCCCAGCAAGTCAGTGTGGATCCCTCATAGGAAAAGGAGGTTCCAAAATCAAAGAAATCAGGGAGGTAGGTCTTGGGATTTGTGCTGGGGACACTGGCTAGCTCAGCATCCTATTGCAGGAGGATGCTACAGCATCACTTTGCTGATCACACCAACATGAGCATGTGTTGACTGAAAAACCTGGAAAAGCTTGCTCTGGGAGAAGCAGGGGGCCCAGCACAGCTGGACTTGTACTTTCCTTGATACTAAAGACCATGTGTGAAACAGAGAAACAGCTTTACACTGTATAAAGTCTTGCATGCACAATTAAGCAAAGCAACAGTGACAAATGGCTCTTCAAATTTCTATTCCAGCACAGATCCCTGCCCAGCAATACTCAGGGGAACCTGAGTCAAAGAGCTGCAGCCATTTCCAATTAGATACCACCCTTACAGTCAGAGAAAAGCCCAAGAAGCACTGTGATTCCAGGCTAATAGATCTACTTTCTAGAAAAGTGTGATTTTCATGCTCCTTCCCTGTTCCTCTTTAATGACACTGGGCCACAAGTGAACTGATTTGATGCATTCCAGACACATGCAGAATTTATTTTTAGTCCAGACTTTAGCTAGAGGTACTCATTCAGTGTGCCAAGAGACACCTTTTTGTCTAACCAAAGAATGCAAAAAGTACTATACAGTGCCTGTTTGAACTCTTCCATGCATAACTGTTAATATAGCACATGCCTGGCCAAGGATATGGAGTTTGTAATCACTCACAGGTACATGCTCAGTTATATGGAGAAAATCTGAATAGGACATTTCAGAAAAATGGATTGTTTTTCTGGAGGAAGTGACAGTAATCCTTCTAAATTTGAAATCATTCCAACATGAAGTGTTGAATACTAGTATACCATGTTGATCCATTTTTTTTAATTTCCTTGTGTCGATGCAAAAGGCTTTTGACAGGCTCTACAAAGCTGAAACTCTGTTTTTTTTAATCTAAAATGTGGATGCAAGACAGTAGGGTTTATGGAGCTTTTAAGTTGATTTCTTAGTTGTATTAAAATAGAAGCAGGCATGAGTGTGAACTGTGTGCTAGTGATTGCTTAGCTCTAGGTTTTACAGCTGTCCATACTTTGAATTTTCTATTAAATATTGGTAACTTCACTCAGAGCACTGTAGGAATGTGCCCAGGACATAGGTTCATAAAGATGAGATTGGTCTGCTGGTTAAATTAAGTGACTGAAAGGATTGTCCTGGTCAGAGTTTCAGAAGCAATTGCTTGTAGTCTGGTACAAGGAAGTAAAAAGATAGTTTTTGGTCAAATAGGTGTTTTGATAAAGCTAATGTAGTGAGAATGGACAAAATATTACTTGTTTCTTGCTACTGATAAATGACCAAAGTTAGAGAATAAACAAGATAAGCACTGGGAGTAAATGCATAAATGATTCTGGTACTTGGAGAGTCTCTTGTGCTGGATGTACAGATACCAAGGGATGTACATTAAAAAACAAATACCAGGAAAGAGGGGGAAATCAAGGAGCATCCAGCCCAAGATTTGGTCTAATTTCATCATCATACAACACACTGAGCAGTTGCAAAAGGAGGGGTCTTTTGTGTTCAGTCATGCACCCAGGAACAGCATGTAGGGTTACAGTACTTTGTGAAATTGTGGGGAAAAAAAAAAAGTAAAAGCATGAGGGATTGATCAAATTACTGTGAAATTCCAAAGTATGTTATATGGCATGGAATTGATACTTTGGCCTTAAACAGCACTAGTGAACAGAAGATTAAATCAGTACATTAATCAGTCTTTGGAAAGAAGGATAGCACATGTTGTGTATAACTAGCAGGAAAACAAATTAACTCCTTGTGGAGTGATACAAAGTCAATGGTTGCTGAAAATACTTGTATTTTAAAGCCCAAATACTGCATTGCAATAACAGTCAGGTATCTTTTGTGCAATATGTTAAAGAGTTTATTCAACATCAAATGCCTGGGTTTTTCTCTATTCACTGAAAAGGTCTTCTATGTTTGTGTAATAATGTCAAGGGTTGTTTGGGCCTCCTGTATTTTCTTCTTTCTTTTTTTTTTTTTTTCTTTTTTAATAAGACACATTAGTGCCAAGATCAAATTTTAAAAACATAGCAAAAAAAAACCAAAAGTGGCTCATTACTTTCTTGGGTTCATTAATGAGCTAAAAGTTGATAATATGCATATATTTAATCAACACTAATTATGATTTAGAAGTGCTTCTGTACCATTTAGCATAAGGAAGCCGCGAATTTCAACAAGAGACACAAGTCAGCCATCAGTAGATTAAAGAGCCATTTATCACTAGATTAAAGAGTGATTCATTTGATTAGCTGAGCTTCTTCAATTATTGGGCTTTTTTTCTTATTTTTTTTATTATTGAAGAGTACTTCATTTCACCCTTTCCACTTTTTAGTCAGCATTGGAACTGTCTTTGAGAGGGTTAAAATGCTTCTCCTGAAGTTTAGGTCGCAGTTTCATTCCCTAACAGCTACTGAGGACTAACCTCCCCGGGGTGGCAGTGCTGGCAAACCAGCTTGAGCAGCCAAATCCATGTCCGGGATAAGAGTTTCCATACGTGCTCTACTACATCCAGCACGGAAAGGACAAAAAGTTTAGGGATGCCCCCCCTCCATTGTCTCAGTGAATGACTGGGGAGGGGCCATTGCCTGCATGGCAGTGATGGTGTCTTTGCTGTGTGTCTGCTGAAGTCCACAGGAGCCCAGGTGCAGGTGGCAGGGGACATGCTGCCCAACTCGACGGAGCGCGCGGTGACCATATCCGGCACTCCCGACGCCATCATCCAGTGTGTGAAGCAGATCTGCGTTGTGATGCTGGAGGTAAGCGGGCACCCTGCGTGTCCCTTCTCACTCAGGAGATGCTCAAACACATTATTAATAATTGTCAGTTGCCATGGGTTCCCCTGGGGTGCTCTCTGCCCTTCCTGTGCCAGGGATTTCCAGAGGCTCTGTTCTCCTGGTGTTTGAGAGCCTCGTGCAGCAAGGTTTAGCAGTCAAAGGCTGTCATGACACTGTTGAACAACAGCCACATCCAGAACAGAGCTGCAGTCATTCTGAAAGAAACACATTTTATTCTGATGTAGAATAGGGCAGAAAATATCCACATCTTGTTTAAAACAGAAATAATTCTGACCAGCCAGGACTTTTTGCTTCCTTACGGTCAGGCCATTGCATCAGACCAATAAGTTACATCTTGATGGCAGTTTTTTAGCCCTTGCATTTGATACACAAAATAAACTTATTAAAAATCTGGGCATTTTAACCCTTGCTGAAAATGCCCATAATCTCCAAGCCATCGACCATTTTCAAAATTGTTTCCTGAAATGCCTTAACATGCTTAATGAAGCTTCATAACTCTATCTGACAGTGGCAGTAATGAAACCACAGGTGTCACCATTCCCTGTTTTGGCCATGCACTCAGGTCTTCAGCTCTTCCCTTGAAGCCCAGACAGGAGGCCTTTAGCATGCTTTTAGTCTGATGGGGTGGTTAGTAGGCTGGGCTGGGCTGGGTTATCTGCATGCCTTGTTGTCTGAGGTGACCAATATTTATAAAAAGAGATATATTTTTAATACAAGCTCTTCTTCATTTCACATTTTGACTGCTTTGTGTTTTTGTCTGCAGTCCCCGCCCAAAGGTGCCACCATCCCCTACCGTCCCAAACCTGCCTCCGCACCTCTCATTTTTGCAGGAGGCCAGGTAAGAGCAGACACCATTTTGGCTTCAGCTGGAAACCACACCGTCCTGGCCCAGCCTCAGCCAGCGCCTGTTAGTTTTCAACTTTTACTCTTTCTTGCCTGGTATAGTATTGATGTGCTTTGTCTATTGTGTGTGTTTACAATTTGCAGGACAGGAGAACACCGCATTGCAAACTTTACACAAAATTATGACAACCTGGTATTTTACCAAGATTTGACATTAACTTCTGTAATTAAGAAAGGTTTGCCCTTCTGCAGATAGAGGGGTGTGCAAATCAGGAGCTCATTGAGTGGGGCAGCCATGCTTATTGTAGTGGGTGAGGGCTTTTTTTCCTTAACTTGCAGCTTCACTAGCAGTATGAGCAGTTTTGTCAATTTTCAGAGGTGATGAAACAGCAGGACATTTCTGCTAATGAAAAGTTTAATCTTTCTCTCATAGTTTTCATATACTTTCTGGGACCAAATAGTGCATTTTGCAGTAAGGATTTACACACACATAATTTCCACTGCTTGTAGTCCCTCAGGACCAAGTAGCAATGGAATTCTGAGGTGACTACAATTGCTTACATGCAAGTGTAGACCTACCAAACCACGATGTGGAACAGCCTGATTGATAACACAGGAACAGCATTCCTGTTACTTTTTTATGTAAAGAAGTTATGATGACTCCTCCTTCACCTTAAGCTGTATCATTCAGGCTGTATGCCATCTGCCTTTAAAGACCCACATGCAATTGGTTCTTTTGTGTCTGTTAGTAATGTCTGAAATGGGTCTGCAGTGTGTGACAGAGGCATAGCAGGAATGCTCTACCATCATCCATTGCAGGGGGAATGCAGCTTTCACTGAAGAGCCAGTGATTAACAGAGCTGATAAATATCCTAAAAACAACATGGGAGGGTCACAAGGGGACCAGTGTAGCCCCCAAGATTCAAGCAGTGGTGGAGGAGTGAGATGCTGCAAGCCCTGCCTAACTCAAGGGGAAATCGACCCTATAAACCCAGCCTAGAGGAAGGCAGACATCTCTCTACTCAGGATTAATATATGTAAAGCCCCTCTGGCAGTAAGGCACCCTCCACCCAACCAGATCCTTTTCCCAAGGTGATGCCAAGGTCTCTTTTTAAGCAATTACCCAATTACCTGCAAGGTGGAGCATCTGCAGGCAGCTCCCTGCTCCCACCCCATCAGCCCACCCAAGGTGTCACAGGGTGGGTTGATGGTGCAGACTGTGTCCCACCTCGGGCAACTTGCAGATCATATGAGAAGCTGGACATGGAGTTCTTGGTGGGGCTGGATGCCCAAGTTGCTGCTGGCATTGTGTGTGTGACAGCCCGTGCCACCACAATCTGCTGGTGTGTAAGGGAAGCTCCTGCACTGGAGCACACACCTCCCAAGCATATGCCAAAATGCTTCTGACAGCCCTTGTCATGAACTGTCTCTGATTTTTTTTTTTGTCTCAGAGTTTTACTTTCTATTCTCTAATGATGTGTTCTGATGTATATCCAGATTTTTTTAATCTGGATATAGTAGCTTTCATCATGTTCGAGCCTGCTTCTATTACTTGTTGTCATCAAAATAAAAAATCTGCTTCCTTAGTGACCAAAGCTGAATTGAAATGTAAAATAATGTGCCAGAAAGTGGTCTATGACTGAAAGTTCAGAATAATTTACTCCATATGTGTAAGTTTACACTGCAGTGCTTTCCTGTAAGAAATATGTGTGTGTTTATATATGCAACAGCCCATTCTACCAGTGTGGTAATTGCCACTGCCTTCAAAGACTGTATATGATTACTCAAAAGCATTGAAACTGTTTGCTAGAGGGTGATGAGTAGTTTGTATAAATAATTGAAAGTATCCTATTTTCAGGTCTAATAGCTCTTGTCGTCTTCAGTTTTATCAGTTAAAAAACTGTTCTCACTTTTCTAATGGAACCATGTTGATGTGAGAAAGTGTAAGAAGCAGACACCTTCTGTGTGCTTTGAATTTCTGTGTGCAGAATTTTTAAGAAAATGCTTAAGATGTGTTTGGACACCAATATGGAAAGCCACTTCAACAGGTTTCATAAGTAGAAATTAATACCAAAAACAAACTTTTATTAGCACTGTTAGTTCCACTCAGCCTTTCAGCTAAGCTATCAGAAGTTATTTTTCTGTTCTAAATTACATTGTGGCTGTCTTGAAAGGATTTTGTTTGTTTAACACTTAGTAAAATAAGTAACATTAGGAAAATATAATCTCTAGTTTTCCTTAAGAAGTTGGGGTTTTTCCACTCTAAGTATTGTTTTTAATTATCTTGTGCTTCTTTGATACTGCATTGCATAACAAAACTAAAAGGAAACTGCCCTGCTCTGCCCCTACTGTTATTTAGCACGTGCCATGGTTAAATGGAAAATTTCTACCCTGTGTGCTACATTGGTGTTTAAATGAGTACTCAGAGGGTGCAGCTTTGCTTTCTGTCTCTCACCAGTTTGATGGTCTAAAGTGAGGGAGATGTGCAGACCAGGACATCCCTGCTATTACTTACATCAGTAGGGAAGTTGCCCTTGACTTTGATGGAAGCAGATCCATAGCCCATGTGCTCAGCAGAACATTATAGGATAGATGTCTCAGTAGCCTCTCATCAGGCTTGATCTTAGCAAGTCCCAGCCCTCGGCCCCAAAAATACATGGTTCCCCTGACAAGGGCTAAAGCAGAGACTTTTCTCAAGCTAAATCAATTAAATGACCTTTTGGCAGCCTAAGAAATGAAAACCTTTCTTTCTCTTTTTTTTTTTTTTGTTTTTTTAGGGTTTGTTTTTGGTTTTTATTTTTTTGTTTGGGTGTTTTGTTTTGTTTTGTGTTTTGTTTTGTTTTGTTTTTACTGGGGAAGGAAATTCAGGGCCCATGTTGTCCGTTCTGGTTTGATGGTTTTCATGGACTACCAAGCAACCAAGTAAACCTGGTCTGAGCGCTGAATGTTCATTGTTCTTGTTACTTCTCCAGTTTGTTTGCTTCATCCTATGCATACATGGAAGTATGGGGGAGCAGAATGATGAGGGAAGGGATGGCTTCTATTAGGTTTGCTGGTGACGTTTTTGTGATTGGTTCTTGCAAGTTTGCAGACCCCTGCTTGGAAAACAGCCATGTAAAAGATGTTCTCTCTGCTGGGCTTGAAATACAGTTGAGACCAGAAAAGACACTTGTGATCCAGCACAGAGGCTCAGACACCAAAGCATGGTTTCCAAACCCACTCTTTGCTCACAGACCCAGCTGTAACCTCCCTGAAGCTGCTGCTGTGCTTGGCGGAGCAGAGGCCCACCCTCCCCCAAACCCCCCCATTGAGGTTGTCCTCATTTGGTGAAACAGTTAAACAAGTTTCTCTTGCTTGAATATATGCTTCCTTTAGACCCCCTGATGACAGTGATCACTTTTTTTTGTGGAATGGAAAGTTTTCTTGTGATATATAACCCATCAGTGATGCCCATCCCCTACAGATGCACATGCATGCTTGCTCATGAGCCTCCCATTGAGCCTGGTACACACACTTCTCCATGAAAACTGCTCATGTGCATAATGTTTTCCAGATTATGGCCTGGCTTTATAACTAATTTAAAACCTAAATTAAATGTTTCTTTTCCAGAAGGGAAATTCTGCTGCAGAAATGTGCATCATGCAGTTGAGACATTAAAGGTTTTAATATCCGAACTCCATTAAATGAATTGTTTTATCATTTGCCAAGGATTCATTACTTTCTAAGAGGCCTTTTGTCAAATAAGCATTTTGCAAACTAAGTTAATCAGCTCTTTTCCTGTTTGTAATTCTCCCACTACAAATATTTATGTTATAATTTGTTCTTCTGCTTTCCTGCCTGTCTAAGCACAAACACATTACATTTTTTGTGACATGCCATTCCTTTCATACGTAATAGAAAATCATAAACTTTCTGTAGTTTTTTTTGTAGGCCACTGCAGAGAGTTGAAAAGGACCAGCAGGAGAGATAAAGGGCTGTGCTAACTGTTGCCAGGCATGCCACCATATCCCTCCTCACTCATGTGCTTTTTTTACCCCCACACCTCACACCAGTGCTGTCAGAAATGATGCCAGAAACTACATCCCTTGCACTGCTCTTGTGGCTGGATTTGGAGAGAGGATATCTGGCTTGTTGTGAAAGATAGGATCACCCACTGTGCTGGGGGTCTCCATGATGCTGCTGTCTCCAAAGTGGCCTGCTGGCTCTGTGCCCAGGCACTGCAGGACAGGCTGCCATCAGCACACAGGCTCAGCTACCCCTGGCACGGCAGCCTGGGCACGACCTCCCTGAGGTGCCCCAGCTGGCACTTGGTATCTGTGGCTGTCAGATGAGGTGGCTCAGAGCTGGCTGGCGCATGGCCCTGCACACATGTAACAGTCAGGAGCTGGAGGACAGGGCAGGGCATCCCCTGGGCAGGTCTGTCCTCTCCTCACTGTGCCTCTGGCTGCTCTGGCATCAGCATGTCCCTAGGTGCCTTGGTGTCACTGGCCACCCCCTGTGCTTCTTTGACCCCCTCAGTGTCCTCAGCTCTGCTCCTGGCAGACAGAGCTGGACTAAAGAGAGCTCCTGAGGGCTGAGATCAGCAGAGTTTGGGCAGTGGCACTTGGTGTTCTCTGCTTGCAAGGGGTACATGAGCAGCCTGACAGAGACCTTTCTGTACTGTGCCAGGGGTTATCAAGCAGCACAAGACAAATTAAACTTCACTCAGTGTGGAAGGCAATGCAGGTGGCATTTGCTGGGGGTGGGGGGGGGGGAATGAGAAGATTTTCTGAGGAGAACAGGAATGCTGCTTGTCCCAGCTGACTAACCCGTGTCTTAACTGTGCTTGTTGTTCCCAGGCATTCACGATTCAGGGGCAGTATGCCATCCCTCATCCAGACGTGAGTCCAGCACATGTAAATTATTCCCTTTTTGTTCCTCTCCCTCTTATTTGTTCTGGGCAGCATTTGCTTTCTACAGTTAGCAATAAAGACATGGCCTAAGGACACCTTTCCTGACCAACACGGTCTATAGCCAATGGTTAGCCCAGCTGCATCTCTTACCTTGTGTAATAATTGCTGGAAAGTACAATGGCCCAGGAACAAATGACAGTTATCTTGGTCTTTTTTGGATGTGGTATATTTGAGTTCTTTTAATATGTAATTCTACAGTAATTAGTTAATATTAACAATCGCCATTACATGTAATAACAGTAGAGATGTCATTTATAACCAGTTTGGTTTTTTTTTTTTTGGTAGATTAGAATGAATGATTAAACCTTTTATTTTTCAATATAATTTTAATTAATCCAGTTTTAGAACACGTAAGATGGTTTCTCTGCTCTGAAATAATTCCATTTGATTGGTTAGTTCTAATTTCCCATCCTGCCCTGCAGTTGACCAAGCTTCACCAGTTGGCTATGCAGCATCCCCCCTTTACTCCCCTTGCGCAGACCAGCCCTGGTTTCCCTGGTACGTACCCATGACCCCCTGGGGATGTCCTTCTTCTTAACAGCTTTGTTTCCCGTGGTCATTACATCATTTTAATAATAAATGTGGTCAATGACCAGCAATCCTTCTGGTTTTGCACATTAATCTCTCTTCTTCTCTCCTGTACCTCTGTTACAGTTCCTTTTGTCATTACTAAAACGTGCTTTGTTTGTTACTTTTATTAATCACAACTGCTTCATTTGTGCCCTTGGCTAAAAGCCCTGAGTTTCTTCTGTTCAGTCCTTGCAGAGTTATTGTGGACCATACAGTATGTACCAGTTGATTCTGAGGGAAGTGCTTGGGAGTGCTTCTTGTCCATGCTTTGGTGACATGGATCAGAGAGAAGCAAACATGGGAAAACAGTTGGTTCTCATGGCACAGAAGCACCAATTAAAGAAATTATGACATGCTGAAAGTTGAATTCTTGTAGAGCCAAATGTCTTGAGAGCATCTGTAATCATTGCTGCTGGGACAGGTGCCTCACCTTCTACTAGATAACCCAGATACAGCTACAAAATGCAATGGAAATTTAGTTAAGGACTTAAAATTTGCTCCCTACTTAATAAAGCTGAGACTGATTTCTTGATTGAAGAATGAGAAGTCACTTAAGCCTGCAAATGAACATTTTTACTGTACTTCACAACATACATGCTTGACATCTAAAAACTTCAGAGAACAGAACTGCATCTGTACTGGTACCTGCTTTGTATGGCAAATAACATTTTATCACGTACATCACAAATTCCGTGAGCAACTTGACTATTTGATAGTCAGTGTGAAATAACCTTATGCAATTCATAATTGAATATAAACAAATAAAATTAGTCACTTTTTAAATAGAATATTTTTTGTATATTCTAGTTAGAAATTACTATTTTTGGGATATCTTTACAAATAATACAATAAACACCAAAACAAGAGAAAATAAGAGAAAGATTCATGACATCAAAACATACATTTGTTTCTTTCTGATGTATCTGATAAAATACCTACAAGTAATACTAAATGGCCTTTCCTAGCTTTGTGTTTTCCTTATTCTTGTCATTAACATCCTTCTCGTTAATCTTTTCCTGGTTATATTTGTGAGATGTACGTTTCTGTGACGTTACTGTGTGTTAGAACAGTAATTCCATTTTTCCTGAGCATTTTCCTTTTGTCCACCCAATTTACAAACAAATGTATGCAGCTTAGAGTACTTTGTCCCTTGCCCTTCCAAAATTACCCTTCCCAACATTTCTTCAGCAACTAATCCCACATATAATTTCCAGTCTTTCTTAGGTTAATTGCTTTGTCCTTATTTTAACTTTTTTGTTATTTTTCATAAATATGTATTTTCTTCAACTAATTGTTCATCTGACATCCACTTTAATTTTCCATATTCTAGAATTCCTAGTAGACAGGTCCAATTTCAGCCATACATTAATTTCTCAATTGATATGGTTAGAACAAGCTTCAGAGACTTATTTTTAGAGGAAACCTTTCATTTTCTAGAAGCTTTTTATGATGACCCTATGGAATCTCATGTGACATTTGTTGCTTTGGTGGGTTAAAGGTTAATTAAAATAAGACTTATTTAAAATTAGTCCAGCCCTCTGAGTTTTGCATCCTTTGCTTTCTTTTCTGTTTCACTATCAGTTCTCTGTTTTTCTTTGTCCTTTCTTTTATCTTTTTTTTCCCTCTCCTTTCTGTATGTTTCCTTCTTTAAAAATTCATTTGTTGTGTCTTGCCCTTCTTGCAAACAGCTGGCGTAACATTTTCCCTCTGTCCCCTGAATAGGACTGGATGCCACTACTCCAACCAGTTCCCATGAACTTACTATTCCCAATGATGTAAGTGGACCAATAATCCATATCTCTTTCTCTTCTCTCGCTCCTCTGCCACCAGAGGGGACACCTCTGATCTTTGGCTGATCTGTAAACACCAGCCCCAGAATGAGCTGTGCAGCACTCAGCCTGTGGGGAGGGGTGTGAGGGGTTGGTGAAATGCTGGATGGCAGCAGCAGGAGTGACTGTCCTCTCTCGTGCCCCTTGGTGACAGTGCCACAGGGCTTCACTGGCTTCATGAAAGCCTGAGCTCCCAAAACTCATCTCTCAGGTGGCACTGGCACGGGTGGTCTCAGCAGAGGGCCAAAGGGGGTGGCAGAATGTGCAGCCCCATGTGCTGCGTGTTGGGCTGGAGTCCTCCATGCTCATCTCCACTCATCCCACACTTAACCCAAGACAGCGTTTTTCCTGCACTTTGGAAATGTAAAGGTGCAGTATAAGGGTTTATTTAGGGTTTATTTAAAAAACAAGGGCTAGAAACACTCCTGCTCCAACAGCTATGGGTCAGCTGTGATTGACAGGCCCAATGCCCATGAGCAACATGGTGCTGAATCTTAAAACAGTTCAAAATGCCCAACTGATATGCTGGGAATCACATGAAAATATCTTCCCCTTTAATTGGATTTCACTGCAGACAGGGTTGGGGTCTTTTTTCCGTTTTCATTACAAATGAGTCACTTGGAAAATGGACGTCTTACTCTCCAGTAAAAAAAGCTTTGAAGCATGAGTGGGATCACAAATAGCAATTATATTATTTAAGAGATACTTACAATATCGTGCAAGCCCTATTAAACTCAGTGGCAATGATTTATAGTAAGAAAAAGTTACAGAATCATGAAGTGCAGGTGTGAGTGCTGTGATTCCGTAATCTTTCTGTTGTGTAAAAAAATTCCCTTCTGATTAATCAGTTCCTGCTTTGCAACTGAATTCATTTTATGTTGAGAATTTTTTAGGAGCACCTTCTTTATCCTTATAGCTCAAGTTTCTTAATTTCAGGCAAATGTTCTTGCCATCCGAGATGTAAATCCAAGGTCACTCTTCTGATTCTCCTTCTTTTGGGGTTCATAGCAGAGAAGGAGAGGGAGAAAGCTGGCCCTGGGCCCTGTAGTGCAACACAAAATTTTTAAAAACCATCAGTTTCTCATCCATGAGGTGTGAAATGCCCCAGCTCAGCACTGTCATTGAAAAGCAAACACAAATCTGCACGATGATCCTCATAGATTTTTCTGGCTATGCAGTGTGTCTTGCTGTTGCTGCTAAAGGAGCAAAGCCAAGGCCAGCATGAGGTTAGGTTTAGCAAGAGCCTGCAGGACTGTCCAGCTGGTGAGAGGGAGTTCTGATGTGTGTATGGTGTCAAGGTGTGCGTTAGAGGACCAAAAGGTCAGTGCTGCCCACCTGAGCTCTGTGCTCCAGTCTGTGTGTGCATACCCAGGGTTGCAGAGCAGAGGGAAGAACAGGCTCTTGTCCTGTTGGGTAGCAAGAGCTGCTTGGGAATTTCACAACTTCCCTGGGGTCTTCCAGTGTGACCATGCATACTGGTGTCTCATGTCCCCATCACAGCTGCACTCTCCAGGCAGCCCAGTGCCAAAAATATATTTATTTTTGTCAGCAGTGGTAAGATCGGGGCAGTGAATGTCCCCCTGTGCTTGGCTCTGGTGAAGCTGCACCTCAAATGCTGTGTGCAATTTTGGGCCCCATAGTTCAGGAAAGACATTGAGGTGCTGGAGCAAGTCCAGAGAAGGGCAGTGAAGCTGGTGAAGGGTCTGAGCACAAGTCCCATGAGGAGCTGCTGATGGAGCTGGGGTTGTTTATCCTGAAGAGAGGAGACTCCAGAGCGGCGTTACTGTTCTCTGTAACTACTTGAAAGGAGAAGGTAGGCAAGTAGAGGTTGTCCTCTTCTCCCAGGTGAATGATAGGAAAAGAGGAAATGGTCTTAGGATATTGCACCAGAGGAGGTTTGGATTGGATATTAAGAGAAATGTCTTCGCTGGAGGGGTGGTCAGACATTGGAACAGTCTGTCCAGGGAAGTGGTGGAATCACCATCTCTGGAAGTGTTCAAAAGGACATGTGGAAGTGTTCAAATGGACATTGTGGATGTGGCACTTGAGGACTTGGTTTAGGGGTGAAGTGATGGTGCTGGGTTAATTGTTTGGCTGCATGATCTTAGAGGTCTTTTACAACCTAAATGATTCAAAGAGAAGTGAGGATATGAGGGAGACAGAAAGAAATGAGGCAGTGAGGGAGCAAGGTGGGAAGGCACCAGCACCATCAATCAGATGTTGTGTGTGGAGGGAGTCAGGGTGGGAGAGGCAGCAGCAGCTGCGTAGCAAAGTCTGTGTGGGCAGTGTGACTTTTTTTCCCAATAAGCATCTCCTAGTCCCAGTTTTGATGGGCAGGCTGTCAGTGTGGCACAGTGATTGCTTCTGGCTAAAGGTGAAGGAAGCTGAAGGCACAGAGCTGCATTGGAGCCCTGAAGCTGCCTTTGGTTTGTCCCCTGTGCTGCACGAGTTCCACAGCTTTCTTATCATTTGTGCTTGTCTGTGTAAAAGTCCAGCACACACAAGAATACCATGAGACCTGCAAATACCTACATGCTTTGCAGCTACCAGAGAAATTAGTGTATGTGCATGTGCTACATGATTTTACATACTTTTTAAGACCAAGATAACGATAAGCATGCCTCAGTAAGAAGATGATAGAACAAAATCAGATATAAAGACAATGAGGAGATAAGAGTTTAATCTAGCCTACAGCAAATAGATATTAATAACCTTTTACAAATTGCATAGCTGCATTTTAAAATAAATTTTCCTCACTCCCTCTGGCATTTAGGCAGTGACAGAAATTTATTTTTCTGTTTTTAATAATTTCTGTAAAAACATCATGCTGCTTTCTTCATACAATATGCCCACAATTGCAATTAACTTGTTGCTCAATAACAAAGAGATACTAGAGAACAGAAGAAATTTACAGGAAGTTATTTTCCACATGCTAAAAGCTGAGGCTTCCTCTCCAAATAATGCATTCAGAAGATTGGCCTTTCTAGGTTTTTTTCGTAACTTCTATGTAACTCCAAAAAGAGAACAAAGAGGACACTTCTCCCAGTCCATCTCAGAAGTCACCTTGGTCTTTATCTAGTATCTCATTTTGCTCATCGAAGTCTCTTACAGGGGCATTTGGTTGCCTTTCTTCCCTTGCTGGTATATTGTCTGTCCTTCCACTGCTGCCCAAGTTACATAATAGAAGTGTGTTTCACCTAAACCCCAGAATAAAGTGGCATAAACAGGTCCTTAAAAGAACCTTAAAAGAAAGAAGATATGGTACCCTTGGGTTTCGATAACAGATGCCTTAAGATTTTATAATTCAATACCCCAGAACATCCATTGAGAATAAATGAACAGACCAATAATAATTTAAAATTCCATCTCGTAAAAATTGGGCATATTTTGCATATATGTGGAAGAGGCAGTCAGGGACAAGCAACTCGCCCCAGAGAAAGCACCAACACTTTAAGGCAGCTGTAAATCTGATCACTACTCCATAGAAAACAGAAGTTTCAATCCACCCAAGAGGGATCTGGCAGACTTGAAGAATTGCCTTTATTTCCCTATGGTACCTCAGGTACTTCCCTGCCAATGAATGGGAGCCACATGTGCGAAATGCTCTCGGAGCAGCCCACATTTTCTCAGTTTTCTATATGGCTTATTGCAAAGTCTGTGCAATTATTATGGTCCATATTTTGCATTGTTGTGGCAATCTTAACATTATTATTGTTTTGTTCTTAAGAGATACAGTGTATTTAACCATCTTTTTCCAGGCCTTGCTTCAAGTTTGTAAAAAACTATAATCTGCCTCAGGAGATATTTCCCCCTACAAAGTACTCTGCCCCAGACTTTCTAGTTAAAAACACAAAACAGACCAACCCAACCTGAAACTAAGAGTTTCAGCCTGTAATTTTCTGAAAAGAGATTGAAGAGTCTCATTCATGATAAGCACCTGCTTGCTCAGCTAATGCAGAGGCTTTGCCAAAGGAAATGGACTTGCTGTGTTGGCAGCAGGGAACCAGGGGGAACCAGGAGTACCTGTGGTCAACCCCTCTGCTCCTGAGAGCAGATACCAAGTTGCAGAGCCTAATTCTTGGCCCTTTTTACAAGCACTACATTATAAGAAAGGAAACTGATTCTTTTTTATCAGTGTTTAAAATCTCCATGCCATTTCCATTTCCTGTGGCAGTCAATGCTCTGCAGCATTGAACTCTTTTATTAGACTCTATCAGTGCTTTAGCATTACAGGAAAATTTGTTTATATCTATCTATATATATATATTTACATAGATATGTATGTATGTAAAGCATTTATATTTAGCATTATGGGGAAAATAAAAAAATGGAAGAGAACCAGAGATGCATAGCATATTGGGAGAAACTATCAGCATCAGTAATTTGGAGGTGGGAGGAATTGTAGGAGACCTTCAAATCCCACCCTTTTAAGAGTCCAGACTCCTGACTCAGTTCTTTTTCCATTCTTGCCAGCAGAACTTTATCAAAAACAGAGTAGAACTAGAAAAAGGCAAAAAGTAGAACATGTGTTTTAGGGTTGATTTGTCTGGAGTTTTTTTGACACAAGGAGAAATGGTGATTTTTTTGGCACAAGGTGGTATGTTGAGGTTGGGAAAAACAGCCAGAGGTGGTATAGAGAAAGTGGAGAGGGAACCATTTTTACCTGCTGCTCACAGATCAAGAAGGAGGGTATACCAGCTGAAATTTTCAGATGTACAAACAAATGGTGATACTTAACACATCAGCAAGCTCTGCAAGTCACTGCCATGGCCCTTGGACTGCAAAAGGAGAAACAGGTTCAAAAGGAAATTGTCAGACAATTTCTTGTTTTACCTTTTTTTTTCTTGTAAGGGTGGGCTACTGCTACAGTCAGAGACAGACTACTGGGCTTGATGTACATCTGATGTGAGCTCTTCCAGCCAAGTCTTGAGAGAGTCAAAATACCTGTGCATATACATGTACATGCTATGTGTGTGTGTATGTACATATGTGTATATTATAGATACTAAAAATACAAGTATTCACAGAGTGGGTGAATCAAAGAGTGGATCAGGTTGAAGGGATCACAGTGGGCCATCTGGTCCAACCTCCCTGTTTCAGCAGGATCAGCTTAGAGCACATGGCACAGGATTGTGTCCAGGTTGTTCATGAATATCTTCAGTGAGGGAGACTCCACCTCCACAACCACTCTGGACAACCTGTCCCAGTGCTTGGTCACCCACACAGTGAAAAAGTTCTTCCTCACATCCAGGTGGAACTTCTGTGCATCAGTTTTTGCCCATTGATTGCCTCTTGTCGTATTGCTCAGCACCACGGAGAAAAGCCTGGATTCACCCTCTTGGCACCTTCCCTTGAGATATTGACATTCATGAGGTCCCTTCTCAGTTGTCTCTTCTCGAGGCAGAACAGGCCAAGTTCCCTCAGCCTTTCTTCATAAGAGATGCTCCATTCCTTTACTCATCTTTGTGGCCCTACACTGGACCTGCTCCAGGAGCTCTGTGTCTCTCTTGTCCTGAGGAGCCCAGAACTGGACACAGCACTCCAGACATGGCCTCACCAGGGCTGAGGAGAGGGGCAGGATGGCTTCACTTGATCTGGGTAGTGTTATTTATTCCTAATGCTCCCCAGGATCTCATTGTCCTTCTTGGCCCCAAGGGTACACTTGTGGGTCATGGACAGCTTGTTGTCCACCAAAACCCCCAGGTCCTTCACCACAAAGCTGTTTTCCAGCAGGTCAGCCCCCCACATTTCTTGAATTTCAGACAGTTCCTCTCTGCCCATCTCTCCACTCTGTCGAGGTCCCTCTGAAGGGCTGCACAGCCCTCTGGGGTGTTTCCCACTCCTCCCAGCTCTGTGTTATCAGGGAACTTGCTGAGGAGGCCTCTGTCCCTTCATCTGAGTCACTGATGAACAAGTTAAACAACACTGGGCCCGATATTGAACCTTGGGGGACACCAAAAGTGACAGGCCTCTCCTGGACCCTGTGCCACTGATGATTATTAGTAAGTACAGTATTAGACTACAGTGTATAGTAGGTTTGGTATAGTCTGTGGTAGGTTTGGTTCCTCTCCCAAATGGGCCAGAGGTGTTAGGATGCAGTTTGACATGATTCCATCTCAGAGCAAGGCATCTCAGGCCGGTCTCTTTATGTAAAACCAAATGCCCATAACCAAATGTCCCTTGAACTTCTTCCAAGAACACATCTGCTCTTGAATACTCAGATACTGCTCAAATTTCAGTCTAAGTAACATGTAATGAGAAAGGCACCCCAGAGAAAGCCCAAGCCCCCAGCACTACTATCCTTCCTGCATGGCAGATGGAGTTGTGTGTTCTGCACGAGCCACAGGCTGTGTCACAGCTTGCAGAGGGTGTTCAGGCATCCTGTTGTCACAGCAGTGAAGGGTGACTTTGGAGAACTTCAGGCCAAAGGTTACCAAACTTCTCTTCCAGACACCAGCATCAGTGTCCTTGACCAGTGTGGACTGAATTCTCACTACCTAATTCAAACTTAGCTGGGAGATGGCACAGTCTTTGCACTGCCCCCCCTGGGTGACAAGCTGGGTGTCACTGGAGGATCCAGCACACACAAGTGGCAGCTTGCTGAGTGACCCCAGCAGGTGCCTGCTCTCATGCTCTCCTCTCCTGCACCAGCTTCACTCCCTGCAGACCATGGGGGCTGCTGAGCCTGAGGCACATTGGTGCACACACAGACAGGCCAGAGGCTTCCTGGTGAAGCACACACCAGTCCTCTGCACTGGCACGTGTAGTCACACACTAAGAGAGATTCCCTGGGATAAGGACAGGGAGCTCAGCAAGGCCCTCCTGTTGTAACAGGATGGAAAATCCTGTGAGCGTGTCCTGCCACCCCATTTCTTCCCCTTCATGGTTGCTCCTCTTGTGCTTGTCAAAACTTGGTCTTTGTTTCAGCTACCTGGGTATCCACTTTGGCTTTCTGTTTGTCCCTGAGTGTGAAGCAAGGATTGCGCTGGGAGGTTTTTCTTCTTTTGATAAAACGTGTGGACAACGTGAATCTGTTTCTGGCCAGTTTCTCCAAGTACTACAGTACCACGAGGGTAAAACATCAGGGCCTGAAGCAGTAGGAAGAGTGGGAGGGGAAGAGCAGTCTCTGCATCTTGGCATATCCTTCTGCAAAACTGGCAATATTATCCCAGCATCAACAGACCTGTAGAGCAAAATTATCATTTTTTACTCATTCTGGCCATGGCTGAGCTTTTCAGCAACCATCCTAACTTAACACAGAACAAAACCCCCCTCCTCACCCTTACAGAAACCAGAACATCTCAGCCTCAGCTGCTGGCTCTGTGCCCACTTGCTCCTGGGGGCTCCCCATGCTGGAGGAGAAACACCCTGGTACACGCATGCACACACACTCACAGCTCAGGCTCAGTTCTACTTAAAAAATAAGAGTTTTGGTAAGTTTCTGTAAAGGAAGGCAGACAAATTTCAGTATCTTCCTATGCCTGCTTCTGCCTGTAGTCAAGAGAGTTGTAAATCCCACTGACTTTAATGCACAGTACCTGGCCAAGCAAGAACCACGTGTACCCAGGGAGGTGTAGGGCTGTCTGCACTCTGGAAAGGTGCAGAGCCATACACAGCAGCTGTGGATGGTCAGCCTGACTTCCAGCTGCTGCTCTTGGCTTGCTGCGGCCACTGGCAAGTGGTTTGGTTTTCTCAACATCACAGCACGCTGTCATTTTCTGCCATGGAGACAGTGGAATAGTCTTGGATACCAGAAATAAGTTGCTGACTTAATGTAGCAGCAAAACTGGTTCTAGAGGCATATGACCACAGAGCCAATAGACTGCACTAGAGATTCCTTCCAAACAGCAGAGCAAAAATCTTTTTGTTGCTACTGAGATGCTCATAACCATCTTTTTAGCAATACTACAGATTGCAGTTAAGTGGTTTTTGCTTGTGTCTGTGGCACTAATCTCAGTCTTTGTCCCGCTCCAGTTAATAGGCTGCATTATTGGCAGACAAGGCAGTAAGATAAATGAAATCAGGCAGATGTCAGGAGCGCAGATCAAGATTGCTAATGCCACAGAAGGCTCCGCAGAACGACAAGTTACAATCACAGGATCCCCTGCAAACATCAGCTTAGCACAGTACCTCATTAATGCAAGGTAAGTTGGCTTTGTAAGTGATCATGCTTCTGCGAGATTGCTCTGTCTGCTCTCCAGCAAATGTCTGTCCTGGGTAGATCCAGAAAGTTGCTTTGCAGTGTCCATTTTGCATAGTATTACTCAATTCCTAATGGTTTGTAAAGCCTGTATTGTTAGAACCTGGGTTTGCTGTTGGCTTATATGAAAAGGAGCTTAATCTGGTGCAATTCCAGCTACATGTTGAATGACAAAAGCTGCAAAGTATGAATATTCATATTAGCATCCACTTAAAATATCGGTGGATAAATTAAATGAAATGAAAACCGTGAAGTGTTTAGAGGAAAACACTTTTCACAGACCTATTTTACTATCCTGAATGGCAAATATAGTGAAACAGATTGCAAAATAGATTTAATTTACGAAGTGGAAATTACCATTCAGAGTTGATAAACTGACATTAGGTTGCTGAAGAGGCACAGGATTTACTTCTTCAGAGACAGCACCACAAATCTGTAAGAAGTATTCCCTGATGAGACAGGGTGAAACTGTTTGCTTCCTGGTCCCAGAATTAATGAAAGCACTGGCTGTTTACCTAAGCCATGGTGATGGCTTAGATCTCTTAACAGTTTTTATATGATTATTTAGAAAAATATTAAAATTGATCCCATTTTTATTTGCAATTATGCAGAGAAGAAAGTGCAATGGATATAATGCTGTCTCATAGATCTACTTGTAAATGCTGGACTGAGGCAATATATGGTGGGGGAGGGGGAATAGCTATGTATTTCAGGGTTTTTTTTTATTTTATTTTATTTCCCCCCCCAACAAAATTACTGTGATATGAATCAAGCTTTGTGTTTAACTATGTTTGCTGTTAAGGTAGTACAAAGTATGTGATTTATGTGGGAGCTGCAGTCACAGCAGGTCTATGGCTTCCTGTGGTCCAGCCTCCTCTCCATCCCAGTTTTGTAGAGCATCACTGCAATGGTTGGAGTGGAGGAACAGGATATTTTTGCAGCTCTGTGTTATAGCAGACAAAAACGCTGCTTTTCATAATTTAGTCTGAAAGCCACTTCCTGGGGTAAGATACATATAGGGGTGGCACTATGAAAACTAAGATAAACCATTCCAGAATCTTAAAACAACCTACAGCTCTTCTAATTTATATTCTTTGTAGCAAATATAAGTCACTTCCGTAAGCCCTGTAATCAAATAAAAATGTGTTCCCTCCTTTAACCCTTAAGGATATGTTCTCTTGGTGTTCAGGGATTCCCCCCACATCAAGACGAGAATAGACCACTTCATTTTTAGTTGCACAAAGACCACATGGCATGCATCTGGATCTCGGAAGATAACAATTTAGGATTTTGAAGACAGCTAAAGCATGCAAATAAAATAATGCACTTATTAATGGAGTTGCAGTGATCTGCTCACCAGAGACAGAAACTCTAGTGAACAAAACTGTTGAACTCACTTTAGAAAAATCTGCGAACTTTCACACTTCTGTTGATTACTGTTTAATGGTTCTTGTGGCAGAATGGGATCTTTATGAGGTCTTTTAACATACTTTCGCAAAGAAGAAAACTCCTCAGCAGTCATATACCACGGCTCTCTATCTATACCCTGTGATACCACAAAAAAAAATATTTTGTTCCTGTTAAATTTCTAGCTAGAAGTCATTTGTTACCATCATCTACAGTAAACTATCATATATTATTATGTACCATGTGTTGGAACTGTATCTAGATGAAGTGACTTCATTTGTAAATGAAGGCCCTTAAAGTAATGTGTACTAATTGAGCTGTAAAGTAAGGTAGGCAATTGAGGTGGCTTTTTCATTTTAAAAAGCGACACTGTTCCAGGCCTCTCCTTTGACATGAGACACCACTGCTGTCCAGCCAGGTGCCAGCACAGCAGCAGTGCGAGTTCAGTCGCACTGGGGGAGGACTGAGAAGCTGTGAGGCAGGCAGGGGGCTTGCTCTAGTCAGGTGTAGCTGCTGGGGCAGGACAGTGGTGCAGAGCCAGGCTGCTGCTGCTGCCTCTGTGCTGGGAGCCACCTCCTAAACCTGCTACGGGTGATGCTGTCTCTTTGAAGACTGTGGCATAGAACAGCTTTGGGGAAGAGACAAGTACAGCACCTAGACTGCCCAAAGTGTGGTTTGGTATGTGAAAATAATAATTACAAGAAAAAGCAGCCATATAAGCATTCAGCATAAGGTAGATATTTTTCTCCCCTACAAGATCTATAGTTTACGGGAATTGGTTTCCAGGGCCAGCATTTCTGCATAAACCAATGTCTTTCACCAAATAAGATGTAAAAAATTATCTATCCACAGTACTCCTGAAACACAGTACGTGTATCTTTAAGCTATCCTCCAACCAAAGTTGCTATCTATAGAATAAGTGATCAGCTTGCTTTAAGACTTTTATTGCAATCTGGTGTTGGATATGTACATAGTATATTCGAAATTATAGATATATATTGATGTCATTGCAAGACAGAGATTTAAATCATTCTAAAGTATTGGTGTGATTCTGTATTGCTTACCTGAGCGCTGGCCTCTGTACAAATAGAGCGTGTCTTGGCTTGTTTGCAGCTGAAATGTCTTTTTTTCCTGTAAAGCCTTCAGTCTCTTTAACTGGTCTCCACTTGTAGTAACTAGATTTTCATTACCCAATTCCATCTTCCTGCTTTTATTAAGATTGAACTGCAGTTTAGTTTTTCTGTGTAATATCTGATTTTGGATTATAAATTAATTTAGCCATCAGCACTTGATCCTTGTTGAAGGGCAGTTTCCTGGAGGTATTTTTTTACGAGAGGTTCATTCACAGACCCAACAGGACTGCCAAAGCCACACCTGCTCTCTTCTTTTCACCACTTTCAGGTAATGCAGGATGTGGCCTTCAGTGTATGTATTCAGAAAGTGTAGGCCTGCAAAGGGACAGTGTAAAATTGTCACTGTGAAATTTTGTATGAAGGCTGCCTCATCCCCTTTCTTTCACATGCAACATTGTTGCGTCCACAGTTGGTTTGGGAAACTGCCACTGCGGTGGGACAGCTGATAGCTAACCTGATGAACTCCCACCTTAAGTCTTGCCACCAGTAATAAATGGGAAAGAGAGCACATTACTGTTACAGTCGTACCTGTGAGAATAAACCAGCCACAGGGAGTTGGAATGGCTGCTACCAACACCAGCATTTTGGCCTTGTGGGATCTGTTCTCCCTGCTGGTGCAGGAAAAAGCTTAGGCTTAAACACATACCCCCCCCCCCCCCCCCCCATCAGTAAGGACTTTTTTGTTTTTGTTAAATGCACAGTAGACAAATTTGGAGTCAATGAAACACTTGAGTCCTGCAGTACCTTTCTATGGACCTCCATCCCAGAATAATACTGAGTAATACTAAAAAAATCCAACTGGATAAACTGAGTTTTACAAAACACACTAAGGTATCACATGTAGTTCCTACATCCCCAAGCTGAGGATGTACAGTGGAGTTGGAGTCTTTGATTCAGTGGTCTTGACATAAACCCTTGTGTGTGAGTAAATGGTGAGCAGCACAAGGGTGCACTGTTTAGAAAAGCTCTCTGAAAAAACTCCCGGCTTAGAAAAGCTGAGTTTCTCATCCGTGGGGACCGATAAAGACTTTGGGGTAGGCAAATCAAAACTTCACCTCCCTCAAAGGAGTCTGAATTTCATGCACTCACCCTCCTTCCCTCCCAGCTCTTCACAGAACATGCACTCCTTCCAGCTTCCCAGCAAAAGCTGCTGAGGTGTTTATGCTCCAAGAGCCCTCTTTTCTTTGTGGAGAAGAGAGGACCTCGGTGCTCAAACATTTCCTTCTCTCCTCTACACTCCCCTCCCCAGCTCAGAGCCACTTCAGGTGTCCTTCAGACTCCCCGTCAGCAGCAGTGCTTTGGGAAGCTCTAGTCTAGTGTCCCCATTGCCTGCGTATCCTGGCAGACCCTGGCATCCCTGATGGAGGCAGGCAGTGTGCTGGTCATTGCCTTTCTCTGGCAATGAACAGCCATGGGGCTGTTACTCTCAAAACCATGTCTAAGGTGAGGGAAAGAGAGGCTTTTCCAAGCCCTGTGTGGGGCAACCATGTTTCTTTCCCAGCTTGCAGCCTGGCTACAGCTGCTCTCTGAGCCTGCAGGGACCAGCACAAACCCCTGTGCTGGGAAGCCTTCCTAAGCCTGATGAGGTGTGGAAAGAAAGCACCAAGTCCTCTGCATGGCCAGCTAGCAGCTTGCTGGCGCTTCACTCTGGAAGCAAGGAGCTGCTACAGCTCCTCAGCTCACCTCAGGAGCTTGACAAGTTAGTAATTGCCAAAAAGACAACCCCAAACTGACTAGGAACACACGTGCAACTGTAGCTAGCAAATGTTTGCTAACTCATAGTCCTATTTCTATGCTAGGCTGCCACAACTCCCAGCTGGTCACCTGCAAAAAGCATCCTGAAATTAGTATTTGTGTTATTTGCCAACCCAAAAGCCAGTGCACAAGCTGCAACAAGCAAATAGGCAAAGGGAGGATTTATTTAGGCAAACATTTTGGCATACAAAGAAAAACAGTGTGTCCTTGGAATTACTGTATTTTAATGTCTAAAAATGTACAGAAAAGCAGAAGTATATGGGCCAAACTCATCTTGCCTGCTGATGGGTAGAGTTAAAGTGAAGGTGGTTTGATTTCCTACACCCTCCCAAGAGCCCATCATTGCCCTGGGCTTGGAGGTCAGGTTAGTCTGGAGGTCAGGTTAGTCTGGAAGTTCCTGGTGCTGGCAGGGTCTGAGGATGTGTCTGTTGTATCCATGTAGAACCTTGTGTGTCAGCTGGAAAGCTTTGTCATATTCACTGTAACCATGGCACAGGCTCAAAAAAGATACCACTGCTGTGCAAGCGGGGTGTTCTTCAGTGTTCCTTTTTACTAATTTACTGATAATTAGATTGCATAAATCTTTTGTTGTGATATTAAAAAAAAAAGTCTGGGGAAAGTATCAACCGAAGTGAACACACTGGCTAATCTGGTTTGTTTTATATGAAAAATGCACGTTGACCTCACAGTGAATGAAATTAAAAACTAACTCACTTAAAAAATAAAAAACCAAACCAAAAAAAACTTTACGCCTTAAATGGAAGCAGCAAATTGTTGCTCAGTCTCCTCTCATCCTAGCAAAATGACTAAAGGTATTATTTATGTTACAAACCCAACAAATTGGAAAAAATTACCAAAACCCCCCGCGTCCCCCTTTCAAAAATACCCTAATTTTGAAAAGCAAAATTCACCATACCAGTGCTGGGGAGTAAACCTCACAGTTATTTTAAGTTTTCTTTTAAGTTTCATTTTTTTCATCTTTTTGCCATTACCTGCATTCCTTAGATTTCTTTTTTACATATGTAGAATGAACTAGCAACATCGCCTTACCTTCTTCCTTTTTCTTTTCTTTTCTGTTCTGAAAGAACTTTGGAGTCTCAGTAATGTTTTCCCCATCAAATCATAGAAAACCCTTTTGTTATTTCTCTTCTTTAACACATAACATGTTCCTCCTTTGACCCTCATTTTCCCTTTTTTTCTCTCTCTCCCCCTTCTCCCTCCCACTCGTCTGTCCCCCTCGTCCACTGATCTAATCCTGGATCCTGCCCTTTCGTGGTTGCTGTCCTTCCCTCCCTCCTTCCCTCCTCCTCCTCCTTCTCCCGGCCCCACCGCCCTGGCTGAACCCTCCCAACCTGTTTGTTCCTCTTCCTCTCTTCGTTTGCAGCTTAGAGATGGCTAAATTCAGCACCCAGACCGCTTCCGTCACGACCCCTGTTGACCTCAACATGAACCTCTCTCAGTCTGCCACCCCTACCTCCACCCCCACCTCCATGGCCGTGCTGGCGGCCGCCTCCGCCGCTACCGTCAGTACCCCCCCTCCCCTACCAACTCTGCCAACCACCCACTATGCCGTTCCTGTCTCCAGTCTGCTTGGCATGAAAACTGTCCCACTCCTGGCACTAAATGCCGCGGCCGCCACGGGGGCCACGGGGAGTTTGTCCGCTTACACTGCCAAAATTCCTTCGACGAGCGGGGTTAAGAAATCTGACCGCCAGAAGTTTGCTCCATATTGAAGGGATGAGACACAATGCAAGCTTTGCCAGCTCTGCCAAGAGTCTGTGGTAGATTCTAGTTATCAAAGAAACAATACGGCATCTTTTATTTTCTGTTCAATTGCTGGTGTTAACTGTTGCCGACTCAAGTCGTCTTCCGCTCTCCATAACACCTAACACCAGGCACCACCTACCAACTAGTTCCAACAGCAGCAGGTGCCATCCCAGGCCCTTCCTCCCCAGACACTGTCCCTCTGACGGGGCTGTGCCCACGGCTGGCCCTCAGCAGCCCCAGAGCAACGCAGGGCTGCCCCCAGCCCACAAGGGAGATACAGTGAAGAGAAAGGAAAAAAACGTAAATGAGGCAAAATGGTGACAGCCTGGCATAAAAATATGCTTAGATCCATTTGCAGGGATCCCTCCATCTGCAGAGTAATTCCTTATGGCATACTGGCATCTCTGATGTATTTTTTCTGTTGCTAGAACGTGCAAATCTGGCACTTCTGATGATCACTAGTGCCCCTGCAATGCCCTGGGAAGTACTGCTGGCCCCCTCAGACATTCTGCTGCTCCCAAAAGACCTGGAGACCCCCATCCCCCATCCCAAAATTTGCCTACAAGCAGGAGATGGCAGTTAGGAGGTACCAACTTCAGGTGCTTCTGCCTACAACAAATGAAGCTTTCTGGTCTGAGAAAAACTGCTAAATTAAAATTACTGTAAAACAGTAAGGAAGAAATACCACATACCTGTGCCCTTCCACATGATTCTTTTAAAGGGTGCAACAGTTTTTCTCTGCTTTGGAAAAATGTAACTTTAAGAACTTGGCTTTAGGGAGGGAGAGAGAGAGAGCAGTCTCCTTTTGCAGTCAGATGTTTTACATACAGCGACACAGTACTTATTCCTTTAAATACTTCAGAGCAAGTACAAACCAGATGCCGTCACTGTCTCATATTTCCTCTCTTGTATGTTTTACTCAGCCAAAATGACAATTAGGTTTCTGTACAAAATACATCCCTGTTTAACTCCCCGCTGATGATGCAGTCAGGTTGTATGGTAATCATGGAAAACATGTAGCATTTTAGAGGTCGTTCAAAGGCTGCTGCATGGACAGATCCTCTTCATTTACCAAGCACTTCAGGATGTTCAGATTAACTAAAACGAGACAGGTAGTGGCAGCCAAAGACAAGAGAGCTGGGGAATGGAGTGGGCTGGTTGCCAGCTGTTGGAACTAGTTCTTAACTACATTTTATGTTTGTCCATCCACCTTCTTTTTAATTTCTGTTGCATAACTCAGTAATGCAATATTGTTTTCCTCACCACTTCCAAATTCAGAATCCCATTAGCCTGCCATGTTCATCCACTCCGCACTCCTTGGACACAAAGCTTTAACAATTGAACTGTATTCAGTGCATTTTAATATAAACTAAAAACACAATGCAAATGCAATACTTTTTAAAACATGGTATTTCAAAGTGTGTTATTGTATAGGGCTCAGTACTATCTCAGTATTTTGTGTCATTTCTGTACTCTGTGGGCTTTTCTTCACCTTAGCACCTTTGCACTAAGTTTTGTCACTGTAACCATTTGTAGAACTGCCATTGTTACAATTTGCACTTATCCGAATGGGATTTTTGGTTGGTTTTATTGGGTTTTTTTTTGGTTTTGTGGTTTTTTTATTTGTTTGTGGCTTCTTCTCTTATTTCTAATTTTTTTTTCTGGTTGCATATAATGAAGGAAAAACTGGGAATAATGTCAAGGTATCACAGCTATTTAAAAGCTCTCAAACACTGCTGTAAAATTGTTCTGGACTATTGTAACTGTCTCAATAATTGACATTTAAGAAAAAAAAACAAAACACCAACCTCTGTGTGAGAAAATTTGCCTGCACTGAAATGCTGTTCTATGCTGGTTGTACTCAAGTGGTATTTTTTTAATAACGAGAAGATTTTTTCTTTTTTTTTTTTTTGCCTTTTTTTTTCTTTTTTTTTCCTCATTTTTGTTCCTACATTTTAGGCTGTCTTCAGAAGTTACTGGCCTGGGTGCCCTGTAACGTATCTCATCATGCCCTAGTGCATTAGCCACCAGACAGGACTTTTCCAAAGCCCCATGAGACAATGCTTTCTATGGACTAATCTACAGAGGAGTTTCTGCCATTTCTAACTTTCTTATTATTCTGAGACATCAAAAGAAAACACTTCCTTTACTCTTTAAGCAATTGTGCTTCCTAACTCTTGTGTTGCTTTCATTACTGTTCCAGTTTTAACACTGTTGTGGCTCATAACATAAAGCAAAGACAAGTTCTTTTCGGGGGTTGGTTTTCATTGATGTTCATGCTTTGGCTAATCTGTATAAAAGCATGGGCCATTAGTGTTCTAAACCACTGTATTCAGCTAGAGATTCGATAGAAAGTTAAATGAGACGTTTTTATAAATAAATTTTTTCCTGGTTAAAAAACAAAAAAAGACGTGGTAGCTTTGTGCATACAACTGTTGTGTTGTTTAAACTTTGTTCTTTGTAACTGAGTTGCTAACTTGTCATTGAAGAAGCACTATTTTATGGATTGTCAAACTAAGATCACAGACAAATTGCTTGTTTTCAATTAATGATTAAAGGTTTCATATCATCACACTTAAGGTCCCAGTGCTCATTGGGAAACAGTGCAACATCTGTGCAAAACTGGCAACCTTAGTAAGGATGTTAGCCCATTGTCAGGCATGATGAGTCTCTTCAGGACTAGAGGGAGCCAGATTGTGCAATTTAGTAGAGTAAGCAGTATTTCTACAAAATTTGATTCATTTTTTAACAAAGCTGCTCATTGAGAACTTTTCACAATGCATAGAAAAGAAAAAATTGGCTTCATATTACAAGCAGCCACTGATTTGTATCTCTGGTCTTTTCCCAGACTGAACTATAGATCAGATACAAAAGAATGAACTTGGATGCTGACTACTGTATTACTAAGGCCCTTTGTAATACATTCCCAGCAGCACTGCCCAGTGGCAAGGCTTCCAGTCAGCACCTTCCACCCTGCCAGGAGCCAGCCCAGCAGCTGGGAGGAGCACGGCAGTGTGCAGTAGGATGGGGAATGGAGAGCTGAGCAGGCCCAGGAGCTGTCTCTTCCTGCCCTGATACTGCTCCAGCTGTTCAAACCCTCCTTTGGATCTGCTGAAGCACTGCAGTCACAGCCTCGAGTTCTGTCTTCACACACAAGCAAAAGGAAGGGGCTGGCCCTGAGCTGTTGCTGCATTACAGCACCCCAGGCTGTGCTCTGGCCACCTCTGCTCTTAGGGCATTGGCAGTACTGTCACAGTACTGGTACTGCTCTGGCCTCATGAGAAAGCAGCTTTTTGGCAGTGCAAGAGTAGCATCCTTAATGACACAAGACTGGCTGTACAGCCTCCATCTCCCTGCTCTGTCAAAGGTCTCTCTGCCTTCAGGGATTGAGCTTGGGGTCCTGCTTCCCCTCCCTGCCCCTGCTGAGCTTTTGGGGCATACCACGATTGTTCACCGTGGTCTCCAGGGTACAGAGAGCTCTCAAGTCTGAGCCTGGAACCAGGGCACAACAGGATGTGCATGCAGACTTGGAGACTGGTAGAAATCAAGAGCTTTCTCCATAAAGATGCAGCTACAGAATAACCCCTGATGATGAAGGGTGCCAAGGGGCATTACAGAACAGCTCACTGCACCCCAGCACCCAGGAGGCCTTACCCAATGTTGACAATTAGCTATTCCAACCCTTAGAAAAACTATAAGCTGTAATACTAATTTGATAAAATTATCTGTTATTATTGCTTAAAATATATTTTTATTACTTAAAATGTATTTAAGTTCTCATTCTTGAAAGGAAAGCTGAAGCTGCTTTCACAGCAGAGACCTCTATAAGTCTTCATTTCTTCAACAGCAAAATCTATTTCTATGGCTACCCTGGCTACTGTAAGTTAAAAAGTATATATATATTATTGCAGCTTAACACTAAGTAGGTCAAAGCTTTGCTCTCCCAGTAAAGCTGCCAGGCAAAGGGCAGCAGCAGCTCTGGGGCGTGTAGTATCTTTCACATTAATAATTCACATGTGCCTTGCAGAATTGAAAGATTTAAACAAACTAGTGCAGGGGCACGTTTGTGTGAGGAATGAGGAGAGGTAAAATAAAGACACATGGACTAAGAAAGAGGTCTTCTGAGAGGGTATTAGCAAAAATACAGGCAGAAATGTGATAACATCTAATTTCATTATTTTAGGTGGAAAATATTCTGAATAGCAAGAAAAAGCTCCTAATAGCTTCAATATACAAAACAGAAAAACAAAAGACAAGGTTGCAAAGAAAAAAGTGGGGGGAAAAAAGGGTAAAGAATAATAGTAACCGAGACAGAAAAGTAAACCACTCATGCCCAAAGGTAGATAAGAGGAAGCATGTACTCACTGTGAAAAGGTCACTGCCCACACAAATGTGAGTTTCCAGATGAAAGACAGCACAAATTCCGCAGCTTTTGCATCATCAAATTGGAATTGGGTTTCTGGAAATATCTCAAATGAATTCAAGCAGCTCTGTTGTGTTTCTCAAGTGAAAAAAACATTGACAGCATGAATGCTGGCTGGAGAACCAGAAGGAAAATAAACAAAGTTAGTCCTCCGCTAATACACAGAGTGTTTTCTGTTCTCAGGCATAGCCAGAGGGCATCTGTGGGCCCCAAAGGTTCACATCTGGGCTAGTCAAGCTCCTAGGAAGCAGCAGTGTCTCACTGGTGCCATGAACAGAGGCACCTGGGAAGTGTCTCAGTCTCAGAAGGCAAGGTGCTATTTGTTGAGTTTCACAAGACAGTCTGAAAATCCAATTTCTTCCACAGCCTTAACACCAGCTGAAGGTATTACAGTACTGTTTGTATTCTGGGGACAGGACCTTCCCCTTCTGAAGTGAGTGTCATGATTATCCAAAAGTCACCATGATAATCCAAAAGTCACTCACTGATCCAGTGGCTCAACAGTGGCACAGCTTCTGCAGGGAAGAGTGTCAGGCTGCTCAACTGGGTAACACAAAGTGTGTGTTCAAAGGACAGCAGTGAAAGGAGGGATTTGAACAGAGATCTATCCCCTGTAACTTCTGCAGCCACCAATGGTGCAAGGCATTAGTGCTGCCATTGTATTTTTGGAAGAAAGACCTGGTTTAGATGTTTACAAAAAGGAATTGCTCACATTTGTTTTCCCAGCTATCGGGCCAGAATAATTCTAATGAAATGATGAACAGAAGGTCAAATGAAGGCAGATACTGAAAAACTGCTTCACGCCTGAAATTTCCATCTCTTGGCCCGAGCAACACTTTCTAGGGATGTAAGTACACACTGCCCTTCTTGGCATTGAAGTGTACTTAATTCCATGGTTCCAGGAAGGAATGCAGTATTGTTGATTAAATCAGTTTCTGCATCAGTGCATGTGTCTTATGGCAATATGAAATTAGAGTCAAAGTCAATTGATGGTACCTAACACAAGGAAATTTCTGTAACATTACATACTCACACTGTGGTTTCTAATGACAGCCACAACATGATTAATGCAGGCTGAATGTCTGATTTTCTAGGGCAACCTTTATGGATTATAAGAAAAGAAGTATTTTTAAGTGCTGAAAATGTTTAGTAATATGGCTCTTCTCATTTCTAGCGCAGTGTTTTTAAGATGATAAAATGCAGAGAATCTAATTGTAGTGGAATGTAATAAGCAAAATTTGTCTCTCCTCAAATTGAATTTATTGGCAGGGGGCCTGGCAAAAGCTAACATTGATTTTTTTTTCAACCAGTATTTGCAATTTGAAACAAATTTTAAAATAAAATGCTGAGGAGAAACAATCACATTAGCAAATGAGAATTTTGGTTTGCTGTTATTTGGGATTGTTAGTTTTGTACAGTCACTTTTGTGCTCCCCTGTACCAAATACAGACCTTGTTCCATATCTAAGGCGTGACAGCAGCAGCTTATTTCTTCAAGGCAGGAGAGAAGTTAGCACAGCAATTACCACTGGTGACTGACTGCCTGCTTTGCCAGAGGAGCGCTCGCTACCAGCAGCTGTAGCTATGGTGAGCTGCTCCCTGGAACTCCATTTCAAACATGCAGACACACACATTCTGCCCCTGGAAGTCACTTACCAGCTCCAAAACCAGCTCCAAAACCACCAAGCTGGGGAATCTCAACTACTTTTTGGTGGCACGAAATTCCACAGTTCCTAAGTTTGGACAACTTTACATTATTATTGAGTAAATAAGGATTACAAATGTCTTCTTCCCTAACTCAAATATTTTGGTTTGCTGCAAGTCCTGCAGATCAGAGAATTGAAATAGTCTTCCTAATGCCAATTAAAATTTCTTTTTAAATTGACAGAGCTAGTTATTAGGATTACTTTCATCTTTATTGTTAAGAAACATAACTCAAGGAAGTTAAGAAATTAGAAATTAAGTAAGCACATATTTTAAAAAACAGTCATTTCCTCCGGTTAATAATCTATCTGAATAGCTCATCAGAAGTACATGAAATTGTTTTCTAAAACTGAAGACATACTTAAGATTACAAATTATCCACATTTTTCTAAGATAGAGGAGATTATTTCCCTTAATAAATTAGCTTGACTACTAAATGAGGTTAGGCTACTTCTCTCTTACAGCCATGCTTTCATTGCTAAAAAGCAGGATGATTTCTTACCCTCTTCACACAACAGCACTTGCACATCAGTAGTCAAAAGGGATGAAGACACTTCCATCATCTTCACAAAATATTCTAAAAGCTTTGTTTCAAATGCTGAAGAAAGGTGGAGTTGTATGCAGTAAGCTGTAAAACACTTGGATAAAACAGTGTTTGGAGATCTCTGAGATTCCTCCAAGGAAAAGTGTACCAACTCCTAAACAAGACACAACCAAGAGGGATGGATGCTGTAACTTCCCCAGCAATGCACACACCCCCTGGCTGGCCCCTCTTTACCCTTTCAGCAAGTTATGCAAGGAGAACAAGTAGAATGATGAGTGATCTGGCGTTTGTTCCTGCCATCTTCTCCTAGTAGCAGTGGGGTACACTGGTTTGGATTTGAATGTTCAAGATCCCTGCACTGTAACTAAACTCACTGCCTTTAGCTTCTTATCACAAGATACCTATAAAGATGAAGGCAACTGGACTAAAACAGCTGAACCTGTTTTGATGCTCAGTTAATTTCCTACTCATCCACAGCTGAAACCATGATTTGCATATTTATGTGCAAGATGAAAGTAAAATTACAGAAAAATGTACAAAAAGGTAGTGCAATTTATAGTCTCAGAGATTAGTATTTTTATACTGTCAAAACATGCATGTCCATGATGCTCATTACATTCATTACATCTCTTTCTCTGATGTTAAGCCAAATACAGAGTGGTTCTGAAGTTTAAGTGTTAACAAGTTTTTGTACTTTGGTGAGTGGGGTCAGTGAAAAGCAAAGATATGCAGAACAATCAAAAACTTAGCTTAGCTTTTCTCAAAGGGAAACTGGGGGACTGTGCTTTGGTTTGTTTTGAAAAAGATTGTCCTGTTAACATTGCACCACCCTCTCATCTGAAGTTCTCTTTACAGGATAAATGGATCTAGAGATCTTTCAGTGCAGCATGACAGGCACCTTAGACATTGATGTTTGAATGTTTCCTGCTTTATAAAGACATTTTCAGTTTTCGTCCAGCTAAGTTTTCTCCAACTTGTCCAAACATTCATTATTTATTTCAGTATTCTCTGAACACTTATTCTGTATTTCAATACCCTCTGAATGTTGCTATCTCAATGACAGTCCTAATTCATGTAAGACTTCTTGTGGCACATCAAGTATTTCAGCAGCAACAGCTACTTACACTTCCTGTTACTAACAGCTGTAAGCCAGTCTGTGTGAGCAGGAAAGTGTGGCAGCAATAAGCCACTAGGGACCATTGCCTGAATTTTGACAGCTTTATAAATAGGAAGAGCTGAACCCAAGGATCATGGAAATTCAGAGTGATAAAAAAGCATCTCACTATAAGGAAAGGGCTTCTGCCATATCAAATATTTTCCCCAAAACAGGCAAATCAAACACCTAAGTTTAGTTCTAATCTTAACTGCTTGGTTGATAACCATCTCTGAGTCAAGTAACTGGAATGCTTTCATAAGAGCAAAGCTTGTTTTCTCCCTTTAAAATCTCAATTTTAAATCTAGAATATTAAAGAAATGGTTAACCTGTTCTTAACAACTTTTTGATATCAATCAAGCCACACATTCCTCTTATTTTTTAAAAGTCCTCAGCAAATTGAAAATATTTGAAGATTTAAAGAAGTAAAAAAAAAAAAAAAAAACAGACACTTACCGAAAGTAGCTCTGCTTTCCATGTCCCAGTCTTGTCAAGTTTGTTGGTTCTTGGTTTTACCTAATCTGTGTTCATCAGAACAGAATCAATTGTAGATGCTTTCTGTGCCTAAGGTAGTATTTTAAGAAAATTGCCAGTATCTGCAGTTATTATTTTACCTCCTCAGTTTCCAGTGCAGTACCTTCCTCTCAGGCATTTTGTTACCCTTTCTTTAAGTGATGCAGATACGTAACCACTGTGTTCTCCTCCCTCTGGTTCAAGAAGTGTGAGGTATGCTACACAATGGCTGCACTAAGCAAAACAGGAGACTAAAGAAAAATATTCAGCAGTGCTATGGCACATTACAGGCTATACACTGTGGAGAACCTGTAGCTCAGCATTTCTGAGCTTAAACTTTATAAACACAGAGAAACTGTAACAGACCCTAAAAAAATGTACATATTTTATTGGGAGCAGGGGCAATGGACAGAAGGACACCTATAAATTAAAAAAAAAACATAAATGCATAATATATTCCCTAAACCCCCAATCTGGGAAAAATCTGTAGACTATGAACCTCTATAGACATTAAGCAAACTCTGAAAATTACCAAACTGAGCTAATGCTTCCAAAAGCCTAGAGATTCTTCACACAATTATTAATCCCACTAAAATACTTCCAGTAGGAAACAGTCATTTTAATAGGAAAGGTGCATTTAGTATTGTAAAACATTTGCAATATACAGTTTTTACAACAAGTAATACACCACTGTAGATCTACAATTTTTTTTTAAAAGCGTGGCTCTTTACCTCACAATTCTCTTTAAATAAATATTTAACAAAAGAATCTCCCTTCTAACAATGGAAGTAAGACCACAGATAAAAGGAGTCAACCATGTTGCAGAAATGCCTACAACAAAGCCCCTTTCACCCGCCAGTCTTGCGACAGCAAATCCTGTAGTTCTTCTTCATCTTCACTACCAACATCCTCCTCCTCTTTCTCTTGTGCTGCTCTTAATCTCATGGCTTCCTTTAACTTCTCCTTCATCTCGTCCTGGCGGTTCCGCAAAAGCTCCACACGGCGGTAGCATTCGCTGTTGGAAAGTGAAACACTGGTTAACATTTGGGGCCTTTCCACATTAATATGATCACCTCCAATGCTGGATTTTGCTTCTACAACTTTGGATAAAGAAGCTTCCCATCAGTGAAAAAGAAATAAGCTTTCAAGATGCTAGTGTACCTTCTCAGTGTTCATCACGTGGAAACTCTCCTTGAGGAGAGGAGAGGTTTGGTCAATTCTCTAGCAATGAGATCTAATCCAAATACTTAATAACTGCAATACAGTCACAAATTATTTTTCAGAAAGCACAAAACCAATATCCATCTCCACATAAGAAGGAACACCATTCTTTGCTCCATTTATCATTCTCATGAGAGAAAGTGTGACATCAATTATCAAGTTTGATAACTTAGTGGCAGCATCTCTGAAAATAAAAAAAAGCCGCACAAAGTGTTCAGATTCTTTATCTGCTTCCTCTGTGCTGTAACAGAAGATTTTAAGTAAATGTAATCCAAAAGTTTCAGGTTTCCATTCACTCAAAAAGTTCTGTCCTTGAATTGTGTTTTATAACCATTCTAGCCACTTCGAACAGAGTATTTTTTTGAAAATACCAAGTAGTACTAGCCTGATTAAAATTCTCCTTTGACTCTGTTATTTGCATTTTATTTTCTGGATTCTGTTTCCCCTGGCATATTACCAGTATGATTCTTACAGACAGTCACAGCTGAAGATTTGAAGGCCAAGGAATTTATTTCATTTTCAACTTAATTTGAAATAGCCTGCATTTGAATACACTCAAAGTCCAAGTTACAAAAAGTCTTTAAAAATGTGTTTGGCAACTTTTATTTTGGGGAAAAATAATTATAGTTAAAACTTGAAGTACTCTTCAAATTTCTGAATTTGGTTCTATGTACTTACAGCCTCAGCTAGTGAGAAAAGTAAATCCTCAAAGAGAGGCAGGTTTAGCTCAAGCCCTCAGCAGAATTATGTGAACATTGTTAAAAGACATTCCTGTAATAGCAAAGTTCAGTTTGAACCCAATGCTCTTGTTACCATACACTGCTGATTATGTGCAGCATGTAAATCTGCCCAGATGGTTGAAGTGCTGCTTTAATTTCTAGTGTCTTCTTTTTGTTACATCTCTCTTTTCAGTCGCTACTATTGCCATTATCAGTGTTAATACCAGAGTGTCCAGCTACATGAAAAGTGGTAACAAACTGCTCCACTGAGCTGTATTTCAGTTTACTTGAGTTCAAACCAATGCCCATCCAACCACCACAGCCACCATTTCAGCAGAACAAAACCAAACAAACTGCTTCATGTAATAAAGTGCATCACTCACAAACCTTTAAGTAAACTTCTACTAGAATTAAAGAGGGTTTGCCACAGGACATTTTCAGTACAGGAAATGTTCTTAAAAATGGTCACATAAATTCTGCATCCATCAGTGAAAATACAAATTAAGACATTAGCCATTTGGCAGGGAAAGAGGGACAGTTTGTTCCAAAAATTTGCCTTGTGTACTCTCACTGATTCCAGTGCATTCTCTCTTTGGAGGAAGTGACAAAACTTTGCATAAAAATCCATGTCTTTATTAGGTGTCATTCTGAAATTTGAGGGTGTCTGGCCCTTAAATGATTAATGAAAGGTAGTATTGCAGATTAAAAGTGTTTTTATCACTCTAGTCAAAGAGCAATGTATTACTGCTAGAGAACAGAGAATCTGAGGAAAAATTGATCTACTTACATCTGCTCATCAATTTCTCCAATCTGGCGATCTAGTCGTCCCTCCTCATCATCTTCTGCCACTATTGCTTCTGAAATCTAAACCAGAAAAGCACTGAGAAAATTCACCTTCATCCTGAACTCCACTTCCACTCCTTTACAATGTCTGTGTCCTCCCCTGCTCCCCTCTACCTGAAGTTAGTGTCAATCTCCTTTATGTATATTCCCATCTTTAGAAGGGCAAATACAGAAAAAAAATGGTCTGGTTTAATTTGAAATGGAAATGCTTTTTCTTAAAATCAAAAGTAGTTTGGCTGCTTTGGAGTTAATCTTTGGAAATTTTCAATACACTACGATCTGAAACTGATGATAAACAAACAACACACACCCACAGTCTGAAGCTGAAACGGGAGCTCTGTCCCAGTGCTTGGGACTTAAATACACACCACTTATTGAACATACTGTTTAAATATTCCCACTAGATCCCCAAGTGTTTCTAACCTGTTATTTTTTTCAGCATATACTTTCTCAAATCTGAATGTCTGGGAGATGCTATGCAATCAATGGTCCACGCATAACTGAGAAGATTCCTCCTAAGCTGAAGAATTATCTGAATGGCTTATGCTAGCAAAATGTATCCACCACCGCTTTTGTATGAACATTTGCTCTGTTTATAGTGCTGACTGCTTTAAAATGAGCAATGATACATTTTTCTGCACCACTTTTCTCAGCAGTTGACATATGAGTAACTATTTACAATTAAAATAATTAAAAGGATAGCAAATACTCTTAAGGCAAGACTGAGAACATCAGGTAATCTGTAGTAAAATTTTAAATTCTAAACACCTGCTGCAGGGAGACTATCCATGCAGTGGTAACAGTGAAAAACTGAAGTACAGAAAAACTGGCCAATTTACATGTCTCATATTCTTTTTGTCACCTTCCCAGATTTTGGAGTTCATTTCCAGTACGTTTAAATTGAACATGAAATCCAGGTTACCTACACTTTATTGATACTTTTTTAAAAAGACAGAAAAATGGGTAGTGTTTAAAAAAGTTAAAATATGAATATAGAGCTAAAGAAGAGCCCACAATTCTGTCCTGTTTGGATACAGGACACTGATCTGAGGTATATGCTAGCTATATATATTTAAATAAAATACAGTGTAACAAATATAACTAGATACGTATGACTGGATCTTGATTAATAGTTTTCAACTTAATTTCATTTATGTGGAAACTACAAGAAACCCTTTGCTCATTTATAAAGTGCATTTAACCACACACTGCATTGAAACAAACAGCTGACAAATGCAGATGTCAGCCATTCTGCAGAGCTGCATGAAACTGTTGTTTTCCTTATTGTGTATAGTATTTAGAATCAATAAATATAGATTCCATTACTTACTGTGTTGACCTGTCGCATTGCCTTTTGAAATTCATCCCATTCTTTGTCCATCTGATCCTTTGGAGCATCAACTTTTCTCACCTAAGGAACACAGAAATTTATAAATTAACAATTTAAGTCTAATGACTCTTTGGGGCACTGTAAAAAAAAAAAACAGGAGAAATATGAAAAATTATGCTGTGTTATCAGAAAAGTCTGGTTGATATATTTCAGTTTAAGTAATAGATACGAGTGAGAGAGTGCAGCTGCACCATGGTTTTGGAAGAAAAATCTGTCTCTACTCCTGGATTAAAACAACATCCGTGATTGCAGCATTAAAGAATAATTATTGACTAAAAGTGGCTGGTGTGGAATGTCTGGAGCAACAAGAGTGAGTTTGATGGTCTGTCATTTCACTGTGTCAGGTGATAACTATTAAATTCTTCTGTAAGCTGCCTGTACAATTGCATACAGTAGCCATTTCACAAGCCAAAAAGCAGTGAATTGTTAGCCCTGGGCATTAAGTAAAGTATCAAACCTTTCAGTCACTAGTCTGCTGGTGTTAGGTATCCTGACTGTATTTCAAATCTAGTTTAATTTTGTTGGCTAACAGAAGAAACTGTACAGCTACAAACCAATTTTGATGACATGCAAAGCTTTTTATTCTGTGGTAGGTGGCATTTAATACTAAGACATGAAGTCTGAAAAAGTAGTAGTGCTAAGAATGTGTTTAAAATCTACAGCCAAGGTAATCAAAGGCAGATTGTGCTTTTAATGCAAATAAATAAACAAGGTAGTCTACCTGTGTAACTGAAACTTCCACAATTCAAGGCTGGAAGCTGTGGCATATAGTATATTTTAGAGTACAGATTATGCCTGACTCAGGACTGGTTAGAAATTATGTAGCTAAGAGAACTAAGCAGTTTGACCATAATAAGTCATGACACCATCTTTTTTGCATTGGTTTTATTTTCCCTTTATTCATTCTGCTCTTTTGGTGACATGTCAGTTGTCACCTTAGTAAACACAACAGTTTGGTGTGTTTTGTTCCTGAGTGATTATACAAAAACAAGTAGTATGGATTAAGTTTATAGAATAAATTAGAAGCTTCCAAGCAAACTCATACTGGGAAGTAATAGTCATCATTTCATTTTTCTGTTCTGTTATTATTTCTATCATACATGTATGTACTGTGTTATTATGCATTGTGGTTGTCTTTTGTAATTCATAATTATTGTTATTTCTTACAATAAATTTAAACACTAAAGTTATTATTTTTTCTTGAAATATTTATCTAATCCAGAATTTATGTGCTTTATAAGTACCTGATGCAAATAACAAGCATTTTTCACACCCACAATCTCCCTGTCAAATGCCCAGTTAATTCTTCAAGTAATGATTTTGTGTACGATTCCAACACAGAACTATTGAAGCCACCTCAGTATAAATGATGTCACAAACATTTTCCTTCTTCTGAGTATTAGTTACACTTAGAAAGGGCTGATTAAAAGGAAGAGCCACTGCAAGCAATTCAATGGAACAAGTAACCACTTGTAAATTTATCAGTGCAGGCAATAACCCAAACAAAGGTCACTAACCAGCGTCCTCATAGATACAAGCAGATTCTCCTTTCCTGCATTCCCAATTTATGATGAAACTAAGTATTTGAAAAATTTAATACTTCAGTTAGGCACAGAACAAAACAGAAACAAAACAAAAAAAAAAAGCCAAAGCATGGCTTTTTCAGCTACATATTTCAGTATTTGAAATATCATTATTCAAAACAATTCACATATGGCAACACCTGGGCATGAGCAGTGCCAAAAGAGTCTTGCCAGAGCAAATAAAACACCTAAGCTTGTTAGCTGGGCCAGTGGGAATAACTGAACATGAAGAAGCATGATTTGGAAGGTCTCCAAATTAATGTCATGGCTTGGCCTCACAATGCCATTTAAATACACCAGCAGCCTTCCACTGTATGAACAAGGAAATATACTCAAAGAATATAAAAATTCTTAGGCCTATAGCACTATATTTCAATTAAAAAAAGCAAGAAAGCCATCAAATCTGTGGCAAATTTCACAAAACAAAACAAAAAAAGGTTTGTATTTCATATACCAGCGTTTATTTTGGTCATCATTTGGCACCATGCAAGCTGAAGTATGAATGTTTTTGAATTTCAGGATTTTTAGTTGTGGGGTTTTTTTTTGAGAAACAAGGTGAATACCCACATTTCTTTTCTGAGCATCATAAAACCCCGCAGTGGTAAAAGACAAGAGGGCTAAAGACCAAGTTCACTCTTGTGCTGTAACCAGTATGACAGATGACAGTGTGTGCCATAATGGCACTGTTTTCATTCCAGCAGGATGCACACTATCAGTCACACAGTGACTCAACACTTCCCAGCAGATCTCACAAAGGACATTATAGAAGTGTTATATCCCCAGTTCCAAAGCAAAATTGAACATACAAATTAAGTGAACTGCTTTTCCTGGGATGACTCACAGAAAAAAAGGTAGATTGTCCAAATCTCAGCTCAGTATTCGAGCCAACAAATGACATTTCTTTAAGAGTCACAGAGTTACATAATCAAAAATGCCTTCTAAGAGATGACTTTAACAAGCTCTTCCTGCCCACCTCCATCCCTTTTCATGTTCTCTAATTCACACAGAATGAATGTGTAAAGCTGCACCAGGGGAGGTTTAGACTGGGCAGTAGGAAGCATTTCTATACCAAGAGGGTGGGCAAACACTGGAACAGCCTTCCTGGAGAGGTGGCCAATACCCTAGGCCTGTCAGCGCTTAAAAGGCATTTGGACAGAGCAAGTTTTAGCTTCTGTTCAGCCCTCAAGTTTTCAGGCAATTGGACTAGATGATTATTGCAGGTCACTTCCAACTAAAATAGTCTATTCTAGTCTGAATAGTTCAGTCATTTTCTTATATTCCAGTATGACTGATTACCTGGAAAAGTATCCTTACTACTTTGAAAATTGTTACAACTGGCAGAAATAAATCCAGTAGCATAAAACAAGTAGATCACTTACTTTTGCATCCACTTCAGGATCATCAAAGAAACCTTCTGGCAAAGCTTCAGCAGTGTTTTCTTTCCTGAAATATTTGATTACTATTAGCCTAAGTTAACACTTTACAATCTGCTTTACTGCAGAGTTAAAAACAGTCAAGAAGGAAATTCATAATCCTTTGTGTAAGTATGTAGAAACACAGCAAGATTTTTAAGCCTTTAATTTTATCTACAACCATCAAAACCTCCCCCTTCAGCTTGGTCTTTCCTCACTTTGAAGGAACAGCACAGAAAGGTTTAAATCTCATTGTTAAAACAAGACCTGTAGCTTATGATTCTTAAACTGTTCTTTCCAGTGTGCTGAACACCTGAACATTGTAACAACACAGTTTCTACTTCTGAAAGACTAAAGCACTGTCTAAAGGAGTGCTCAAGTGAGCTGAACCATTACCATAGAACAAGCAGTTTCCTTTAAACAGTGAAAAGCAGTGGTTGACATGAAGCACCCACAGCAACTTGTGTTAAAATTTGCAAAGAGATGTCAAACAGGCTCTGTATGACATTGCTCCATCTCTTCTCATGTCCCTAGGGTACAAGATACCTGTCTGAAATAATGCCTGAGGTTCACATATATATAAATTATTCTGAATGAAACATAACAATAAGTTCTAAGTGATCACAGTCTCTATTTCCTGGAAGGTAAATGTTTATTTACAATTCCTAAGACTATCAATATTTGTTTTGACTGCTTACCTTTCAACTACCTTCTCTTGTATCTCTGCTTTCTGTATGGATCCTGAATGGGAAACTATAGGAGCAGCTGGAGTTTTGGTGTCAAAAAAGTCTATAGGAAAGGACAGAAGTCTATGACAAAAAGAACAGTTGTTCAGGCATTTTCTAAAATTCCTACTAAAAAGGAATTTCAGTTAGCACCTTACTGAATCAGGGGAAGAACAGCCAGATGTTACTTCCCTTGGCAACCTCAAACAAATAGAACATAAAATCAATAAGCAACCACCACACAATAAAAGGAGATTCTTTGCTAGTTTATCTCTACTTCCAGTATTACACACCCTCACCATCACCTAATGGCAATAATTAGAAAAATAAAATAAAAACCTTTCATCATCAGTTAAATCAGTTTCTCCTTACAGAGTATTACTATTAATTACTAAGAATTACTAATTATTATTTCAGTCAGCATTACCTGCAGGCAGAGAATTAGCTATTACTTCTTGAGTTGGAGGTGGAATTTCAGTTTTATGCACAACTGAAGATTTGCTTGATTGTTCTTGTTCCTCCTCTTCATCATCATCGTCGTCATCGTAATTCCCTGACAATAAACTGGGAGCTGGGCGCTTGGAAAGTTGTACACTGGCACTGTCTTGCTCTGCTTCATCAAAAAAATCTGCTGGCAGCCTGGTGAAGAGCCCACAACACAACTGTTTGAAACTTCACAGCAATGACTCCAGTCCAGCACCAGCAGCCCAGTCCCTCTGTGAGCAATGCCCTCAGCTGCACAGCTGCCAACACAGACATGTCTGAAGGCAGCACACGCTTGGGCCTCTCAGTTTACATCCCTCAGAAATGTCCAGGTTAATTCTAAAAAATATTTTAGATCCATCTTCCCATTTGCATATTCACATTAATAAAAATAAGCCCTAACAAATTGGAATGGTGGTTGAAGTAATTATTTTTCCACCTACTAAGTAATTTGCTACTTATTTTGGGTACCTAGTGCTGTCTAGAACTGCAATTTAGAACAGCCACACAGGCTCAGCAATGAAAAAACATGGATTTTCTGGAATAGCTGCAGCCTGCAAGCCAAACATTCTTCCACATTATATTTTAAACTAATTATACCAACAAGTTCAAAAACGGAAAAAACCTCTCAAGTGTTAATTTTGCACAAAAACTCAAACTCCTACAAGGAAACAGCAAGTGGTACCTATGCAAGGTAGCAATTTTTCCTGTGACATGTAAAGGAGACCCGCAAGTGTCATCTGACAATTGCCAACCCTACAAAGATGTCCAAATACTATCAGAAATTTCTAGGGGCAGTTGAGATGCTTAACCCAACCCCTTGAAGTCAAATATATTCCTGTATTTGTACAAGATCAACTGCAGCATATGACCTACATGAATTTTAGGTGACAAAAACCATCCTAATGAAGATCTGTCATTTGTCAGTATCTTTTGTTAATATATATCATTTAATTATACATTCAAAAATTTTTCTTAATTTCAGACTGCCACCTCTTCTGTAGGATCTCACAATTTTTAGAGTACATGCTACAATCTGGCTATGTTCAAGCTGTGTAATAGCACCACATGTCAATCCTTTGAAGCCTGTTGGTGACAGTAAAAGAATTCCTGTTTTCTCAGAAAGTCTTAAAGAGTTGATACAATTATGTCCACCCAGGAAAATGCTGCCATGTTCAGGAATATACAATATATTCTCTGTTAGAGAACAGGCAGGATCTGCTGACTCTGAACCTTTGCCCCTGTCTAGGAAGCAGAGACAACGAAGAGCTGGAGGAGGATGCAGCTATTGGTAGTTAGAAAAAATTCACACATAATAACAAGATCTACTTACCCCGATGAAGACGTGTGTGGCTTTTCATCTGTACCTGTACAACATTCAAGAGTCACTTCTTAAAATCCAGGCTTTAAAAGAAACAACCCCTTGACTTCTATGACAGCACCAAGTCTCCAGATTCATATGTATTTATCATGTCTCATATATTTACATGTCTGGTAGCACCAAGGCAAAAAATTAACTGTCTTGCCTTTGGCAAGAACTTTGGTGCATGGTTTGAGGAAAACCAGTGACTTGATTCCACTGAAAAGGAATAACACCACTTCTAGGCAAGTGCTCCTGCTGCTTAATTTACACTGCTTCTCAATCTATTTGGGCCAAGCCCACAGTTCCATGACCTAATTTAACCCAATAACCCAGAAGAAAACCAGGTAAACTTCCAAAAGCACAGTTCTCTCCCGACACAGAACTCACAGAGAAAGGGCAAGCAAACTTTTCCCCTTTTCAGCAGCAATGGGCTGGCATTAACTGAACAGTCTGGTGTATTCATACTCACTTCCATAGGAACAAAACAAACCAAAAACATTCAAGAGGTAAAATGGATGGATTCTGGGAAACATTTCTCTCTCATTACCTTTTACTCTCTTTAGATCTGTATTTTCTGTCTCAACTGTTTTTCTCTTGACAGGGTGAGACGATGTGCCAGCAGCTGAGCCAGTGGCCGTCTGCTTTGTGCCTTTTAATTCTGCAACTCTCTGTAAAGAAATAAAAATTTGAGACACGTTACTAGCAGTTAACTTCTGGATTGCAGTTTAAAATACAGAGTTTTTATAACAGAGCATCAAAGTGAGCTAATACATTTCTAGAACAGTATCACTGAAACAGATACCACAGGTACCAAAACAAAGACCAGTGTCTGTCAGCCTCTGGAATGATGTGACATGGAGAAAGAACTGACACTCACACAAGGCAGGCTGTACCAATAAGAATGAAAAGACAGAGCAGTGACACTGACAGCAGTAAGGCACTGGAGAAAAGAACAGGAAGGCTGGATTTATTCAAAGGTCCTAGAATATTAAGTTTTAAAATTAAAACATGGCATTTTAACAGCACGAAAGACATAACCCTGCTTTGCCACAGTCATCTAGTCCAAATGCAGGCAATGAACTGCAACCCCTCCGTTCCTTTGGTCTTTTCCTGAGTACTTGTAAAATTAAACACAGTCTTTCAGCTTTTGCTAAGAAGTAGCTTAAAAAGATTAAAAAAAAAAATTGGGTCGCATACAAGTTACAAACTCCCTGACTTGCTTTACAAGTTCTTCGTATTCACCATTGATTTACAAAGGGAAAAAAAAGTATATTTTCTTAACCCCGCGTGACAGCTCACAGGTCCCCAGGCAAGCCCGGGGTGGCGGGAGGGGGGTTCCAAGTCCGAGCTCCAGACAAGTGACAGCCAAAAACTGTCGCTAAGGTGGGAGCTGTTTCACCGGAGGAGCGGACCCCTGAAAGACACGGGACCCCCTTTTTAAGGGCTGGCTTTGCAATCCCCGCGAAGAGAAAAGAGAAGAGAAGAGAAGAGAAGAGAAGAGAAGAGAAGAGAAGAGAAGAGAAGAGAAGAGAAGAGAAGAGAAGAGGAAGAGAAGAGAAGGCAGACGGACAGCCCGGCTGGTTCCCACCCTCACCCGGGCGGCGCTCCCTGCTCCTACTCCCGCAGCGCCGGGAGCAGCGAGCCCCAGGGCCCCGTTCCGGCCCTGCCTTCCCAAGGGCTGCCCCGAACAACACAGCCCGGCCGAGGCCCGCCGCTCACCTCCCGGTGCTGCTTGCCCAGGACGTGTGTCTGCCACAGCAGCTCGCCCTTGACGGGCGCGTTGCACAGGGAGCAGCTCAGGTGCCCCAGGCTGTTGTACGTGTCGGCCCGTTAAGGGAAGCACCGTGCGGGGCGCGGGCCCCCTCCCTCCACCCATCCCTCCCAGCCTCCTCGCCGAGCCCGGTGCCGAGGATATTTGGCGAAGGGCGAGTCGATGCGCTTCTTGCCGGCGTTCTGGCGCTGCTTCTCCCGCATGAGGCGCCGCAGCTCCTCCTGCCGCACCTGCTTCCGCCCCGCGCCCGCCCCGGCCGCCGCCATCTTCCCGCGGCGCGCAGGGAGGCGCCGGCGCGCGCGTGACGCGGCGGGAGCGCGGCGGGAAGGGAGCGCGGCGGGCGGGACGGGGAGGAGGAGGAATAATGGATCCGCCTTCTTCGTCGCCTTCCTCGGGATGTTCCTCAGTGAAGCCTTGGGAGCACCAACAGAGCACGACAGACACGGCAGTCTGTGTCTGCACAGACAGACACAGCTGTGCGACACGGCTCTGAATAAGCTGCCTGAAACGTGCTGCACCCCTCATGCGAAACCACCCCAATAAGTAAAAAATTATAAGGAACGTTACATCCCATGCGTCCAGATCCAGAAAACACCGAATCACAGGGGGGGTCAGGTTGGAAGGCATCACAGTGGGTCATCTGGTCCAACCTGCCTGGCACAGGACTGTGTCCAGATGGTTCTTCAATGTCTTCAGTGAGGAAGACTCCACACCCTCTCTGGAAAACCTGCTCCAGCACATGGTGTGCAACGCAACCCTGCGAAGTACTTCATGTTATTTTGTCTTGGGGGAAAAAAAAAAAAAAACAAAAAAAACCACCACGAAAACCACGTTTTTTTAAGTTCCATGTGGTTGCCAGTCCTGGGAACACTGGAGGCCCCACTCACTGACCTGCACAGCGCACACGGCAGCACCAGCCAGAGCAGTGTGTGCCTTCTCTGCTAAAATACAGCCCAAATACAGAAAATTTAGTGACTACAACATGACCAAGGACAGCAGAGAACTTTCCATGTTTTACTTTTATCTTTTCATTTATCACAGTACAATAACATGAGTTAACCAAAAAAAAAAAGAAAAAAACATCTAGTGCCAACTTCCACGGTGTCAAGTGCTCCACTCCAAACCATGAGTGTCCATTAGAAGTCAAAAAGTTTTGCTCCAGGCTTACAGCAACATTATCTTCCAGAGGACTTGGTCAAGGAGGATGCCACTATAATTTTGTGCTGTTTCCAGAGAGCAACCCATCCCATGGCTCCAGACTCCACATTTCCCTGAGTTGGGTTTGGTTCTTCTCACACCAGCCCATGGGATCTGGGAGAGAAAACGGGCCAAGGGCGTGTGCAATTCAATTTCCATTTTCATAAAAGACAAATCCTGTGGTACATTTTGCCAGGATGGCAAATCCAAGGTCTGTAAACACAGCCAGAGCAACACAGCAACTGGAGGAAGACGATGGGAAAAGTGCAACTGAGGCAAAAGGGAGTAACTTCTGTTTTGACATGATCGTGGCAGATTGTTGGGCTGAGGAAATGATTCTGTAGCGAAACGGGTATCACAGTACACCTGAACTACAGAATCACTGAGACTATAGCTTAAGTTTATTTATATTTACAAACTCTGAAGAATATTTAAAATCACATCTTCCTTCCCCATCCTCCCACAATTGCAGTCTGCTGCACTTTTGAAAAGCACAGACACTGACTTTTACTGTATTTAAGGCTATTCCGACAAAATATGTTTACAACTCCCCTCTCCAAAACTAAGTATAAAAGTCAATTCACTCTAAAATGTCTTAGATAACTCTAAATACAACCATCTGTTTTCCAAAGCAAATCAACTCGTTTTATATTTGGAAGACAAAACAATTTATACTGCAGAAGTTGGTCTTCATATACATCCTTCTGTCCTAGAGACCAAACCACTTGGCACTGCAAGGTCAATTTGGCTCAGGACACCCACCCTCTGCTGAATACAGATGTGCTGGTGGGAGAGGTTCACCATCACTTTGCCTCGAAGTACCAGACCATCAACAGATCTGCTATGGAACATCCTGAAGTTAATCTACCTTGCTCTGAGACAAACTGAGGATGTAGTCACACAAGCACATCAAAGGAAGCAGTAATTTCTGGGAAAGGCTGCAGGGAAGACGATGTCTGCCTGTAAATGTTCTCACCCAAGAGAGAAAACTACACAGGGACTGCAGAAATGGACACAGTCCTAGCCATGACCACAGCACTCACTTCTCTCCATGGGCACAGGAGGATTCTTGCTTATTGTACGTGCACCTTTGAAAGCTCAACATATTAGAGAACCCACATTTGGATCCTTTCCATCATAGGGAAGTGGTTGATTTTGCATTCCCTGAATCAGGCAAGTGTTGCTAGTCGTTTAAGAGTCAGCTGAACTGGTCCAGAAGCAGCCACAGGATAGGCAGGGCTTCACAAAAATTACTACAACCAATGCTTCCTCCTCTTAACCTTAAAGTGCTGGGGAAATGCAGCATGACAGGCTAGTCAGCCTAGGAAAAAACTGCCACAGTCCTACCATACCAAATCCTAACATGATGGATAAGGTTCCTAGGAGTTTAGCCTATGAAATCCCCCAGAGATGCTGATAAGAGAATTTCATAAGGAAAAAATATAAGCTTGGAGTAACTGCTTAACAGCAAAAAACATGGCAACTCAAATCTTGGTATAGTCAACCAGCATTTTTAGAATACAAGTGACCCTTTGAATTGCACAGCTATCACTTCATTTGTTCAATGGCATTTTTCACTTAAAAAAATGTTCCTCCAATTACAAACATCAATACTGTAATATTAACGCTTAGGTACTATTTAAGCTTTATAACTTATCAGAATTTAAGATATTTTTACATACATTTCCTATATTTATCTTGAAAGGACAGCTAACCTTAAAAACATATGGATAATGCCTCATTACCCAAGGGCCAATTCTAAACATTCTCAGTCTGACTCATTTGGGATGAAGAGTTTATTTCCTGCACAGAAAGAGGCTCCTTTATTAGTCCCTGCGTATCTGGCTGACCTCCTAATGAGGAGCATCAGTAAAAAAGCAGCTCCTGTACATTTATGTTACCTACAGGCTGACACACTCCACAGTCTGCTCAGAACCTCTGAGCAACCACTGCAAAGTTGGCTGCACCCACTCAAAGTTTCTGTCTCCTGCACAAGCTGACTTCTTACCTAACAGAGAAGGTTAAGCACAGTACATATGTGACTGCAAGACTCAGCCATAACCCTCATACAGATGGCATTGCTAAAATAAACCTCTGTCTCTTTGCAACATGTTATAAAAATTCACTGATTGCCTTAACATACTGGAATAATCACTGCATTTTCCCATTAAATATAGCATCATGAATTTAAGTTCAGAAAAAAGTATAAAAAACCCTTTCAAAATAGCTCCTCCGTTATACCTTGCTTGAACTGAACCCTTGGTATTTGAGCAGCATGAGTAATCTCGTTTCATTTCTCAACATAACTCAAGACAGAACACAAATAATAAAAATACAAATAATCTATAAAAACCACAGTACATCAGAAATCTGTGTAAAAAACATATGTCTGTATCAAGGAGCTCAGTAACAACTTAAAGCACCACTCAAAATTAAGTACCATACATGTTACAGTACATTCCATTTATTATGACAATTTAAGGCTAAAATAGGTACGACTCCCTTATAGTCAAGCTTTCTTATATTTATAAATGCATACAAACATTAAGTAGATACAAATGCGTAGGGGTTTTTTATTGCTCTGAACTGTCTAGTACAATGTTCAACTTTCCCAGATGTTGTCTCAATTTGCCTTTTCAATCTAGCTGAAGTCCTACAACTGCAACTTATGGCACTTGTACGATTACAGACCTTCTTTGATTTGAGCTATAAATAAATTCAAAGATATATCATACAAAATTGCCCACCACTGAAAACTTCGTAACTTAGTTAACTAAACTATCTTAATGTCCATAAGATACACAATTAATCACAAAGATTAGCTCAGCCATTTTTCAGGAAGGATTTCTTGTCAAATAATAGTTCTAACCAAGCGGCAAACAAGACAGCCAGCAAGAAATTATTGACTGGTGCCAGTCTAACAGACTGGGCTTTGAGGGGGAAAAAAAAAAAAAAGGAAGCTGGATATGTGCTCCAAAACAAAGAGCAAACTTTTCTTCTTGCTCACAGAGCAATTATGTTTCCTAATTATGTAAGGCGATGCCTCATTCTGCCAGTGCCAAATTCTTTGACTGTAGCTTGTCCATTTCTTGACCAATGTTCCCTTCAATGGTATCACACTGGGCAAGAAAAACCTGAGAATAAAAAACAAACAAATGTTATGATACACAATTTGGCACCGGGAGGTGTTCCTGAAAAACTGAAAGTGCAGTTTCTATTGTGAATTTGAAGATGTCAGCTCAACAACCACTCTTTAGTTGTTTTGGTAATAGCTTATGCACACCTTCATTTACCTAGAATCCAACATGACACTGGATAAGGCTAATAAGGACAATAGCATAGCTGCCCATCATCACCAGTCCTGATGCTGACATATTTTCAGTTGATCCAAAGCTCATAAACAACAATAGGAAACACAAAGGTTCAGACAAGTTAGTGCTTCATTCAGTTTGGAACATAACTTTGGAACACATACTTCAGAGGCCAAGGCTGGGAGGGACAAACCTGCTCAGTCAAATTTAAAATAAGCTTTCATTAAACCAACACCTTTTCTACTTCTTAAGACTACAGGCACCATTGAACCTTCATCTTCATCAGTAGCTGGCGTTCCTCAAAAGACAGAAGGCTCCATTCCAAAAAGGGCAGTCCACAGCACCTTATGCTTTCTTAGAACCTGCCCATGAATTCTCACAAGTAGAGTAACACACAGAGAGCAACTGGCAGCCAGCAGCCTCTGGTCACTTTGCTCGGCCTGTACACAACACAACACACCTGCACTTTAAGCCAATACATTGTTTTAGGCCAACCCCAAGGTATTCAAGTACACTGCACTTCCTGAGAAAGATTCTCCCATTAGCTATTCATGTCTCACCTTTGGTTTTGCTATGTCTGTACCAGACTCTGACAGTCAAACCAGACATTTCATGTTATTTACATTAAAATGACAGTAAGAAAGCACTTTCCTTCTAGAGCAACAAACTATTGTGCCATGTGAATGTTCCTGAACCATCACAACGCTTCGAATCATCTATTTCCAACCAATCCCTTGAGCTGTCATCAACTCACATCTGTAAGAACTTGAGTGATCAAAAAGTGAAGGTGGTAACAACTGCAGTTGCTGGCTGCTACTCTTTCATCTTTATCTTCCTACCCTAGATGATGTGTGACTGCCAGAAATAGAAGGCAGCTAATAGCTTTCCCTTGCTTTTATGGATACTTAAGAATAATAACCATAACTTGCCACTGTTTTCTTGTTCTTGCTCTGGTAAAACAAACTGTTGTTGACAGCTCTGGTCTGAAACCCCTTAGAATTCTCCTAGAGTCCTCAAAGGGTTCATAACCCACAGCTGCATTATGCTGTGCCTATAAAAACACATAAATAATTCTGATCTCTGCTCAACAGAATCCATTATGCTTGAACAGTAGTTGTCAAACAAAGCCCCACTTACTTCTGCTGTAATTTCACCCAAGAGTGGAGATCCAGTAGCTTCCACAAAGTTGATAGCCACCACTCTATTACAAGTTCTGCTGCCTTGGTTAGGCACATGGAATCAAGACTGTGTTCAGAACCCCCACATAACACAGCCACAACAGCAACCACCCTCCTTTCCATTTGTATTACCTGAACTTATCTCAATAACTGAGTACAAAGTGCTTTGTCCCTAAAGCTGTAACTAAACCATTTCTCCTATGGAGTACTTCTTGGTGGGCCTTCCTCTACAATAGATGGCTATTCTAAAAAACTTATGAAACATCAGTGGGAGGTATTTAATAAGGTTACAGTAAAAGACAAAATCATTCAACTCTATATATGAATGCAAGGTACTTCCAAGAACAATTTTTGGAGCCCAATCTGGCACTAAAGTTAGCACAATATAAATAAAAACAGTAATACAAGTAGCATTACCATTCATTTATGTAAGTTTGAGTGGAGGGAGCTGAATTCCAGTATTTATTAACAAACCTTCAGTTCAAGGTCTCTAAGAAGACAATGCCTAGGAATTCACAAACATCATACCATAGCAAAGCAATTAAACCCTCCATCCCCAGCATATATACTCTGCTGCATAGATTTTAAAGACCTACTCTCCAAAGATAGTAGGTGCACTGCAGGATAAGCTACATTTTCCAAAGAACACCTCTGGCAAGGTCAGGAGTAGGTCAGCAGGAGTTAAGAGTTGCGCTCAGACCTGTCATTACTCCAATCAGTCAAGATTCAAAAAAAGAGGAATGATCAATCCTGTTGTTTTTACAAGTTATCAGGATTACTTCACATCGTCAGGCAGCCATAAGACAAATCATTAATGTAAATGAAGCATTATCTGAAAACAGCATGACCTATGAAAAACTGTATTTTGTGTGCTATTTTATAAAGCTATTAAATACCTCTCAAAGGGAGGTCATACAAGACACCTATCTAAGAACAAACACTGAAAAACATCTATACAGCTCGTTTTTACAAACTCTTGGTATACAAGCGCCCAGCATTTATGGAAGAAAAAAAAAAGGAAGAAAACCCACCAAATACAAACCAAGAAAACTCACCTGGACCCTCTTCACTAACCCCTTCTTTTTCAGTTTGCAGTCACTGAAATTCTCCGGCAGATTCTGCAGTAAAATAAGCAAACAAGTTGATGCAGGTTAATGCTGAAATGAATGTATTAGACTTACTGCAAAAACTGAAATTATCAAAGAATCCTCTGAACAGGCATTCTGAAAATGCCATGTCTGCTGAGTAAGGATGATTACACAGGAAAGAATACATAAGAAAAAGTTATAAAAAAAGCTAGGGATGCAGCATGCTGACTGCAAAGAACCGAGCTAGCAAATCTACCATGTGTTTTTAGGGAATATACAGCAACAGACTACATACACTGCTTTTTCTGCTGTGGTGTATGTTAACTGTTCTTCAGAGCTTTTTCAGAGATTATAACATGAACAAATTTCTTACAAATACATTCATTCAATCACTTGCCATGACTGGAATGTATCATTAGTAATCTAGCCATTGCCAGTGTTGGGTTGTGTTTAGGGTTTCCCCCCATTTATGGTTAATTCCTCCCCGCACTGATTTTGTAAAATGGTCTGTATTCCCTCCTCCTCCTCCCCCCTCTCCACCTGTCAGTCCGCCCTCCCTCCTCCCTAAATGGAAAACCTATGTTAAAATCATCCCCGGACCCCGCCCCAGGGGCCCGTCCATCACTCCAAGGCCCCTCCTCTCCATCTAGAATCTTCCATCCAGAGCCTCAAGTGATAGGCTGGTCACCAGGGTTCCTTCCTTCCCCCATACCCCATTGGACAATCCCTCTGCCTGTTCCCCTGGTTGCCGCTCCCCTGTGTTCTCCCATTGGATGGCTGCTTCCCCCACCCCTAGTTTCCATCCCCTATTATAATCCCTTGCACCGTGTGCCCCTCGCCTTTTGGGCGCTCCTTCCCTCCGAGCTAAGGTGGCTACTGCGTGTGTCTCCAATAAACTTGGATTATGGGTGTGTCCTTGAGGACACCTCCTCGCTTCTGCCAAAGTCACTTGTTGCCTCTTTTGTTTCTGGTGGTCATCAGCCCACGGGTCACTGACCCTGCCCGCTGTGGCCAGGAGAGGTGGTCCCCGCTGCCCGCAGTGCTTGAGGGTGCTGGGCAAGAGGACCATTAAGAGAGCACCACGACAGCCAGTCTAAGCTGTACATCTGATCATCTCTCAATGTACTCATGGAAGGCAACAGATGCGAAGTGTTACACAATGTCAGCCTTCAATTTAATTCAAACTGCATCATTTTCTGTACTCCTACCACCCATTACATTCATGTAGGTCATCCTGGCACACATTACATGTGTTGTCCTTTTCGAGCTATGTGAAATTGGGGTGCTGCTGAGAAATGCTGCTCAGGTTTATAATTTTTTTCTTAACAGGTAAAACACCTGTACAGATGATTGTCATTATATAAAGTTTATGTGAACATTCTTAAGAACACTGTGTTCTCACTGGTGAAAGTGCATAAAAATCTTGGGAGTTTCTCACTAGTTTACCTTTTATTTTCCACCCTAACTCCAGACCAAGAACGCAGGTTTACCTAACCTAATCTGTTTCATTTCAGCCAAAATGTGAGCACAGCTGGGAGGTTTAGATACATAAACTTTTGTAAAAATCAAAATACAAAAAAACCCAAAAGTGTTCTTTTCTTTTACTGTTCAGACAAATGGATTCTACTCTCCCTGTTTCTTGCCCGTGCTGTGTGCACTGGTGTGAGGCACTTCAGCTGAGCTGTGGGCCATGTCATCTCCCTACAGGAACACTCCTTATCTCCTCAGAGGTATTTCACTTGTGTTTCCCTCTTGAACCCTAACAGCATGATGGTAGGAGTAGAAAGCTACAACCTAAAGTAGTTTCCAACCTAAAGAAAGTTTCGAAGCCTACCAAACCTAGTTTGATACTTGGTAGGAAAGTTACAAAAAACTGTAGTGAGCACACAGACTAAGGGGGGATGAATGGAGGATGGAGAAAGGTGGAAAGTTACCAAACCAGATAGAACAATGTGGAGAATTATAGGGAGAAAATGTGGTTGCTGCTCCCTGGATGGAATGTGGTCAACAATCCCAACTTCCCACAATTAAACACTAAGGGGGCCTAAAGAGAAGAGACACCATGGCCCAGGGTCTGTCTAAATCCTGCAAGAGGGGGAACATGGTGGTACCTTGTAGCTGATAAGCCATGTAAAAGCTGTCAGCCAAGGAAGGAAAATTTTTTCCTGCTGTTGAACCAGTAACTGTGGCAAAATCACAAATGCCCACCTCCATTCCAAAGTTTACCTTGAATACAATACTAATGTATAGCTCCAGCCTCAAAGGTCACCTCAGATGCAATACTGATATTACCCATGTCCAAAGTACAGCCACCCCCCATTGAACATGATGCATGACTAGAGTCACTCTAGCTCTACCTAAACGTAAAAATAGTAGAAGAGTAAGTTAAAAGTGGCATAAAAATAGGGAATCCATTGTTGGGGATTAGAGCTGGTTAGTATATTGCTTTAAGTTCGTTTTTGCAGCCAGACAGTACCAGCAGCAATCCTGTCAGAGTTTTCTATTGTATTAATAAAGGAGGGCTATTCCAAAAACTGGTAAAGTGAGTACTTCAAGGGCACTTACAATCACTGGCAGCAGGTAATGTATTTGAATGTGGATACCCAGGAGGGGGTCCTTCTTATGTTGTTGTGTCCTGAATTTGTCCCTGAATCTTGCCTGGGGCACCAAAAAACCAATTAAAGGTGTGGAGGTCCAGGAAGGGCCTCTCTGTTTGCATGTGACCCCCAGCAAGTCAGCTGAACCACCCTCACATCAAGTGGGCAGCTCAGGGAAGGGTAACAGGACACTGACTGGTGGGGCACAAGGGTCTCAGTTAACCTGGGGCACTGACACACAGATCAAACAGAAAGGGCTGGGAAAAACCACCCCTTTCACGTGACAATGCTCCCTGAGCTTTAGAAATACCCTTCTCGGAAGATCTGATTTCATGTTTACAGCTCATGCTAAGAGATTAACGCATTACAGTAAGAAATGCTTATCACATTTTTATTGATTCAGAAAAATTTGAAAAGTTTAGTAATAGGATCTCATCTTATTGTAAGCGAAAAAACTTCCCAGACATCTGGGAAATGTTTGTTACAGGAACAGTGATGAGTTTTTTTCAGAATACTTCTTTCTTTTAATCCTTGAAATGTTAATTTTGTATGGATTTGTCCAATGACAAGTACAGCAGAGACAATGAGAGAGTTAAATTTCATCAGAACAGCTTGTTAATTTAAGTTCTACAGAAGAACTATAATTTTAAAAAATCTTCACGAAAGGAGGATGGGCCACCAGAGCATAACTATGAGTCAGTAGCTCTATCCATGTCCTCAATACTGACAGAGGCAATTTGACAGATTTGTTGTGAATTTATGTTAACAAAATCAGTGACTGGTATTTCAGAAGAGAAAGCTTTTATCAATTCTTAGAACAATCTGTTCTCTGCAATATCATCCTTCTAGATTAAAAAATCTGCCATTTAACAGGAGACCATCTTGAGCACAAAGTGAGTGCTCACACTGCAATATTGGTGAAAACATTCATTAAATCAGAGCTGGTTCACAGGTGTATTGCTGTCATGACTGTGGATTCAAATCTTCCTACTGATCTCTGAAAAACCGCTTTTTTTTTCAAAAAGCCTTTCAGATATTTAAAAAACTGATCCAGATGACCAAGTAAAGCATTTCCTGTATTTTTCTCACTGAGATTTGTAATAAATAGTGTGTTTTGACTTCTATTCCTGGATCAATTGTTTTAACTGATGAAATAAATAGCACATCTGTGAATGCACACACACACCAATCTTAAAGTATTGAACAAGACTCAACTGCATTCTTCCTGAAGAAAACTTCTAAGATCTGTGGCTTATGGCAATGTCTGACTGTGTCAGACAAATTATTTTTAAGATGCAGTGAAAGCAGTAGCTGTTTAAACACATTTATGTTACAATGCTTAATTTACAGATGCTCTACCCAAAAGCATCCCTTTCACACCTCTAGCAGTAACAACACTGTATTTTTTTCTCTCACACCCCACTACTGTATGACTATAAACTTACTTCTCAGCCTTCCAAATCCCATATTTTAAATTCACAATTGTTGAATGCATGGTGACTATTAAAAGTATTTAGTTCCAAACTCAGTTCCTCTAATTAATGAGCTTGTCTGCTACTAGTAAGAAGTGATGCCCCTAAAATAGAAAGAAAACAATATGCAGGCTTCCTCACCCTTCTCTCTGTAACCAACCAAATCTCATTTTGCATCAGTTTTGAGTGATCCAAATAACACAGCAGCTGAGATACCTTAATGAGTTGTGACAATTCTGGCAAAGAAAAAAGGTGGGATATAATTGTGTCAGCTTGCTGATATGTTTGATTTCTACAATGCATCATCCATTCTTCTCAGTCAGTCACATTTTTCCCTGCTGAATTTTTTAACATGATGTTGACTCAATCAGCAGCACCTCTACATGTCCAATAGCACTTAACAGATGTGTCACAACTAGCTTTTTACTTGGCTGCTGAAAAGAACACTAATTACTTGTATAAACCAATTCTACAATAAGATAAAATACTTTACTGCTTTGCATTTCTGTTTGCCATTTTTTACTCCAGTGGAACTCATTTGTTGCTCATACACATCCCTGACTACCAGTCTGTACTGATGCCTCCACACAGTGCACAACCACAGTACACTCAGCACAGCTGAATGCTGCCTCAGAAAGCTGGTGGCCTGTTCATCTGACCTGGTGTGATACCAGAACTCAGAACTCCCACATTTTATGTAAAGATTCCACTCACCGACATGTATTTCATCTGCAAGATTGCACATTAGTCCAGTGTTCATGACAAATCTCACAACCAGCTTTGTGTATTAAAAGAAACAAATATATGCAATGCAACTGAAATCACTGGCAATCCAAACCCTCACTTATTAAAAAAAAAAAAAAAAAAAAAGAAGAACAACTTTTCAATGGCATAGGCTCTTATTCAATTACTACAGAGTTTGTAGAAATTAAACTGCAATTAGTCTTAGCTCTGGCTGCTCCACTTTCTCAAGAAACAAAGTACAGGGACTCCATTATTTCCCAAATCTAAACACCAAGTCACTGATTATAAGTCTTCTACAACATTGTACTAGACATAAAATCCCTTGTTCAGTACTATTTAAGTATTTTGGATAAGGAGATACAGCACAGCATGCTTTCTGTTTAAACCACACAAAAAGTAACAGAATTAAAAGTAAACTTGGGAAATTGAGTTTGGATTATTCAGAAAGCAGTGAAACAGTTTTACAAGCTCCAGAACTGCACAATAGAATAAAAGTACTGAGTTTTTTTCCAAATAGGATTTGGTATCAAAACTTGAAGGGGTCAGAAATAAGCTTTAACACTATCCAATTGAGACAGCTGTTGTCACCTTACTGATACTTTCATGACAACACATAGTAAATCTGCCACTTCAAGCAGGAAATCAGTTATATGAAGTCTTTATGTGTAACAGCATTCAAAAACTCTCAGCACAATATTCTCCTGTATGTGAACCACAAAAGAAAACAGAAATTTGAAGACTTCAAAATTCTTAGAATACAGCAATTTTTTTTAAAAAAAGTAGAGTATAACAACAGCAAAGACTACGTTATCAACATAGGCTCACAATACAAAAGCAAGAAATTAGTTACTAAGGTTTCCACCATTCCCAGGAACACATCCATTTTACATAGCACTTGATGATGGCTAGTTCAAATTATTACTCTGATTTAGTCCACTGCTGAAATTTTACAGAGTCCATCAAATTAAACTATATTTGTTTCACCAGTTATAGGTATTTGCATGGCGTATTTCTGAAAAAAATTCCAATAGAAGGTCACTGTACCAAGGAGGAGACCCAAAGACACCACTGCCACAGAAAAGCAGCATTTTTCCCTCAGAACAGGCTATTATGATCTTGATGTACAACATAATTATATAATAAGGCTTACGGAGAATGACCAGCAGACAGAGAAACAGTGTAAGGAAATGCCCTGGCAGGGGCAATTTTCCATTTATCTCTGTACAAGACCCTTATTCTCATCTAGCTCTGAGCTATTTACATGATACAGGAAGATGTATATTATACTCTGTAAATGTAATGCAACGTTATGATCCACTAATGACTGTGAAGCACTTGGATAGCCAAAAATATATTTCTTAGTGCATTAAAATATCAAATAAGTTTCTGTTGGGATTTGACCCTCTTCTGTGGTTACTTACAATGGCATCAATCTGTTCAAGGGTCTTCATGAACTGCTCTGCAGTTCCTTTAATCCTCTTATCCAGCTGTTTTAGTGCTTCTGCTTGGAGATCCTTTGCTAAAAATCCCTGAAGAAGAAAAGACAAAATTATCCTATACCCTACACAATACTCACCTTAGAAAATCTGTCAATCTACAACAGCAGAAAACATCTTTTACTATTTCTGTACTTTCAAGCATGATAGGGACTCAAATCTTAACCTGTATTCTTCTGTATTTTATCAATTCTTGACATGGTAAATATAAGATCTGTTAGGTTTACTAAAATGATAAACATGTAACAAACTAGACATTTTTCCAGATATAAAGAATGGAAGTTATCCCATAGGAAACAATATTTAACTTTATCCAAACAGTGCCATGTCTCTATTTTGCAAACTCATAAATGGCATTTGGAATTCACTAAGAGTTATTATTATTACTGACTCTTGGACACTTAGGAGGGGCAGCCTATTTCTTACTGACTACTTAAAACCTCCAAACTGTTTTGTTTGTTTGTTTGGTTTTTTTTTACATAGAAATACCTACAAAACTGCTTTGCAAAGATAAAAAGTGATACAAAACTGGCATACCTTCTGGATACTTGTGAACTCTTTATTAACTTCCTCTAACTTATTAGCTATTTGCTCCACTGACTTCTCCAAATCTTTTAACTTCTTTAATTCAGCCTCTTCTTCTGGACTATTCTGTGTATTCAAAAGTACAACATTCACAACTAAGGAACAAATAAAGATACAATGCAGCTAAAAAGCAACAGTGCTGATACAGACATAAAGCCTTCTGAGGGTTTAAAATACACACTACACTGTGGCTATTCTTTCCATATTTCAATAACTACCAAATAAGCTTCTTCCAAAGCTTAATTACAAATATACTTAAACCACCAATGTAAATAAACACATTTAATGAGATTAATTTGAAGGAAAAAGGGAAAGTGACATTTTTTTTTCTTTTTATCAATTTACCATTTCTAAAGTATAGGCAATATTTACATCATAAGATCATTATCTCATCCTCAAGGTGCAAAGCCAGCCACAAATCATTTCACCACAAATAACCCAGATGATCAAGACTCAGTAGCTACTGGGGAAAGTTGGGAAAGTTTTTTTTTAACTTATTAAAAAAAAAGATGAGCAGATAAGGTCATCAGTGCACAGAAAGTTCATGAGCACTGACCACAGATTAGCCAGAGTCCTGTCAATAATGTAAAGCAGAAGCCAGTCAATAATATAATTTCAGAAAATCATAAACTGCAGTTATTTGCAGTGTAACATGAGACTGAACTCAACTTTGTGGATACGTGTACAAAATCAGGTTAATGCTCCAGCTTGTTTCTGTGTTCAGCAGTTGACTTAGTGACAAAAATGATGATAGTTTAAGGGGAAAAAAGATCCCAAAGCAATACTTACCCTTTTCCCAATCAACATGACTTTGCAACCATTTTTAACACCAAGTGCTGATAATGGTTGTTCCAGTTCTTTCAGAGACTTTCCTAAACAAACAACAAGAGAGGAAAAAAACAGTTTAAGTAGAGTTAGTGGCATAATAATGTCTTTTTGAAGACATTGAAAACCTGGACACCTGATGAAAACCCATCCTCTATAAGAAACATGGCAGATTTATAATTTACCTTTGTATATCAGTTTTTGAAAAGGAACTGGAACTCCAGTGACTTGTTCAATAAGTATAGCCATGTCTTGTAGTGTAGGTTCACCATCTTCTCGCTGAGAAGCAACTTGAATACTGTGCTTTTCATTGCCTAGTAGAAACACAGATTAACAGTAACACCTATTATAACCTAGAAAATATTACAGAGAGAATTCATCTCTAATACTTATCACCATTAATACAGAAAGCTATCAAATGTCAGGTTCTCACGTAGAATCATAATTTTCAATCAAATTATTCTACTGTGTTTCCTTCCTCTTGAAGTGATTGACCTCAGATGAAAATTTTGGCTTACATTGGAATAACCAGAAGAGCTTTACTGGGTGTATTTTACTGGCATAATTTAGCTCCTGCTAAATATTATTCCCTATCTCTTTTTAAAAGTACAGATGGTGTCCAGACATCCCAGAAGCTAACACATGAAAGCCCGCACCTTCCTGATGTATTCCATTTCCTACTTGTAGGAACTTCTGATGACATGAGACTTTGGTATCTGAGACAATTATCACTTCCTTTGCTCCCTCCTTCTCAAACACGAGAAACAAGCAAACACTGTCTACCCTGTTTCATCTCCACCAACCAGAGAGTATTCTCAGAGTACAAAAACTATTTCTCCCCCATATAGTACTGATAAGCAGACATAACCACTTGGAGAAGTCCCATCTTATCTGTCACCTTCCACTTCCTATTCAGACTCCCTAAGATTACTTGCATACAAACAGGAGGTAGTTCTTAGGGGAAAAAAATTATTAATCTCTGCTTTGCAACAGACCCTTTCTACAAACCTCTGCTCCCACACAAAGTCTGTCAATCTGAAAGCACCCACAGTAATCAATGACCCCTCAGATCAAATGGAACTCTCTGAAGACACCAGGGAGCACATGAATCATGATGATTCAAACAAATTATTTCACAAAATTCCTAACCAAAGACTCTTAAATAAAACTACCAGGTGACAAAGGAAACATTTTAATAAAACAATTTGAAATACAATTTGAAAATACAAATGAGAATCAGAAATAAACAACAAGCTTTGGAGATGGAAGCAACATTACCAACACAGGGTAAAAGAACCAAAGGCAGAATTTATTATTTTTTTAATACAATAAAAAATTACTAAGCTTTGCTAACAAAACTCAGCAGAAGATCTTGCTATCTTCATTCCTCCTACTGTCTCACTTAGATCCACTCCAAAATTCAGCCTGGTGTTTCCCATCTTATATTTAAAAACTGTGGAGTTCAAGCTATTCTCACCCCTTTACAGTAAGGTTTTATATTTGTTTATAGATACATCTTCCCCTCCACCTTCTTCTCCCTCCTCTGGTTTTTCTTTTCAAGGTGGGGGAAAAGCCCAACTCAGCTGGCCTTTGAGTGACCCACTCCATCAGGTCAGCACCCATCTGTCCTACCCAAGAAAGCACTCTCTGTTACAGTCTTGCAGCTCACTAGCTGCAAACATCCAAGCCTCTTCAACAAACCAAAAGAAACCCTACTGTTAACATGCAGTGCTGACTTCAGCAATATATTTCATCTAAATGAAGACTACACAAACAGCAGAATCACAGAATGGACCAGCTTGAAGGGACCACAGCGGGTCATCTGGTCCAACTTCCCTGCCCAAGCAGGGTCATCCTAGAGCACGTGGCACGGGATGGTGTCCAGGCAGTTCCTGAACACCTCCGGTGACAGAGACTGCACAACCTCACTGAGAACAGCCTGACTCCATCTTCTTGGCATCCCCCCTTCATCTATTCATTCACATCCATGCGGTCCCCTCTGTCATCTCCTGGAGGCTGAACAGGCCCAGCTCCATCACTCTTCAGAGAGATGCCCCAGTCCCCCCGAGCTCCTCGTGGCCCCCAGCCGACCTCTGCTCTGCGCTCCCTGGCGAAGGCGGCCGTGTCCCCTGTCCCGCTGCCACCCGAGCAGCACAGCTACGCCTGCGAGCCAGCTGGAGGAGACCCGGCAGGCCGCGGCCAGTGGGGAGCGGAGCGTCACGGCAGCAGCCGGGACGGAGCCCGGGCTGCACGGACCCCGGGCCGTGCCCGCCGAGGCCGCCCTGCCGCGGTGCAGCCGCGGCCCGCCCGGCGCCGCGCGGGGATGGCGGGCACAGGGGCGGGAAGGGCGGAACGCGCTGCCCGCCCCGGGCGCTTACTGTAAGTGATGGTGACGGTCACCGGGGCGCCGGGCGCCGCCATCTCGGCCCGCCACAGGAACCGTCGGCGGCGCTGGCGGGGCGCGCCCGGAGCGTCACTTCCGCGGCTGCGGCCGGGAGCGCCCGCGGCGGGAGCGGCGCCTCTTCCCGCCCGTCCCCAGCCGGGCTCCGCCCCTGCCGAGCCCCGCGCCCGTGACGCTGCCGGCTCGCCCGCTGCCCCCTCCGATGCGAAAAACGCCACACAAAGCGATCTGCTAGTCTACGTGATTTTATGTCTCCATGGAATACATAAAGATAACCCGAGCGGTTTTCAAGGTTACAAGTACAGCCGCATAAAAGTCTCAGGACTGCAGTAGTTTAAAAATTGCGTTCATTTCTTTTATCAAACAGGCGTAGTAATAAGGGAGCTATTTTACAGAGAGTAAGCAGCAACGTATAGGCTTAGTTTCAAGAAACAGAAACATAACACAAAGTCAAAATAAACCTCAGCTATCGACAACCACCACTAGTCTTCACGTTTTACTTTGTCCATAAGACACAGAAATCAAAACCTATCAGACTGACTGCTTCCACTGAAGGAACTGGGATGAATTTTCCATTAACAGAAATCAGTAGTAAAACAACTTTCTCCAAAGAAAGAACACCACCAGCCACTCATATTGCGTTCTAGGATGTAGTGATATTAAGGTTACACTGGAAAGACAAGTTCTCCAGAATTTTAAAATAAAAAAGATTCTTAATACAATTTGAAAAGTACAGTTCCATTGTACGCATTGTGCTTTTGAAACATTTATGTTGCAGGGATCTTTGGCAACCCAAATTCATCCACCAATACGCCATCCTGTAGGAAAGAAAAAGAAGCAATGGGTTAATAAGCCTCTAACAGCCACAACACTTCACAGAAGCTTCCTTACTACTTCTATAAAGTCTCTATCTGCAATTGCCACTGTGTGACAGCTGGAATCAAAACAAGTGCATCACTTCTTCCTCACTATGAAGCTCTATTAAAGCCCCAAAAGCAAACATACAGAAGCTTTTCTTATGGTTTTCAGACTAGAGCTGTAATGGTACACTTAAATTCTACTGGCAGTCTGACGGTGTTTGATAGGAGTGATAAAATGTCATTCTAGTGATTTTACACATAGTTAAGAGCACCCAGTACACTGTAATCTCAAATTCTCTGTATGCAGCATTCATACATAGATAGCATACATAACATGCTATAACATAAGCACACTTTTTTCTTCAAAGTATTAAGGAACCTAAATATCAAGCAACCAACACAAATGTGATTAACTCAAACCAAGCAAAAATGTATTTTGCTGTTAAAGATCAAAGGACTCACTTTGTTTTTTGTGTCCGTAGGAGTGACCTCTGGGATTGCTGGAGCGGATGCAGCTTCATCTAAGTAGGAATTGTCTTCATCAGCTAAAAGCTCGTCACCTAACGCATCCAGTTCTGAAATTGAATTATGTAGGTTGAAACATTATGCAAGAAGTTCTTTTTTGCAAGAGGAAAGCTGCTCTTAGAGAAACTCAAGATTTTTACTGAAGGCTTACATTCAGACTCACTTCGTGTCAGTCATCAGTCAGAAACACACACACACTGGAGAGAACCTTCTTCCCTGCCTTGTAGCATTCCATTGGAATCTCATGTTTGTCTATGCTCTTGTTACTTTTCTTAAAGGAAATGCAGCTTTAATGTTTTTAAAAAGCTATCAAAGCTTTTAAAAACACATTTAAAGCATTTGACCAAGGAAATTAAAAAAATCACTATATAACAGTATGATGATTTTTATGTTCAGTAATATTAAAAAATCATCTTTCCCCTTCCTAACCTGCTTCCAAATCATCTTCATCAATGTCTGGTGTTCCATAGCTACGACTCAGCGCCTCCTGGACTTCATTGGCCTCTTCCATCATATCTTCCAATTGATCTTGTATGTCCTGAAGCAAGAATAATTTTCAATTGGTACATATTTACTCAAATTCAGTTTAGTAATTCCAACATACAAAGCACTCAGTTCTTTTAATTTTTTTTCAATAAACCATTTTTCTGAAGCACTATTAATACAAGTCAAAGCACACACATTCAGGACAGGAGTACTCGAAAAGCATAAAAGGTATGAAATTTAGACATATTTACCATCTGGAAAATAAGCACTAACCTGAGTTGTGCCACAGCAGATTTTAGAAGATACATTAGCATATTTACTGGCACTGTACTTGAATACAGGTAGGGAAACAATACTTGCCTAAAGGTTTACAATGCAGGTTTACAATGCAGAACAGGAAAGAACTTAAAGGAATTCAGCACTGGCATTGGGTAAGAGCTTAAGTGCAGCATACTTCAAATTATATTTAGAGATCTCATGGGAGATTTTTTATGCGTTTTCTGAAGACAGGGTCAGCCCTTGCTGATTTTTAGTTAGAGGTTTGGTTTTTTTGTTTGTGTTGTTGTTTATTGCTGTTGTCTGGGGGGGAGGGTTTGTTTGGTTTTTTGGGTTTTTTTTTGTTTTAGGTTTTGTTCTTATTCATCAGGCAGTACCTTGAACTGGGAGGGTAAAGGACTTATCTGCATGTTACTAGTACAGGGAAACAAAAAGGGACAAAAAAGCCAGAGCAGGAAGTACCCCTAACATTCATGCTGAAGTGCAAGGAAAGAAGAGGAGAGATTAAAGATTAGCTCAGCAAGGAAACAATAATCGCTGTAAAAAGGCAAACCACTGTTTGTGCAGTACCAGAAAAATCAGGAAGAAATTATGATGGTGGTCCCATAAAAAAAGCAGACAAACTCACATGAACAAAAACAGTCATCTTGTCTTGAAGTTCATAGTCCATTCATCATTATTTCAGCATGATTATTTTTGTTCTTTATTTATTTAAACTATAAAAGCTCACCTCAATTTGATCAATCTTGACTTGCTTGTAAGCTTTCTTCATTTCTTTCACGCCCAGTTTCATTGCATCCACCTAGAAGAAACATCATGCTTTGTTTCTGATGTAGCAAAGATTAAACAAATTAAATAAGTATGAGATAAACAAACTGTTACCGTTGTCTTTGTATCCTTCAGTGCCTGAATAGTGTAATTAGCTTGTTCCATATTAAAAGACTGCTGTGATAGATTATCCCTCTGTTGTTCATACCTGTTTAAAAAAAAAGGCAAATATTGACTTTAAAACACTACACTATTTATTACCACAGACATTTTATTAAGAGTTGAAAAACCAGTAGCAGTAGTCCAAAGATAGGAACAGATTTGTTGCTTTTTTTTTCACTTACTATACATAACTGAAGAATGAACAGCTTCATAAAAATCCAGCCAGTATGCATTTCTGTGCACTTGAAGCCAACAAAGCTATTCCTGAACTAAGCTTTGTTTTAACTGACAGCAACACTGTATTTCCCTAGACTGACAAAGTAGGTGAGGATACAGCAAAAGTTTAATCACCATAAGGCAGACATGCATGCCATGCTCATTAATGCTGTAAAAGGAATGGAAGAATTGGCAGATGATCCAAACCACAGTGGCTCCACACTGGAGTTTTTCAGGGCAGGGAAGAGGAGGATAGGGTACCAAAAAGAAACCTTTAAGACTAACCACAGAGAAAAAAGAGACTTTAAAAATTAAGGAATCATCTTTCTTAAAGCTAAACTTGTATCAAATTAAGAATGTAAACTATGTCAAGTTAAGCAAAGAATGAAAGCATAAAAATGAACCGTGAGTCCCTCTAACATGAAAAGCAGGAGGTCTGAAAGACAAGGAGGATCCACATGCAAAACCTTCTGGACAACTAATGACTGCATCTATTTCTGTTCCACCAGATCAGAAAGAAATGACTGAGGGATATGACAGTAGCCTATTATGAGGGGCCCAGTAATCCCACCAAGGAAGATTAGCAGACAGCATAATCAAGAACCAGGGAAAAAAACCCTAAAGCCAGAATCAAGCAGTCCTCATTGCATCTAACACAAGTACCACATACCTTGCCATATGGTATTTTTGACTGTAAAAGTTTACTAATACTTAACTGTTGCCATGTATCACAGTGCATCAAGTCACATTTAAGTAATTGAGTGAGTCCATAAAGGTAAAATTCATCTGAGGGACATGAAATGAAAGATGATGGGAGCTTTGGCTCAGACAGCTTCTAAGATTTCCAGTTCATGGAAATGAAACAACGAAACATTCCTGAACATTTGCCATGTTCTGGTATCCTTTCCTTTGGATCTGTTGCTGGATACTTTCAAGACAGTACACAAGACAAGACCAGACCACAGGATCATCTATCCTCTCTATTTGGGGGTTTCTGCATAGACATAATTCCCTGCACTACATCCACTCAAGTCCTTAAAGGTGTCCATAGAGAACAGGTAAATTTCCAGTAAACCAGAGCAAGGTCATCAAATACAAAATTTACAGCAATCAATTAGTAACATAAAATGAGGCAATCTCTCAGAAAGTTTAGGAGCCAAACATATTTGTAATAATGAGCAGACCCAGGTCATCTTGTACCAATCCAAATTTATATACTGGCATATAAATTCATAAATATGCTGGTGCAAAATATGTAAGGAGATACTTCTGAAAGGGTTCTTCAGCATTTTGCTTTAAAGAGTGCTCAGGAGAGTACTGGAAAGACAAATAAAAGTGTGCCACCGCCCATTAAAGAAAACAACTTTTTATTAACCACAAACTGAGAACAGTCTCAACTTACATTCGCTTCTGCTTTAACACTCTTAATGCTTTCTGCTTTACTGTATTCTGAAAGAAACAATAGTGTTACATTAGATAAAATATCTGACTTTACAGTTGATTATGCTGTTTAAACCTAATGCATTGGATTTAAGTTTTCCAAGACTCCTCAGTTACTAGTGCCAAGAGTTTAACAATAGTTACATTCAGCATTTGGCCTGCACTAATGATGAACAAAACAGGAGAGTACACAAAGCTTCTCACAGAAAACACTTTCAGTTTCTAGCTATTGATACATGTTTTCAGTAAGGAAAATAAAACATCAAATTTAGTCCATCATAACTATCTTTCATTAACACATTTTAATGGTCAGCATAAAATAATATTGCAACATGTACTTGAACAATACTGTTTATATCATATATGTTTATTTTCAGATACATTTTATATTGTAAGTTTATGCCCTTGAAAAACAGGTTGCCCTGCTACCTCTTTAGGCATAGTGTGGAGCTTTTTATTTTGGATGAGAAACAAAACAGCCTCTCTGCCAGACTTAATTCAGGTAATGAGGAAGAAGGGAAATAAGTTACTTCTCACAGAGGAATTACATTGTACTCTGAAACAAATAAAAACCTGTAAGACACCGCTCAAAGATGTACATCTAATAAAAATAATCCTGCAGGATCTTATCTCCGATGTGTAGGGCAAGATGCAGTTTTAAGAACCTGATGAACTGGCTAAATCACATGACAAGAAATGTGAGTCACATCCTCTCATGCTCAAATTCCACAGAAGATTCTTACCTTTGCAGGTCCCTCTCTCATTTTCTTCATTTGATCCTTATACTTCACTAGTTCTGCATCAAGCCTAGCAATTTTCTTGTCAATTGACTCAGCTCTGCTATCCACCTTTAATAATCAGGGGGGAAAAAAAAGAAAACAATATTCATTGAGGTTTTATTCAGGTATGGGACAAAAAAAAAGAACAGCCTCCGTTGTGTTGTGTTTCTAACTGAGTTGTTTCTTGACTCATTGGTTTTATAAACAATTTAGATTTTGCGAATCTAGTGAAATAACTTCTACAAGGAGCTCAAGAAACAACACTCTGAGGCTGCAGGAAGCTCTGCCATTGTAACATGTTCTCATCATTTTGAGATGCTCCCTTGCAAGCCCACTCAAGGCAGTTCTCCATTCCAGAACTGGTCATACACAGTGCCAGGGACCAAAGTGGAATGGAGAACTTCTAGGTGTACCCAGCTGGCATTCCATAGAGTTCTCATTTGGGATATACTTTAAACCCTCACCGTAAGAGGGTTAAATATGACAATTACATAACTAAGCATGGGTTCAAGTAGCATACACAAAGTCACAAAAGGCCTTTTTAAAATTAACTGACTACCCTAGCATTTCTCTGGAAACAACAAAATAAAGTTTATTAACTTCTCATTCCAAGAAGCCTCCCTAGGGATTAGATTATAATGACATTCCAATTATAGCATAAGACAGATCAGTGCAAATTTACAATTCTGTCTCGCTAATGGTGTGGCTAAGCATGTACAACTATGTTGATATTGATTTCAGTGGGGTCACTGAAATCCCTGCTTTATGACAGCAAAATGCATTTGCCAGAGGCATCCTGAGTGGAACATCTGATGTGAACGTTCCATACAAGACATTAAAGTGCTTGGGCACAGCCAGCATTGAAAATTTTGTATTAAGCTTTCTATTATCCAAATAGTTTACTAATAGCAAGAAAGAAAAAAAATGTGATTTTAGCACTCCTCAAGATCTTTATCAGCTCATTGCATCTTTCAGATCAGCCTCCACAGGGAAAAAAATTATTTATTTATGTAATGGTTCTTTCAAGCAGTATTAGCAGGAAACAGAGACAGAACCTCCCACATTGACTATGTAAAAATTTCACACACCCATGACACAGGACCTCAGCTTTTAAAAATGAGACTGGATACAAGAAGAGAGAATGGATCCAGTTTATCCAAAAAGCTAGACTGAGCATTAGGACTTGAAGAGCTTCTGTCTCTTACTCACAAATAAGGCACACTGAGGAACATTTCATTGCTACAGAGGGGCCCCAATTTACACAAAAGAAAGGGAATTTGAGGTTTTACACTGTTGTCACAACTATTAGCCTTTTGTTCCTATGTTTCCTATTTACTACTCTGAAAAAAACACAAACTTAAGAGTATTTTTTCAAAGAAGAAAATTTAAAAACTATTAATGCTTCACTTCCTGGAGCACCCTTCCTCCTACAGGCCTTGTGACAGCTTTGAGTCACTCACTGACTCCACCTCCAAGCATAAAAACCCCTGCCTTTAAATACAATGAATTTTAGATAACTAAACTTGTCTACACAGGAAAGAACATCCAAAACATAGGCATGATTACTGCCTAAGAGTTGTCTATGTTTTTAACAAATGTTGTATTAATCACTGCTCACCTAATAGATTTCTAAACTGCCCTTTAATAGCTAATTACCACTGAACTAGCATGGTTAAGAGTTCTTACAAAACAATTTGGCTCTTTCAAAAGGTGGAGCAAAATATGTCTAAGACAGAAAACACCCCAGAAGCAATAGCAGCTGAGCTTCCAAACTGCTGAATTTAACATTGTAAAGAAATAATAGAAGTTTTTTAATACCTCACAACAACTCTCTTCAGTAATAATTCACGTGAAATTTAAAATAAACAATCTAATCATGTCTGTAGTTTCAACAAGACCTATCCTAGAGACTCCACTGTTGTGAAAAGCCTTCCACAAATCAGACAGATTACTACATATACCTTGCCACAAAAAGTTATTTCATAAACTTCAAACTACTAAAACAAAGTGTTTCTCCCTGTGCTTACTAGTAACCACTAGTAACCACCCTGCAAGTCATCACTGGTTGCCAAAGTATTCACATGCATAAAATAAACCCAGAATTCTTCTTTTCAGTTAATCTGCTGTTTTGCATAGTCAAACTTTCAGACCGTGCAATTAGAAACATCTAGAAGAAGATCAAAACAATGTTCAGCAGGATGTTTTGAGGGGAAAAAAAAAATCTCCTAATTTCCTGGTGTTGCCAATCAAAACATCTATTTAAATTACACTTTTATGCACCCTAAAACTCCTCTAGGATTGAACAAGCTCTTAGCAGAAGACAAACTGCTCACCTATATAAATTTTCTTTTGATTTACCTCAACATTAGAAAATGGACATTAATTTAGAACTGGCAAAAGCAGCATGAAAAAATCTAACAGACTAATAAGGAGTCAGTTGTTGTGAGGGAAACAAGGCTTCCTGCTCTTCCAATTATATTGCCAAAATAGCAAATTTAAGCACTTAGTATCTCAGATAGATTTTGGAGTTCAAGTCATCCACCAAATTTATTGCTGTTTACTGGCAACAATGGGAAAATTAATCCTGATTTTCAATCAGGTGCTTTATTCACTGTTCCAACAAAATATATTTAGAGTTATGTTTGGGCTTAATACTGCTAAAGAGCAATACAGATTTTTGTCAGTAAGATAAAGTATTGGGACAAACATTATGAGCACTTCTCTCTCCCCATACCAGCCAATGGCATACACAAGAGACTGACAGGTAGCACTGACAAATATTAGGTATTTCATTTATTGAGTCTCTCCACTGGGCAGCAAAGTAAATCCTCTGTGAGGAAAACTGTAATTTTTCCATGGAAACTGTTTGTTGTCTGGTTCCAATGACAAAGCTTAGTTAACCTACATTTATCCCACAACTACTACTGACCTTTGTTTACTGACAGTATACTCAAGAAACTCCACTTTCCTTCTTCGTGTCTTAAAATTAGCTGACAACAAAAGGAGCTGCAAAACCGTGCTATGCTTTTCTTAATGAACTTTAAAGTTAAAAAAAAAAAACAACTATGAAATTACAGTAAATCTGAACATGTTTTCTTAACCCACTTTGCAGGCAGGCTAACACAACAGTTGTAAAGTGCTTTGCCATGTGTTTCCTGAGCATTTCTTATTTGGTCTGAGCTTGCTTATCTGTCCATCTGCACACACCTTTGGCATCGACCCTACAGCAACCTTACTCACCCCGGAGAGACAGAACACTCTTCTGCACTCTTCTGGACAGGGAGACTGATCTTCTTGCTCCTGCCTTGCTACAACGAGCCACGGCAGGAGTTGGCTAGTGCACCTGGAGAAATCCTCAGATGGGAATGCTGAGAACATCCATGAGGATGCAAGGGGAGCCATGCCTTCCACCGTGCGCCCCCGTGTATGGGAAGTGTTATGAACAGGAAGTGCTCCCAGGCGCAGGACACAAACGCAGGCGTGGGTGGACGGACACACAGAGGTACATCCATCCCTGTGCCCGTGTGCGGACACCCACACACGCTCACCCAAACACCCCGCGAATTACCCATCACAGCGCTCGGGGACCGGCCGGCTGCGCTCCGAGTAACCCGCTCTGGGGGAAGGTGTCCCTGCCCACGGCAGGGGGGCTGGAGCTGGGTGATCTTTAAGATTCCCTCCAACCCAAGCCATCCCGCGGTTCTGCGATATGCATATACCCACACACAGACACACACAGACACACAGACACACACCCCTATGCACCGCTGCGCTCCCGAGGGCACTGAGGCGCTCCCGCGCCGGGACGGGTGCTCACCTTCCCGATGCAGTCGGTGAGGCTGGGCGGGGGCTCCTTCGGCTTCGCCTTGCCGAAGAAGCGGTTCATGGCGGCGGTGCCTCAGAGTCGCCCCTGTTCCCGGCCGACCCGGAACGCCACGGCCGGCCCGGAAGGCCGCGGCCGAGCCCGCCCCGCGGAGGCGGGGCCGGGGAGAGGAGCCGGGGGAGCGGGGCCGGGGGGCGGGGCCGCGGTCCCGGCAGAGCCCCGAGCCCGCAGCCCGGGGCGCGCCGCGCTCCCTCAGCCCGGCCCCGAGCCCGCAGCCCGGGGCGCGCCGCGCTCCCTCAGCCCGGCCCCGAGCCCGCAGCCCGGGGCGCGCTGGGTTCCCTCAGCACACCCCTGTATCCAGCCAGCTGCCGGGCTTGCCCCGCCCGCCGGCAGTGTAGCATCACCCCCATAACGTCACTTGAGCTGAGCGGCCAAAAATGGCAGGAAAACTATATATAAAGTGTACCAAACCCGCGCTATGAATGCGAGTGCCTGAAAGGAGGGTGTAGCCAGGTAAGAAGTGACGTGACAAAAGGTCACAGTCTCAAGGTGCACCAGGGGAGGTTTAGGCTGGATATTAAAATGGTTTCTTCACAGAAGGGGTACTTAGACATGGGAATAGACCACCCAGGGAGGTGGTAGTGATGCCTTCAGTTTTAGCTTTCATATTTCCCAGATGCTGTACTGCTTTAGTGTTTAATTCTGAACTTCATATAAATTGTATTAATAAGTTCTCTTCACAGCTTAGTTAGACAAAACAATCCTTTTCCAGCCTGAGAACCAAGGACACCATTGCAGCTTTGGGCCCAAAAAGTATAAACAGAGAACTGAGGAGAGCAATATGCCAGGATGGGTCTTCATAACCTGAAGCTGTAATTAACAACCTGACAATTGACCCCAATATGTAAATGGATCAAAACTTCTAAAAGTGTAAAAACTCATCGTCAGTCGTCCCTCTTGTGTCCATCTTGGGCAGAGCCACAGCCAAGCTCTTGTACAGCCCAAGGTGTATCCTTTGTAGGCCTTTTAGTAAATACCTACTTTATTCCCTCTTAATTCTGTTTAGCCTCTGTTCCAGGCGATTCTCTTTAGGCATCAGTTCTGTCACTGTCTGTGGAGGTGTTTAAGGAAAGAAGGGATGTGGCACTCAGTGCCATGGTCTAGTCAACATGCCAGTGTTCAGTCATAGGCTGGGCTCAGTCATCTCAGAAGCCTTTTCCAACTAATGGATTATATATCATATATCTTTTATTTATTTTTTTATATTAAGAACACTTTTTTTTTTACATCAGTTACTGAGGACCTAACATGTCTTTAGGCTTCACCCACTGATCAAACTGGTCTGATGTAAGGAACCCCAGCTTTATAGCAGCTTCTTTTAACGTTGTCCCCTCTTTGTGCGCTGTTTTGGCAATCTTGGCTGCTTTATCATATCCTGTCACAAAACAAAACCAACAGGTTATCCATTTGTAATTTTAAATGATTCATCAGAGGTGAGAGAAAAGTGGGACACAGTCTTTGGAAAACTATTTGCTAGGTATTACTATTACTGCTTAACTCAATTTACAGGAAATGCACACCAAATGTTTACTCCTTATCTGAAGTGAAAGTAAATTTTGTTATTCTGGTATTAATTAATTTAGATCAAAGATTTATGGAAATTTCTCCTTTAAAGAAACCTCATATTATAATCTTTCACTTGACCTCTAATAATGATAATTTAGGAAAACAGGTACATAAATTCTCCCAATTTCCTTTTGACTCTAACCAGTTATTTTTCTAATACCCTGGCATGGCCACTGCAAGGAGAACACAGCTTTTACAACAGCAACTGATGATGTTGAAGTAAATTGACTTTTGACCTGACTTGGCCTTATAAGCATTGTGATAATACAAATGAAGTGTACAAAATAATGTTACCACAAAATATTTTGGTATGTTCTGAGTTTTTGAGCCTTAAACCTACCTATATGTGGGTTCAGAGCTGTTACCAACATCAGAGATTCATTCATCAGTTTGTTGATCCTATCCGTATTGGCTTGGATTCCAACTACACAGTTGTCAGTGAAAGAAACACACACATCTCCTAGAAGTCTTGCAGAGTTTAAAACGTTTTTAATCTAACAAGACAAAGAAAGAAATACCAATTATTTAATTCAGATACTGCTAGTTGTACATTCTGTCATCTTTGTTCACAACCAGTGCCCTCCCTGCAATTTCGATCTATTTAACGGGCTATTTTCCTTCCAGTGTCTGAAGGGGGCCTACAGGGAAGGCAGAGAGGGACTCTGTCAAGACCTGTAGTGACAGGACAAGGAGCAATGGGTATAGACTAAAAGAGGGGAAATTTAGGCTCGGTATCAGGAAGAAATTCTTTACTGTGAGGGTGGTGAGATTCTGGAACAGTATCTGAGGGATGCTGCAGATGCCCCAACCTTGGCAGTGTTCAAGTGTTCACTGAGGGTTTTTTCTGTCTGTAAGTTATCTGACTCTACAACTACTTAAAAAGTCCTAGATATGTAAAACTTTATGAACTTACCATCATGGGCTTAAAGACATTCAGTTCAAAGTGTCCATTGCTTCCTCCTACAGTAACAGCAACATGATTTCCCATAACCTGGGCTGCCACCATGGTCACAGCTTCACACTGGGTAGGATTCACTTTTCCTGGTTGTGAAAGGAGAGAAAAAGGTTACCAAAGGAGAAAGAAGGGGGAAAACCAACCAACCAACCAACCGCCTTTTTCTAAATCACATTCAATAGAAAATGTTCTGTAAAAGGTAATTTGTCTTACTCATGGGTATCTGTACACCACAGAAAATAAGGTTATTTCTACAAATGATATTAAATTGACTGCACTATTCCAGTATTTTCAGCAAGGATTTGTAAAACAAATGGCTGCTTCAGCAGTCTCCCAAGACTCTGAGAGCTTGAGGATGAGCTCAACAACTCAACATGTGCACAAGCTAAAAAGCTGTTCATTCCCACATTTCTTAATAGTCAAGAGATTATAACCTGTCTTTACATGTGCAAGTTGGCATTTCTGGGATACCCCTACCAAATCTTACTCATCTCAAGGAAAGTATTACTAATCTGTTAGAATTACTTTGTGATAAAGTTAGTACACTCTGTCAGACACAAAAAGCAAAACAGAAAAAACAAACAAAAAAAAAAAAACCACCCTGCCAAATCAAACAAACACACCAAGTTAGAGTGCCCTCCAGGCAAGTTTGTTTTATGGTTTTATAATTTTTAGACATAATCCGAGTAAGAACATTCATTGTTTGCTTTTTTTTGAGCCAAGTATGTTCATGACCTATTTCTTTTATAGTTCATGATAAAGGAAAAACAACCTTAGAATAATTTTGGATGTACAATATTCCTATGTACATACTTTTTTAGGAGAGGAAAGGAATGATTACTAGTATTATTCCTCTTCTTTTTTATCCTCCCATACAATGAGATCATTGCAGAAGGGAAAATATGAGTGCATAACAATAAGTATGCCAGGAAGTAGTGACCAAAGTAAGTTACATGACAGTATTGCTCCAATTCAGAGATTATAGATTATTTCAGAAAAGCCTTTACCTAAAAATTGTAGAGATGTTGCAATTCTAAAAGAAAGTTTTGAGAAGTATGCTTGTCTTCATAAAGCCATATTCTTACAGTTACTACACGCCCCCATACACTAGCCAACACACAGCTATGCAAGCATTTTTATGAACATAGGTTTTGGTAAAATAGGGCAGTAGATAAAACCTGAGAGAATCACAGACTTACTGACTTTTGTGACAGTGTTAGTAAACATCTGTTAAGATATAGTGGTTAAAAAAAAAAAAAAAAAAACAGGTCAATTTCTCTGCTTGTTTTCTCTGTACCTGGCATGATGCTGCTCCCTGGTTCATTTTCAGGCAGGATGAGTTCTCCCAGCCCAGAGCGTGGTCCAGAGCCCAGGAAGCGAATGTCATTAGCTATTTTCATCAGACTGCATGCCACTGTGTTCATGGCTCCACTGAGCTCCACTAAAGCATCGTGAGCTGCAAGAGCTTCAAACTTATTTGGAGCAGTGACAAAAGGCAAACCTACAGGGAGAGGGTGTAAACATCAAACCAGTGAAGCACTTCCGTGCAGACATAAACCAGACAATCAAACACATAACTAGCTTAATAAAAAAAAAATAACAAACTTGTAAGATCATCTCTTTCCTCTAGAGCTTTCTTCACAAACGTATTTCTTACACTAAATACAAAAAGACATAATGGAAGTCACTAAAATATAGAAGAGTATAAAATATGAGCATCCACCTACAACAAAGGCACAAATTTCAACCCTTCATAGTGTGTTGCATTCTAAGCACTGCTTCTGCACCACAGTTTTGTGAATGTCAATAATCTTTCTAAAGTTAACCTTAAGCATTTCTTTCATTAAATCAAGTTAGACATTTTAAATCAAGTTAGACAGTTTAGACTGTTAATTGCTGTTATGCTTTCAGTTATAAGAATAGATGTTTTTGCAGCACAGTGCAAGCATTAGGGTAAATAAGAAGCAATCACAGTGGAAGGGAACAATAAACCAGCCAGAACATAAGAAAGTTGGATCACTTAGGAGGATGCCTGCCAACAGCAAGAGCACAGGAGCAATGGAAGAACAGCTCTGTTTATGTTAATTAAATGCCTGAGATAAAAGCCTATGTTCCATGATGAAAAACATTCCTTCAACACTTTGCCCTGGAAAGACCGTCCCAACAGAATGGGGCTGTAAAATATTCCAGGCATCACTAAGGACTGACTGTGGGCTGGATTTCTTCCCCACAGAACGACTGATCTTTCAGCACCAGTTCAAAGGAGAGCAGCATAATTCCCATTACTTCCATGTGTTCTGCATTTCCTGACAAACACCACATCCCACCCAATCTGCATGGGCTTGAACTGCACAGCTGCCTTCTCAATTACAGAGATCCATCCAAACTTCTCCTTTTGTTCTTGCCAATAACCACCCTCTGTAAGAGCATAAGGAACTTCAGGAGTCTGCCCTACTCATACAACCTGCCCATACAGGATGCAAAACATCCACTGACATGGGAAAGCTTCCTAACACCACCAAAACATGCCCTGTACTCCTCCTGGCAGCTGTTGTTTACAGCAAACTACTTCTCTTTCAGGATACAAGATAGTCTTGACCCTCTGAAAGACAGTGAATAATAGATCCACTAAAACAAAAATACTGTCACTAGCAATTTCAGATTTTGCAGCAAATGTAAATGACAGATGTACACATTTGTTTGGGGGACATTTTGAAAACTGATACTGTGACATAAAAGATCTGGTTTACAGATCAAAAAACTCAAGTGCACTCTAAATTAAGTTTTAGAATCTACAAAGACAGAATAAAAAAAATCAGTTAACTTTTACTCTTTCGTATGAAAAAAAACCAGAGTGGCTTTGGAAGCATTTTTTTCCTTTTGTGCCAAGTTGCTGTAAATTAAGAGAGCCAGAGGAGCAAAGATCACGACAGAAGCATTATAGTTGGGCTAATAATAGAAGTCTGAAACTGTATCCATATCCAAAGAGCCTTGCTTGGATAAACACCATCATTTCACTCACTTTCAATGCACTGAGTATACTTTCAAAAATAAATTGCAAAAAAATCCAAAGTAGAAGGCATATAACACATGGCATTACCAAAAGCTTCACATTAAAATACAAAAACAGTTTAAGCTTATAAGAACTAAAAGATTTAGTTTGAATTTGACTGCATGTCACATACACTGCTTTACTGATAACCCAGTCCCAAATATCATTCCTCACCCGTCAGTTCAGCCACTTTAGCAGCAACTTTCTCAGCAAAGCCAATCCTTGTGTTCAATCCCGTGCCAACTGCAGTCCCGCCAGCTGCCAGCTGATACACCCTTGGCATGGTGGATTCAATCCTAGCCACGCCGTATTTAATTTGTTGCACATAGCCACTAAATTCCTTTGAAAGAAAGAAGGACAAAGTTAAGCAACAAAGGCAACAACCAAGAATAAGCATCCAGATTATTTCGATTTTTAACATGATTTGACTAATTCCTTTAAAAACCTGAAGGCATGGAACCACTCAAATGCTAAATCTAAGCATGTTTTCATTAAGAGGGAAAGTATACATCTATTAAAGGATTGTTCCCATGCTACAAAAAAATTATACATTAGACCAATCTTAATATACAAGCATATACATAATGCATCTTTCTCTCACCTTTTATCTTAGTTGTGTACTTAGCAGGATCTGATTCCATAGTAAATCAGCTCCAAGATTACATTAATGTTCTCAAAAAACAAATAGAGAAATGGATCTTAGGCTTTGCTCACTAAATTTTAGTTAGTAAAAACTCCACCTGTGCATTCTTGGAAAAAGTTCATAAATTCTTAAAAACTCCACCTGTGCATTCTTGGAAAAAGTTCATAAATTCTATCTGCTGTTCTATCAATTCAGTTTAATTCATTACTAAACTACTGTAATATAAGCCATTCCTGACAATATGATAACATTTGGCATCTTATATATACATACACACACATTTATACACACAAGATTATGTATTAAAATTTTTTATAACTTATATAATTTACAGATTACAGACAACTACCTCTTCCCCACAATGTCAGTGTAACAGAAAAACTGTCCTGTGCTATATGATAATGAAACATTATTTTAAAATAATTTCTATTTTGCTACTGTTAGAAATAAAATACATATGGAAAAAAAATTATCATGCATGTATTAAGAGTACAGCATAACCAGCGAACTCCAGTACAGACTGAAAATACTTAGGCTGAGATTCAGCCGTTTTCCTATATTTTATCCTAAACTATCAATTTAATTTAGGCATCCTTAATTTTGACTTAAGTGTGCATTTTCCAAAGAAATGCATAGTTTTTCAGTTTTTTTTTACCTGCCCGAGTGTAAGTGGAACAGCATCTTGTGTATGAGTGCGCCCTATTTTTATGATTTGGGAAAACTCTTTGGATTTCCCTTCGAGTGCATTCTGTAGCTTCTTTAGTCCAGGTAACAAGACCTCATTAACCTCCTGGGCAGCAGCAATATGCATTGCTGTTGGGAAAGTGTCATTTGAACTCTGTGGAAAAAAAATCAATAAATTAATTTACAAGCTTTTCTCACCATTGCAGCTGTAAGACGTACCTATGTCGCTTTATTTTCTTTATCTCATGAAATATTAGAAACTAAACTAAGAGTAAGTAACTTAGGAGTATTCCACAAGATCAGTTCGTTATTGATAAATCAACTTTTTATAACTACACCCACAGAAAGTTAAATTTAATAGACTGTTCATAACAACCTTGGGACAAAAAAAAAAGAATTACAATAGTAGTTATGAGAGATAGCTAACAAATGGACAGATGATTTTAAAAGAGTTGTAGGTGACTTTAAAACACGTGTTGCTTTGATAATGTTAAATCCATAGTTCACAGAATACTGAGTAAGCACAAAGGATCAGGAAGGGAAACAACCAAGTCAGTGGCTTAATCTTTCCTTCAAGGTAGGTGAAGTTTAAGAGAGAAGCATAATAAAAATGCTTACCATGATCCAACTTTTAGAAACTGGACCTATATTTAACATGCTTAAGACTGTAGCAGTGGTTGTCACAAGGCCACCACTGTCTAATATATTATGTATGAATTTATCTGTCATGAATGAATTCAAAGTTTTTAATCTGAAAAGCTCATACTGTCACTGGAAAATATCTTAAAGTTCATTTGAACTAAAAAAAAAACAGAAAATTGTTGCCCAAATTGTCCACAAAACTTTTTTTTTTTTAACCTAAACAGTGGATACAAGAAAACTCAAAATTCCCAATTCAAAGACACAAAACTTTTGAAATTAAAAGCAGTATAAAACAAGTCTAACAACCTGGCTTTTGTTAACATGATCATTCGGATGCACTGGCTTTTTGCTTCCCAGTGTGCCTCCCATTATCTCAATAGCTCTGTTGCTGATGACTTCATTAACATTCATATTGGTTTGAGTTCCAGACCCAGTCTGCCACACCACCAAAGGGAAGTGATCATTTAATTTTCCTTCAGCTACCTATAATGGAAAAACCAGAGAAAAATTGTTCCACTAGGAAAAAAAACCCATAAATCTGAACATTTTATTGCCATAATTAAAATTATGCTCTTCATTGTATTTTTAATCTACATATAGCAATTAGTGAATTTACACTAAAATAATTAAGACGTTTTTATGGAATACCAGATATTAAAAGGGAAAAAAACCACTTGTTATGCCTTTTGAAGACTGAATTGTGAAATACAGAGATATATAGAATTTGATTTCCTGTTTAAAGACATAGACAAAATATTTTTAAATGGTATTTTAGGTCATATCTTCTCTCTGTGTAACTGGACTCTGATATTTCTCAATAAAGAAATTTCATGCAGGGAAGTTCCAGACCTCCTACACCTGCAGACATTACATGTTGCATCAACGAAGCCAGCAGATGGCTGCCAGTCTCAAACACCTCCCTCCTGTAATGCATTCTCGTGTTTGATCAATATTTTTTGGAGCCTGCTGAATCTTAGACACATTCAGAAAGTTTTCTAAAAATGTGTTTGTAATAGTATCAAAATCTGTGCTCAGAAGTATCACCCCCAAGTATATTAGCCTCAGAAAAACAAAGGAGCTGTTGTCACAACTCTGAGGCTAGACAATCAGATTACCAGGATACATCAGTCCTCCTGGAATCATGCTGTTCAAGAAAGGATCTTCTGTATTTCCCATCCTGTACAGGGGCAACATTCCCACCTCCAAGAGTAAATTGATTCCTCTTTTTATTTTAGTTGTATTAGAAAATTACTTTGGAGGTGAGGGAAAGGGTATCATAGCAGGGGTGTTTTTAGAATACAATAAAGAAAGCCACAAACAACTTTCAGAATTTATGAATCTAAACTAAGGAGCCTTAATCCACCAAATCTTCTAATGCACCTTTAACTAGTGGAACGCTAGAAACCAGAAGAAGAGCCTGGATATATTCTGGAGTTCTCCAAAGCTATTGCTTCTTGGGACTTAAGGTGCTACAGCTGGTAGGAGAGGATACAGCTTCTGCCACCACTGTAATATTTTTAAGCTAGTCAGGACAATATAACTCTATTTAAAATGCTTCTACATAAGCAAATCTGTTGATTTATTCAAAGAAAAACACCTGGTATTATCACACCTCAAATAATGGTCACTCACAACTCTGAACTTGGGTGGCATTCATCAACATGCATTTGAACATTCTATCATTTCTTTGCAGGCAAGAAGGAAAATAGTAAAATGTTATATTAAATAAATGATCTCTGGAGAACAAGATTTACTAACTGGAAATGCTTTCCTCTAACAATCTGAGAAATACAATCCCCCATCCTCCCGTGAAAATCTTAACAAAAACACAGTGGCAGTTGCAGTATTTTGAACAGCTCATTCTTACCTCATTTGCTGCCTGTACAATGGCTTTAGCAATCTTTGGGTCGAGACCATAGTCTTGATTTACCTCAGCAGCTGCTCTCTTCAAGATGCCAAAAGCCCTTATGACTTGAACCTGAGACACAAGGATAAGTTAAACACACAATTTCCTTCCCCCAAAGGACATGTCATCAATTTATACTGCACGTCTAGTTCTAAACCAAACTGCTTCTGATCTTAAATCCAGCAGCAGTCCATCAGCTCATCTGACCTATGCTCCCACTAACAGTGACATTCACCCAAACAGCCCAGAGGGCAGCACACAGCTGTTTTTGCCAGGCCAGGTATGCTCTGGGCATCAAAAGTTACATGTATTAGAACTGAACTGGTTCCATTTCTAAAACAGACTTTTGAGGGAAAACTGACGAATTTCAGTACATGGAGAGTCAGTATATGACAAAGCACATGCACATTAATCACCTAAGCACAGCTACACATGACAAATGAAGTTTATATCAACTCATGCTATACTAGACCACTTCAATAACAAACTATATAAATGATACATCAAATTATTCCATTTGCTTTTTCATCTTTGTAAAGATAGAAGACAGATTTCTATTCATCCTGGTTATTAAAAAATAAAGCAACACCATAAAATTATTCAAAAGCAATATTCAATTTATTTAAACACAACAAGAAACAGTTCCACCAGAATAATATATTGCCATAAAATTTCTACCTTTAATTAAAATGCAAAGTTGTTCACACTTCCAGCAAAAGCCTACAAAGAAGGTATTTAAAAGGTATTCACTTTCACATACAAAACATACTCTAGAGAAGAAGAGAATACAGATTTATATTACTTACTGGCATCCTTTCTGAAACACCTCCAATCTTGAAGTTCATTGTAGATCTTACAGTCTGGGCACCATAGTATTTGTCACTTGGGACCTTCAGTTCACCAAAGGTATCATATTCTATCCTGAAAGCCTCTTGAGAAGACTACAGGAAAGAGAAAAAAAATTCAAATACTGGCAATCAGTATATTCTTTTTGAAAGAAAGTAGTCAAGAAAAAGAAGGTGGAAAAAAATACAAAGCCAAGATATGCAGCTCGTCACAGGTGTTTCTAATTATATCTTCAAAGCTGAGGCATTTTTCTAGTTTGAGCAGCTGTCTCACCAAAAGTCACAACTATAAACCATTGCTGTGTTCCACCACAGCGAGGGGCACAACTCCCCTGGCCCCGGAGGCTCAGACATCAGGGAGCCACCGACCACCAACAGGGAAAGGAGGGCAACAGGACAGGTCTTGGTTTACCAAAATCCAGGACCCTTCATTATGACAGGGGCCAAGACGAGAAATGAAGGGGCAGGGTCATGGGTTTTATATGGGTGGAGTTTAGGGTCGGGGTCCAAGAGTAAGAGGAGCAGGGTCTCCAAAGGCGTGGATCGAGGAAGACAACCAATGCAAAAAGCTAAGGCAGGAACATTGCAGTAGAATTTAAACCAATGAGGGTACAGGAAAAGAACATTCTGGGGCCATTCCTCATTTGACAAAATGGGCTGGAGTGTCTTTTCCCAGGCTTGTGGGAGCACACCCCACAGGGCGGAGGGCTGGAATCTTCTTTAAATCATGCCCTTCGCCCCACTCTGTCTGGGTAGAATCACCGCCTCCTGGGGCGGGGGCACTGCACTCCACAACTCCTCCTTTTTTATTTCGTTTAGAAACAGGAAATAATATTTAAGTTAGGGCCCTAGAATAGTCTTACATTACTTAATACTTATGGGATAACTTATAGAGGGATTACAACAACTCATAAAGGAGCTCCTGGAGACATAATAACGAACAGTAAAATACAATTAAGATAACAACGACAATTAGCTAATAATTTTAGCTAAACTTGTGACAACAAACAACCTCAATAGGAAGATTAAACGTGAAAGGGACACACATAAGAAATTAATTTTGACATATGTAAGGAGTAGAAGGTATAGGTAAAAGTAAGTTTAATGTAATGATTAATGCAACGCTTAATTAAAGCCTTCTCTTTCATCTCTGCTCTCAACTTAATACCCTTATTCTTAATAAACCACTCATTTTCCTTTTTGCTCACTCTTTCACTGTCCCCCTTTTCTTTTTCCTTCTTTCTCCTCCCTTTCTCTTCCCTTTAACAGTCTTTAAAGTATTCTATATTATCACCCCTCATGATATATATCTACTATATCTAGGTGTATTTTATGTAATATTTATGTATGGTAACATTTATAGATCATGTATCCACCTAGCATCTGTATAGATCATCTAATACAGGCACAGCTAAATTAATTTTAGCTGACAGTAATTCTTTACTTTTTGTAGAACAGCCCAATAATTTGTGATGATGTGATCACATTCATATGCACTTCTACAAGGATTATGGAACTGACAGGAAGTAAGAACAGTTTACTCTTCCTCTTCCACACCTTGGCCAGCAAAGTCCAAATTTTCTGTGAGAAAGGTATTCATCCTTTCCCAGGAGAGGAAATTACCTTCTTTCAGAGTCCTCAGGAAGAGGGAGAAGTCTTTTTTATTTCTTTATCATGGATAGAGTAGAACAATCTCAGCCCTGTAGGCAGGGAATGTACATTTACAATGCTGGGTTCCTGACATACCACGATCCTCAGGGGTGAGTCCTTGGGAAACAAACCTCTTATCAATAGAGTCAAGTCAGTCTTGCAGCGCAGTGAAAGAAGAAAATCAAGAAAAGCAGAGGATACAAACAGAAACACTGCTGTGCCACCATGATTCATTGACAGCCTGAGGTCTTTGTGTAGATTTGGTTCTTTCATCCCCAAAACGTGTATTACTGAAAACAGTTAAAAGGCAATAAAGTTGACAAAAGGTAGGGAACACTTTTCTTAAGACAAGTGACTTCTTTGTTCTGAGAATAATATAACCTGGGGATTGAAGGAAAACTGAGGTATAACCTGTATGAACTGCTCACTGTCTCTTCCAATACAACACACAGGAGCCCCAACATGCTTGTAGGAGTCAGGTTCAAAGCAAGGGAAAAGGGAGCAGCTCTTCACACAAATCAGACTGACAAAACTCCCTGCCAGCTGATGCTGAGGATGCAAGAAGCCCACAAGACTTCAGGAAAGATGAGATAAGCCCTCAGAAAAAAAAGCCCTTAACTGGGTTATTACACAGACAAACCACAAACTCAGGAAACTCCATGATGTGAAAATCATAGAATCATTAAGGTGGGGAAAGTCCTCCAAGATCACTAAGTCCAACCTCTGACCAAACATCACCATGTCAAGTAAACCACCCACTTATTTCATAAACAATTCCAGGGATGGTGATTCTGCCACTTCCTGGGCAGCCTATTCAAATCTCTGATCACCCTTCCAGTGAACAAGTTCTTCCTGATGTCCAATGTCAACCTTCCCTGGGGTGCAGCCTGAGGGCATTTCCTCTCACCTTGAGAGATGAGGCCAGCCCCCACCTCCTTCAGCCTCCTTTCAAGACTTGTAGAGAGAGATAAGGTCCCCCCAGGACCCCATTTGTCCATGTTAAACACCCCCAGCTCCCTCAGCTGCTTCTCACAGGACTTGTGCTCCTCACCCTTCACCAGCTTTATTGCTCTTCTCTGGACTCACTCCAGCACCTCAATGTCCTTCCAGAGTTAAGAGGCCCAGAACTGGACACAGGACTCGAGGTGTGGCCTCAGCAGTGCTGAGTACATAGCGAGCTTGGGTCAGAAAATGGGGAAAGCATCATCTCTGTTCACACAGTTCTTACTCCTCCTTAAGAGTCCACTTCTGAAATGTTCCTCTCTCTTTGATCATTTTACTTGCTCCTTCTTTAAAGGGTCTCAGTGTTCTTGGACAGAAGCACAGCTGGGTATTGGCCAGAACGTCCTCTCCAGCAGTCCTGACCTTCTGCCTGCCCAGGTTTGCATCACCATGGATGGCAAGCTGCAGCAGAGAGAGGGAAGTGTCCTAGCCTCTTTATGGTCCTAAGCGTCATTCCCAGCCAGATGGAGACACTCTGCCATCAGGTACCATCAGTCACATACCAGAGACACCAGCCCTGCTCACTTTGAGTACTTCAGAGGAGGTGGTGCCTGTGAACTGGGAGAAACTGCAGCCCAGTCCACAAGAAGGGTTAGCTCTCACACGGCTATCCCACCCCTCACACACCTCTTGTGATGGCTGATGCTCTCCCAGGCACTGACCCTGCAAGAGTAGAAAGCTTACTGTGGAAGAGGAAGTCATTCCTATGTTCTTTAATCCTCTTTGTCCTGCTTGAGTCCCTGAACATTCATTTACATGCTAGCAAGGAACAGAATACAGTAAATGCTTTAGTATAGTACTACCAAAATCATTTAATTGGGATGCTTACCATACATGTGGGTCTTACTGTACATGTGTGCACATTAATATTCCATCGGTTGGGATCACTGTCTTCAAAATCCTGCTTTTGACATTTGGACACCTTGTGAAAGCATGCAATGCAAAGCTTCTCAGAGCTCAATAGGCAGAACCCATTCAGCTCCAAGCCCAGTTCTTGTTATCATCAGAAGTTTAATAACTGAAAGTATTTACCCTCAAACAATATAAAAAGTTAAACTACCTGTAACCTTTTAGACAAAAAAGCTAGCAGTTGCACAACTGATTCCTCAAAGTTACATAATTCCAATGTCAACAATGATGAAACAAAGATAAACAGGATCCTCGAACGCATCCTCGAACAAGTACCCTTCAACAATGAAATCATTATTAAAAAAAAAACCAACCAACTTTCTTAGCCAAATTCCAATGAAGTTAACAGGGCAAGGTGCTTTAAGAAGAATATCATTTGCTGATTCCTACTGTAACAGGTGCCATTAGGCAAAAAAGCAAAGTGACATTTTTCATGCAGACTGAAGGAACTGAGGTACAGCATTTCTCTCAGCCTGCAGCAGGCACTGTCTCAGCGTGCCTGTAACAAACCCCATTCCCTTGCTCCTCAGCCAGAATTCAGCCTCTTGAGCAGCTTTATGAGCTGAAGATCCCAGGTCCTGTAAGTAAAGCTGTTTCTGAAGTCACCCCCTGACCCAGAGGACCAGCTGTAAAATGGTGCATCAGTGGCACACTCCATCAGCCCTCTTCTCCCCCATCCCTGGGCCTCAGGAGAAGCCAAAACGAGACTTGGAAACTCTGCCAGCATGGAAACAGCCACAGCGAACTCCTGTGCACACCTAATTTCTAACCTAGCTACAAGCAAGGCTCTGCTCACAATTACTATTCCTCACATTTACAAAATTATTTCTTTTCCCTTAGAAGGCCTGGTGACAAGGTGTGGTCAACCCTCAAAAATCCCTAGAACCCAAAGAGAGTCCAAAGCTTACAGTTATGCAAACAGAACTGTACTTTTGCCTTGTTGCAGGGAACTGATCAGAACTGATTGCACCATAACACACCAGAGATACTCAAACAGCAGAACTGCTGCAATAATGCTTCCTGTGGAAAATCAAATTCTCATTTATGGATAAAAGTATTTCAAGTCGAAGAAACATCAATTTTAGCATGTCAGAAGCAGTCTTTTGAGGCCATCAGCATGTGCAATTTATGTTTTCATCCTCTCCATTAGCAGAAGAAGAATGTTTCCATTTTTAAGCATCATCTCTCTTTTACAACACAATTTGAGTCACAAATTCTGAAATTTACCCTTTAGAACCCAAACCCAAATATTTTACAATGTTCAGCTACAGAAGGACCACTATGACAATTCCATTTAAACAGCTTGTGCTATTTATCTTTAAGTAAAGGCAACACAATAAACATACCAGGACCACATGAATATTTGGTATCTACATAAACAATGTGTTTTAAAACAACTCTTGCTTCTGAGAAAAGCTCTACAAACATCAAAAAGTGAAGGCTTGGGTTTGTTGGGTGGCTGTTTTTTTTTATTTAAATACTGGTTAATACATCTTTTGGTGGTTTCTCTTTTACATAAAAACATAGATAACTTTTCCTGTAAGAATTCAAGAGCTGCTTGACGTCCAAGTCCACTGAAGGATGTTTTAAATAGTGCTTAAAATTCTTTAAAAAGAACTTTTATTTAAACTCCAGGAACTCACAACACACACAGGGCTGGTCACCTTTCTGACTTGCAAAGAGCAAAACACATCTCATTCTTGTAAGATTGCAGACCAGACTCATAAATACCAGGCTTTCAGCAAATGAATGAAGGCCATCGTTTATAATGTTTTTCTCAGGCGATGCCAAATGGCAAAACAAAAAAAAGGGAACCATCCAACAGGCTAGTGGTTTGAGTTACATATTCTGCTCTGACATCAGTTTTCTTACATAGTTAGGTTTCACCCACCATGGAGTCTTTTCACTCATCCGAAAGCTTGTTTCATTAAATGCTAGTTTTTACACCTTCATCAATATTACAGATTGGAAACTGCTGTTCTAGATAAATTCATTGACTATTTTAGTAAACGAAGGAATCGATAAAATCCTTAACACACCACCTTCTGCTGAACTTCTTCTCACAGTCTTCATTACCTCATTTTAAGGAGGGAACTCACAAAGATACGCCTGAGACTAAGGCTTCCATGCAACATGCAACATGTTAGAACTGAGATTTGAACTTCTGTATCCAAACAGCGTTTCTGTTTCTATGCTGAACCGCATGCAGCAATCAAGTTCTACTCGCGCCTCAGCCGGACAATCAACGAATATCTCCTGATGATGCTTGCTAGAACTATCGGGCAATTCTCAGCTAAAAGCTCCCTAGTTTTCAGGCAGCCCCAAAGCTATTCCAATGACTGTGAAGATACAGCTTTTTATTATTTGCCCCTCAACAGCTCAAAGAAAGCGCCTAGAAATCCTGCAGAAGCTTCTGCCGCACAGCGCGGCTCTGTGAAGCGGGTCGCGCACCTTTCCTGCCCCGCAGGATGCCCGCCCTGCCCGGGCACACCGCGGCGGCTCAGGGCCGTGCTCAGGGCGTCAATCTCACCGGGCAGCACCACGGGAGAGCTGCGCTGCACATCCCGGCCTGCCGGCAGCGGCTGCCGAGCGGGGCCGGGCCGGGCCGCAGGAAGGATGCGGGAAATGGCCGCAAAAGCCCGGCAGAGGATGGCGGACTCGTCTTCCCGGTGCCGGTTGCTCCCGACGGAGCAACACACGGGATTAAAGCCCCGAGGCAGCAGGAGGCCGCCGCTCCCCGAGTCACCGCCCGCTCCCCGTTCCGCGGGGCAGGGGCGGAGCGAGGGCGGCGGTGGCACTTAGAGGTCACGGCTCCCCGCTCCCCTCCCTGGGCTCACCATGGCGGCGCGGGGCGGCGCCGGGATCCAGCGGCCGGGCGCGGCGGGAGGCAGCGGGGGCGGCGGGCGGGAGAGGAGGAGACCAGCCGAGCGGCCGAGGCGGCGGCAGGCGCGCAGTGAGCGGTGCATGGTGGCGGGGGCCGGCAGCAGCGCGGGGCGGGAGGCGCGGCGGCACCGCCCCGGACGAGCGTCACGGGGCCGGCGGCGCCCGGGCCCCGAGGCTCCGCCGCGCCACTCGGCGGCCGCCGGAGCAGCGCCGGGCGCTGAGTGCGGCCCTGGGGCCGGTCCGCCCGGCCTGCGGAAACCTGGGAAAACCCGGGAAAAGCGCTGTAGCAGCGATTTCTCCAGGAAGGCGGGGAGAAAAGTATGAGCTTGTTCTGCCTTAGCCTTTTCAAAGACCTTATTCCGTCCTTCCTAATGACAAGTCAAGGCTCCTTTTATAAAACAAGCCAAGTCGAGGTGCAGCCCCCTGCTTAGTTCCTGCCCAAGAAGGCAGAGCGCTCCGACGTGCTGCTGAAGCGCTAGGCGCAATAAATAAATAGACTCCACAACCTGGGGTAGTTATGAAGTGGGTATGCATTGTGAGAGCTCGGCACAAGCGAGGTAACTCTCCAAAAACTTGTGCCGCGAGCCTGCCGCTGACCCACATCTTTATTGACAAAGCTGTTCCATATGCAGTACATTGCACAACTTTTCATGCATATTCAACCCCTGGCCCCGCCTGTCCTCGCCTCTCATGCTAAATACGTCCACGCCCTTCTGGGCACGCGTGGTTCGCTGTGGTGGTCGTACGGGGGTCTCTCGGGGTCTTCGGAGAAGGCTGAAGATTTTGGTATTCATGACGGGACTTTTGGACTCTTCCTCTCAGCGCGTGCGCTTTCGGCCCTTCGGTGCTTATCTGTGTATGTCTGTCAGTCTTGGCAGGCTTGGAGACAGGGAAGCTTCTTTATCTGGGTTCTTTGCATCCTTTGGCATTGTTCTTCGTGCAAGAAGCTTCAGAAATTTGCATTTTCTTAAGCCCTTTTGTACCATGGCAGAAGTTTCTTCAGTAAAAGGCTAAAATTCAACACATGACTCTACAAACTAAAATATAAATACTTAATTCATTTTCTTAAGTGAATTCCAAAAATCTCTGTTTCACTACATCTCTCCCTGGTGCAAAATGCAGAAACCCTTTGAGAGTGAAAGAAGGTATATTCCATTTTTCCACCCACCAGCAACAACATTCCAACAGTCCAGTTTTTTTTTCCAAGAGCAGCCAACATTCCAGCCATTAAGGAAACAATTTTTTTTGTCCAACATGGAGAACATTTAATTCCATTGCAACCTGCATAGGTACCCTTCAGTCCTACAAGAACTGTGTTATTTACAGAAATGCTGCCAGAAACTGATTTATTAATGCCTTACAAGTTACATTCTAGCACTAAAAGCACACTGAATTTGAGTCTTGTAAGCTTTAATATTTAGGCAAATCTTCTGCCCCTTAGCTCCTCTGAGAAGAGACAGTCTAGGAAACACACAGGGCATGCCACTAAAATGGCTTCAGAAGTTCCAGAGACAATAAAGACTGGGTAATAATATTATCTATATTATTCTGTCTCAGAGGAAGTGAGTGAAAGTCTCTTTTTTCAGTCAATAAAACAGTATGACAATACAAAATTATAACTATCACTGTAACATCATCTTCTTCAAGTATTACTTACAGTCAGCAACTAAGATGCTTAATTCTCCACATTGCAAAATTCAGCATCTCCATCTTGTCTAAAACTATTGCAAAGAATAACCGGGGTTGGAAGGGATCTCTGGAGGTCCCCCTGTGCTAGCAGGTTCACTTGAAGCAGGCTGCAGAAGATCACATCTAGGCAGGCTTTTATCATCTCAGAAAAGGACATTCCACAACCTTTCTGGGCAGCCTGTTCCAGTGCTCCACCCACTCTCACAGATCATTCTCTTAATCATTAGACAGAAGTTCCTGTGCTTCAGTTTGTGCCCACTGCCCCTTGTCCTGTCACTGAGCACACTTCTTGCTCTTAAAATATGGAAATAACTACACATTCACAATAAAAGTGTTGCAATTATATACAGATCAGCATATTCAAACAAATAAAAGATTTGTAGTTACTTTATTTAGACACATTTTGTGTTTTCGCTGTCCATTTTGACAGATAAGTGAACGAACATAATCTGTTCTGCATTCCACTTTTAATAAAAGTACAGTAAGCCACAGCAGGATACAAGCTGGAGAAAGGTTTTGTCAGCATTTTCCATTCATTGCTAAGTGAATTCTGGTTTTCTTGTGCTATGCTTATGTACACTGGCTTCTCTGGGAGAGGGCTTCATGTGAGATGGAAGCTGCTAGTATGAGCGGATCGCTGGTGGGACGGTCTGGCAATCTTCCTCATTCAAAGTCTTGTCAATCACTGGTCTGTACTTCAAGGTAACCTAAAATAAAAGGGAACAAAGAAGTTCAGGACAACACGATTAGAGAACAAAATCCAAAAAACCCCAACAGTTAAGATTTTTATAGGGTCAGAATTCAGTTCTATCTTTGAAATACCATAAAGCTGGTTCTATTAGACATCCAACAACACTTTTTGTCACCATTAGAAGAAAAAAGCTTTTGAATTTGCCTGACACAAGGGGAAACACAATTCCAGCTCAAATAGCAAAGTCACTTCCCAAAGATCAACAGTGCAGGATTATCAAAATTTCCAAGGCTGTTTAAGAGAACACAGCTGTTAACAGCAAAAAAGATGCTCAAGCACTATGCTCAAAGTACCTTCCCAGTTGGGATATCCACATATGACAGGGTGTGCTTTCTCCAGTGCTCCTCAAATGGCTTCCGCTGCTGGCCTTGGAGTGGCTTAGAGTAGTCAAACTCATCCACCCGTAACTAGGGAGAAAAATGAGATGAGTACAGACCAGAAGCTGTATCTGCAAATCACTTTACAACCACAAGGTTAGCTGCATTTCAATTACACCTGTAACCCAGCATGTCTCTGAACACACAGCAAGCTTTCTCTTAACACTGCCCATGTCCAATTTGAAATGCTCAGGCTTAACTAGAGCTCTAAGGTAACTTTCCTTGCATAGGACAATTACTCTGTTTATGCATCTTTGCATCCTGTTTATGCATGACATTATTACTATAGTCCTGGTTTAGAGGTCTCTGAGCACTCGGATATGCACATGGAACAACTTTTCTCAAGATCATTCCCAGTGTTACATGTACCGGTCCTTTTAAAAATAACAAAACAGTGACAGAGCATAACAAAAAGGATCCCAAACAAATACTACACTAATCTAAACACTGAAGACTGTACTTTGAAGATGTTACAATTTAAAAATAATCCATCTGAGGACACATAACAAAGAGATTCAATCCTACATTCAGGCCACAGAAGACATTTATACCTTATAATCCTCTCTGGCATGGGCACCCCGTGACTCTTTGCGAGCCTCAGCACCATAAATAGTTTGTAGAGCACAAAGCATCAGGTTCTGCAGTTCAAGCGTCTCCACCAAGTCAGTGTTCCACACAATACCTGGTAAAATATTAAAATACTATGGAAGATGGTCTACAAACAAGAGAAGTACGTGAGAGTGAACCAAAGTGCATCATCAGATGCATTTAAATAACCAAGTTCTCTTAAATTACACCACAAGACATGGTAGTATCTCTGATCTGTCTGCATTGTGATCTGCTCAGCTGGAGAAATGAAAACTGAGTGCTCAGCCTACGAAAGTCTTGCTACCTCTCTGCAACTCCCACCTTTCAGAAGATTCTGACAAAGCTCATCATTCATCTTAGCATTTGGACAAGTTCACATCGTGTTCTGAGGGCACTTTGTACCCTACACATTTAAATCCAATTTCAGTCTCTGTTTCTTTGAAAGGTTTGTCAACCAGAAAACAACTGCAAAGGTCAAGTATTTTACCTGATTACCATGTTTAGTAAATAGGGCTCTACAAAATACTTTAAGATTCAAAACAGTCAAAATCTTCAGCCAAAAACTGAAGAAACACATTAGGTTTACAGAAAAAAAAAGAAAAGCCAAACTCAAAAACAAAGCTACCAACACTCTTCCCAGAGTATTCTGGACAAGGTGTGTTCTTTACTATCAAATTACCTCTGTCAAAAGTCTTTAGATGAGCCAGATCACCATAAATCTGGCTAAGTTTCTCACAACCTTCTTGGAGTACAGAACCAGTACGAAATACAGCAGCATGGTTTTGCATTGCCTGCAACACAGTAAAACACAATCAGTTTGTTATGCTGCATATGAAAGCATATAACTTCCTTAGCTCCTGAAAAGTTTGATACAGAGCTGTTCTGAGTTCAAACTTGTCTGCAGCCTGAAAAACATCACATTCTTCCATTCACCCCAAACAACTGAAACCCCACTCTATTATACAGGAGGTGAACTACACAAGGGAATGACCATGAAGGGAGGAAGGAATTAACAAGTGATACAACCTTTGCTGCATACACAATCTTCTCACATACTTTTTCTTCTGCATGGCAAATCCTGAAGTGCACTTTGCCAAGTCACCAAACCCCAGTTGCTTGCAGCTTGTCCCACCTATCCCTGAGAGTTTCCCCAGGCTTACCTTCTGCATGTTAAGTCGCAATTCTGAAGTTCTTATGCTTCCATTAGCAAACCTTAACTTGTCAAGATTAGCAACTGACTCTTCACCAGCATTTGGTTTAATGGGGGGAACTGGCTCTCCTAATAAGAAAATTTCAGTAAGTTTGGTAGTCAGGCTTGGGTTTGGTTTCTGGCAGTTTCAGAGACTATCAATTACTGAAAATCAGATTTAAGTAAAACATAATATGTTTTCTTCCTCTGAGGTACACACTAAGTGTAACTTTCCTGAACTCCCACCAATTGTATCCATATATTTAAAGTTCTCAGTGGAATATGAATCCCATTCTTTCCTACAACAATTAATAAAGATTTTACAGGTTTGGCAAAATTCTGCTGTTCATTCCTCTGAAGCAGCACTTGATGAAAATTCTTCTAAACTATGGAATAAGCCCATAGTCTGTACCACCTACTGCTATGCTTTCCTCATCTCCTCACTCCCAAACCTCCCACCTTTTCTTGGATGTGTAGGGGACCAGGAGCAGTCAATAAGCCTGGCAGTTAAGACATAAGCTCTACATCTTGCCTCTAATACTGGAAGGTACATGTAGGGGACCAGGAGCAGTCAATAAGCCTGGCAGTTAAGACATAAGCTCTACATCTTGCCTCTAATACTAGAAGGTACATGTTACTGGGCAACAAAGCAGAAACAGCATCTCACCAGCACAGTTCATCTCACACATAGCTTTGCATTCAGAATAATAAACCCCCTTCTACAATTTCTAACTCTGAAGAGCCACAGAAGGATTAAAAAAAATGTTGGCACAAAGCTGGACCAAATAGGCACCACAAGATCTAGGCTAATTCCATGAGGAATCATCAGTCTTAGCAGTTGGTGCAGTTTGGACATTACACAGTAAGAAAACAGATGACTATTTGTGGACTCCAGCTGCTCTGGTAATCTAACTGCCATGTCCAGTATTTTGTTGGGGGTTGGAAGGAAGGTCTTGCTTCTTTGTTTTCTCAGGTCAACCAGTGTTGCTGAACCAGATTATTTTAAAATAAGTAAGATTCAGCAGTGAGAATCCAGTGAATAAGATATTGCAATTTTTAATATTTCCCTCTCACCATTTGCACATCAGTTCTTACAAATAAATCAGCAAGGTGGCAGCAAATTCCACTATACTGAAGTGCCAAGTGTAAAACAGATTACATTTTTATGTAGAAGATGGTGCAGTATGTAGAAAATACAGTCTTCACATTCAGTAATCAGTGTTAATTTGTCAAAAATCCTAACTGCTCTTGCCAATAGCACTGACTCAATTCTAGTTTTTAAAAGATCAATTACAAAGCAAACAGTAACGTCAAAACATTTGCCTGGCACAGAACACACCTACCAATAGCACAAACACCAATTTCTTCCTTTTCAAACAAGTAAGAGCCTATGAGTATCATTCTAAATTTGTATCAGGTAGCAACAATTCGTCGTTGGGCAGAAATTACATCATGAAGGCAAATGTGTAGAAAGCTGAGACTTACCAGGCTTGCATGTATTTGCAATAGTGAGGGCACAAGCACGACCGAAGACCACCAGATCCAGAAGGGAGTTTGCTCCAAGTCGATTTGCACCATGGACGGATGCAGAAGCCGCTTCCCCGCAGGCGTACAAGCCGGGCACCACCTTATCCTCACCATTCACGTGTGTGATCACCTGACATGGCACACACTGCATCAACACCCACTGAAAACACTCTGAAACAGTGCTAACCTCCTTAACTGCACGTAAGGATGGAGCACAGCAACCTAAAGTTTCTTCTAACCCTAAACACAGAATTATCTTAGCTCTAAAAGGCAAGCAGAAATGCAATTACATTTACATCTGTATGTCAATGCAGACAGGACTAAACCCCAAGATTTCCTTATATATTCTTATGAGGAGTGCATAGTTCTGCTTCACCACAATTCTGCAGCAAGTCAGAAATGTACAGGAATAAAGTCTAATCTGCACATGCTTCTAAGGCAAAATTTTACATTGAAATTTGACAAGTACACGTAGAGTCAAATTCAGTTGACACCATCACATTGATTTCCAACTAGTGTCAGTTGGAGCATCTGCTTTAGTGTTTAGATTACATGAACTACAGAGGAATAATACACATTAGCTCATGCTACAGAATGCAACAGAGCCCTGTTTTGATCTATGTTCAATTATATTATCCTCAGCTCAATTAACAGAGGATTGTTGTCAGACCTGACAGTAACTTTTAGATGTTTCTTGGAATTCCCATCTCTAGATGGACTGGAACATGGTTATCAAGTAATTTTAAAAAAACCTAAAAGATTGTGTGTTTTAAGTACTCTGACATCATTATTATATTATTATTAAAAATAGTGTTAACCATCCTTACATTTATGAAAAACATTCTTACTGCTTTTCTATTTGGGAAGTAATTTCCTAGTATGATGATGAAAATTCAGCCCAAAAGTGATGTGTATTCCTCACCTGGCCTTTGTAATTAGTAGGAATACCTCCCATATTATAATGCACAGTAGGCAGGACAGGGATAGGCTCTTTAGTGACATCAACTCCAGCGAATATCATGGCTGTTTCAGAAATCCCTGGGAGACGGGTTGCCAGCTGCTCTGGTGGCAAATGGTGCAACTGCAAGTACACATGGTCTTTTTCAGGACCACAACCCCTAGCAAAAAAAAGCAACATTGGAATAGATAACAGGAACTAAGAAACACTACTAGCATTTCTAATCCAGTTTGTTTCATTTGTGAAAATAAATAAAGGTTATTTTTCAAATGTTATCTAACAAAAATTAATATCTAGCATTAGTTAATAAGACTGTGGTACTTGGCTGAATTGAGGCCATTTTCCAATTCCAATTCCCAGCTTTCTTTTCACAGTATTTCACATTATTTAAGACTTTCAACTATTACATCTCTGCAGAAATATGTAAAACTTGGTAATTAGTCAAGAGAACAGAGCACCAAATTATTTTGTTTGCAGTAATAGCATATACATTGAACTTGTTTAAGCAACTGAATTCAAACAGGAGACTGAACATCATCTGCTCTCTGTATCATTAGGAATTTACAAGATTTCTGCCTTACAAACAGAGATCAGCATAACAGTCATTAAAGCTCACTCTCATGAATTACTATGTGCTTATCAAATGAACTATTGCACTTCGCACTCTAGCATGATTAAGAGTTCATTCTGCAGCTTTGTTAAGAGCATTTAACTAACCTTCCTTCACGGATTTCTATGGTCATAGAACGAGACACTACATCCCTGGAAGCCAGATCCTTGGCAACAGGTGCATATCTCTCCATGAACCTTTCACCTTGACTGTTGATCAGAATACCTCCCTCTCCACGACATCCTTCTGTGATAAGGCAGCCAGCCCCATAGATACCTGTTCAAGAATGGAAATGCCATCAAAAGAGATTTTGCCACAAAGCTTCACAATCAGGATGAACCAGTGTTCATAATGAACAAAGTCTTCTAAAAATAATCAGAGGCACAGATTTTATTCCACCCTAATCATACCTCTAGGAGCTGTCCCTCAAGTATTATTATTCCTTTTAAACACACTTTCTTAAAGGTAAGCAAGTTGATTTGAAACACCCACAGTATTTCAAATATTAAAACTGGAAGTGATCTGCACTTACCAGTACATCAGGAGAATCTTATTAAGACCTTGTAGACCTTCAGTAATTATTTTAAGATTTTTAATAAACCAGAAGTCAATTATTTCAAGAGCCATTTGCTAATTTTTCCCCCTCTGCTATACTAAAGCAGTAGAGCATGGAACATAAAAGCTTACTTGGTATCCTTTTCCCTTAGAGAAGGAAGGCCTATCTGTTATTCTGCAGCATTGGTCATCACAGAAAACAAAAATGCAAACTAACTCATGCACTTGATAATTATCTTAAAAGCTACAGATTTATCATACAAACAGTGAAGCTTAACTAGAAAAACTTTAAGTCAAAGAAACATTGGATCTCTATCATATAACAATAACACTGTAAAATTATGCAAACCATTTACAAAAATTGTGTTATGAGTTAAAATGAAGCATTTAATTAGCTAAAAATCTAGTTTGTGATCATTGTTATCCAGTTTAGATACTGATCACATGCTAGAAAACAACAGTTATATATATATATACACACACACACCTTAACTTCAACTACCCCACTTCATTGAAGATGCTGGTATATAATTCCCTAACATTTTCACCTATCCCATTACTCTTGTATCTAATATCAAACCCCTTAAAATATGAAGGACAATGGAAATGTAAGTTTAAGCAGTAGTTTCAGCTTGTAATTCATAAAACTTCTTACTTAGTATTGTAAGGACAGCACCTAAAAATATGAAACACTCTCTTTTTAATATTAAACTGCTCTTTAAATTAGAACTGAGACCTCTATCCTATTATATGTCTTACTCTCAAATTTATGTTCAACAACAGCTGCAGACAAGTTTAAACACAGGTCACTCAAAAGCAACTACTGAAATGCCATAGAAAAGTGCAAACTGACTTGAGCCCATCATGCTTGAGGTGATATCATTCTGGTAACCTGTTACTAGTGGGGTCCCACAGGGCTTTGTCCTGGGTCCTGTGCTTTTAATAAATGACATAAAGGACATACGATTATAAGGGATACTGAGCAAGTTTGCAGACACTGCAAAACTGGGAGGAGCTGTTGATTCCCTCAGAGGCAGGGAGACCCTGCAGAAAGACCCCAGCAAATTAAGAGGGCTGGGCAAGCACCAACTGTATGAAGGGCAGCAAGGGAACACGCTGAATTCTGCAGCTGGGATGGAGCAACCCTGGAGAATGAGCTGCTGGAAAGCAGTGCCATGGAAAGGGACCTGGGGGTCCTGCTCAATGGCAAATTGACCAGGAGCCAGCAGTGCCCTGGCAGCCAGGAGGGCCAAGCGTGTCCTGGGGGCATCAGGCACAGCATCAGCAGCCAGGCAAGGGAGGGGATTGTCCCACTCTGCTCTGCACTGGGGCAGCCCCACCTCGAGTGCTGGGGGCAGTTTTGGGTGCCACAATATAAGAAACACATTAAACAATTAGAGAGCTTCTAAAGGAGTGCAAGAAGGATGGTGAAGGGCCTTGAGGGCAGCTGAGGTCATCTGGTCTGTCCAGCCTGGAGGAGACTGAAGGGAGACCTCAATGTAGTCTGCAACTTCCTTGTGAGGGGAAGAGGAGGGGCAGACGCTGATCTCTTCTCTGTGGTGATCAGTGACAGGAGCCCAGGGGATAGCCTGAAGTTGTGTCAGGGGAGGTTTAGGTTGGATATTAGAAAAAGGTTTTTCACCCAGAGGGTGGCTGGGCACTAGAACAGGCCCCCCAGGACCAGGTTACAGGACCAAGCCAGATAAAGTTCCAGAAGTGTTTAGACACTGCTCTCAGGCACATGGTGTGACTATTGGGGTGTCCTGTGCAGGGCCAGGAGTTGGACTCGAAGAACCTGATGGGTCCCTTCAAACTCATCATGTTGTGCAATTCTGTGACATTTTAAAACAACATAAAAATCTGTTAAACTCATTAGAAATAATGTTGTAAGCACTATTTCACATTCAGTACCTGTAGGGTGAAACTGCACAAATTCTAAGTCCTGGCAAGGGAGCCCAGCTCGTGTGACCATGGCAGTGCCATCACCAGTACTGGTATGAGCAGACGTGCAGCTGAAGTAAGTGCGGCCGTACCCACTGCAGAACACAAAAGTTAAAAGAATTAACAGGAAGAAAAATTAAAACATCACTACAACATACCTCTATGCTGTTTGCACAACAGTGGAAAGGGTTAATAAGAAAAGTGCTTAAGTTTTACCATCTCCTGTACTATTTCAATCAAAAGAAAACAAAACTGGTTTAAGCCCAGTTTTGCTCAACCATAGTTGAAAAATGGCTGGCAACAGAAAGTTGAAAAAAAAGAAAACCAATTCCAAAGCAGGATTGTTAGGTTAATATCAGAAGCCTTTCTGCCAGAAAAAAAACCAGTTATTTCAGAAAGTTCTCTCAATTCATACCATTCAGTTTCATTTGAACTATCACTAGCAGTTTTATAAAAAATAGCACATAATGATGGTTTACATTGCCCCTATGGTTCTGGTTTTATATTCTTAGATTTAAAAACTTAGTCGTCTAGATATTAAACATGAATTATCATGCTGCAAACATCTAGGTTAGCCCCCAACATTATTGAGAACAGCCAATCAGCCCAATTTCAGGACAAACTCTCAGAAGAAATAGCAATGTACATATTCCATGTACCTCAAAGTACACAAGCATGAAAAACACGTCAGAAAGACAAATTATGTAGGCAACCTTTTATAAATTTATTAATAAGTGTATCTTTCACAGATACATTTATAAATATTTTTCAGATTGAAATAGATAGGAGAGAGCCATAAGAAGCAAAAGACTAATGCAAATAGCATTCTAATAAACATACACAAACTTTGCAACCAAGTAATATTAAGTTACACTCATATTATGATAATTTTATCCTAGAACAGTTAGAATTACAGTGGCAGTACCTTAATGAAATAGAGTCTCTGGAATTTTGACAAAAGCTGTTTCCTATAGGAAGTTCAGAACTCTACAGACAGATATGTTGGCAGCATTGCAACAATGTGTGTTTTAAACAGCATTTTTTAAAAATCAAAGACCATCTGAATCATATATATTACTCTTACACATTCTTACTTTATGTCATTTTTCTAGAATTCAAAGTTAAGACTTCATACCAAATTTTAATTGGTCACAAAATTAGCACGTGCCTTCTTTCAGAGGGAATGACTGAATTCAGTTACATTCCTCATAGTGTTGGGGGAATGAACTTATAAATTCTGTTCTGTCAGTCAATGCATCTTTTCTACACTGTGGATCTGAACACATATACAAGTATACAAACTTCCAGCTGGTAACACCCCCAAGTTTTGGTCCTTCATCACAAATGTTACATTACCCAGTGGCAATGACCGTGTTCTTTGCTCTAAAACGATGTATGGTTCCATCTTCAATGCAGAGGGCAATAACACCACGGCATTCTCCATTCTCCATAAGTAAGTCCAAGGCAAAATATTCAACAAAGTAGCTTGTATCATATCGTAGAGACTGGAGGAAAATTACAAAAGGAACTTTTACTGAAGTAACCTCCCTTCAAAACTGTCAATGCACATGGGCTGTATCAGAATAAAAAACATCCCCACCAATTCTCAGGAAGACTGTTTCCTCTTAACTATTATTAAAGACTTATTAATCTCTTCCAGTTTAAAAGCTACAAGTAGTGGCAAAAGCACTTAATTCTGACCAGTCAGCAGAACTTGTCATTTCAGTCTACATTTGGCAATATGTAGCCAGCTGCAGTGCTCCATACATGTAGAAGCAGGTGCACTTAAGCTCTCCCAGAGAAATGAGAAACACTTCCAGGAGCCCAATAAACCAGCAGGAGCAGCAGGCACTGAGTCAAGCATTCTTTCGTGCCCTCAGGGATCAGAGTGGTGTTTGGCAGCACGGAGCATTTGTATTGCAGCAGCACACACACTGCAAACCTGGAGGAGAGCAATTAGCTGGCTTCCAAGTAAATATAAACAGTAGCTAGCAGGTACTTGGATTTCTGGTTTCAAGTAGCTCACTACCATTTTCAATCAGCCAACACTTCCCTCAATTATGGTTTGTAGAATTAATAGGCAGACATGCTGGAACACCAGTCACTTACTTGCCATAGAACAAGCTCAGGAATGCACAGTAGCCCTTAATTCATTTACACCTTGTTTCCCCCTCCTCCCAATTTGAACATGAGTGAAAAAAAATGCTGGCTTGTACCTCTTTTCAGAGTTTCCCAATGCTGCTTTGTCAAATTTTTGGAAAGAAAGGGCTTTTGAGGAAAAGTTGACGTAAATTCTCTTTGGGTCTAGTTAACAGGCAGAAAAGTAGTAACAGCGCAGAACTAGTCCAGACCACAGAACTGGCAGTGTACACTAATTAGCATCTACTGTCTTCACCCCACCACACTGCATCAGGAAGGAAGATAACCCAGAACTGCTATAAGCCATTCCCCTGGAATCCTCACTTGTGTATGAATAGCTACGTGTTTGTTTGGTTTGGCTTTCATTTTTTTTTTTTTCAAATTCTAGGTGGGGGGAAAAATAATCAGTAAATGCAAACTCAAAAGCCCAAACCAAGTTCACAACTGCTTACCCTGCCATACAGAGTATGTAAGAGTGAATGTCCAGTCCTGTCTGCAACACAACAGCATCTGTGGGCCTGTCCTCCTTTTCCAAACTGAAGACTCTGTCCACCAAATGCACGCTGATAGATTTTTCCTTCTTCAGTTCTGCTGAATGGCATCCCATAATTTTCCAGCTGTTGAACCCAAATACAAGCATCAGAAACTCTTGTGCATCACAATATGATGAGTTATTTTAAGAAGATCTCCTTGGAAGCCAGCCTGTGTTATTTATAACTACAGCTGACATCAAATCCCACGAGTCTCACCTCTATCACCGCAGCTGGGGCTTGCTCAGTCATGTAGTGTATGGCATCCTGGTCACCCAGCCAGTCCGACCCTTTCACTGTGTCATAGAAATGCCACCTCCAGTTATCATCCTCCATGTTCCCCAGAGCTGCATTGATCCCTCCCTGAAAATGAAAATCCATTTTCCTGGAATTACATTACTCAAATACAGCTTTAGTAGGTTTACCTCATTTCTATTAAAAATCACATACCAGATATGCACCTGTGCACAAGAAATATAGTCAAGCCAGATTTAATGAGGCTGTGAAACTCCTCAGTTTCACAATGGCTTGTCCTGCTTTTTTGTGTAACACAGTGAATCACAGTTACACAACAGGAAGAGAAACAGCACTGCATTTTGATAGTGTTTAGAAATGGGGAAGAAAAAAGAGGCAGTATAATGAAATAAATACATAAGGGGAAATAAGGGTTTTAAGAACTGCAAGTGAGAAAACAACTGCATTTAAAAAAATGTGTCTTGCAACGTCATTAGCTTGGAAGCAAAATGAAATGTACCTGTTACCTAATATAAAGTCTGGCAGTTACAAGTTCATGGTTAAGCTCTTATGATCTTAGAGGTCTTTCCCAAACTTAATGATCCCGTGATTTTATTATATACTACCCTCTAAAAGTTTCAACTAAATATGAGATATTTATAAAAAGAAGCATGGCCTTGAAACAAGATGCTCAAGTGCCCCATCCCTAAAAGTGTTCAAAGCCAGGTTGGATGGGATCCTGAGCAATCTAATCTAATGTGTGGAATCCCTGCCCATGGCAAGGCCATTGGAACTGGGTAACCCCTAATGTCCCTTCCAACCCAAACCATTTTATGATTATTCTACATCCAAATCAGCTTTCTGACAGCAGGCATTTTTTAAACAGTTGCTCTGCCTCATTTCTCACCTGTGCAGCAACAGTATGAGAGCGGGTGGGGAACAGCTTGGTAACACAGGCTGTGTTAAACCCAGCTTCTGACAAACCAAAGGCAGCCCGCAGACCTGCTCCTCCTGCACCCACAACAACTGCATCAAACTCATGGTCCACTACTGGGTATTGTGTAGAAATCTGGAAAAATAAATCGCTTTGTTATGATCACAAATAGTTCAAGGTAAGTCAAAAAAGTTTCATAAAAGCACAAGCAGGATTGGTATATTGTTCTCAACAGACTCTTGCAACAATTCCTATATCTGTTATACCCTCTTGCTTGGAAACTGTCATTAAAAAGGGCCACACACTTCAGCAACTCACTCTCACAAAGCACTTGAACACAGTGCTCCAGTAAAAGCCCAAAAGTTTCATGCCTGTCAAGCATTAAGTGCATGACTGAATCGATATAAAAAGCACAGACATACCGAGTCAGACACCTTCGTGGAGGCATTTTTCTTTCCATAGGCTGTGAAGTGTAAGTTCCGTGCGGGAGCCTGGCACACTGCTGGCCACTACAGAGAGAAGCCAAGACAACTATTATGGGACAAATGTTTCCACAGGATGGACTTACGGCACTCTCAGCTACCCTACATTGATAACAAATCTTCACTCACCTCTGGTAGCACATAGCCAAGAGTATTTATGTATTCTAGAGCTACTTGTACTGAAGTTCTGGCTTTCCTCTAATCATGCTATATAATCAAAAAAGGTTTGACTGATGAGAGAATAGCCTGCAGTTAACAGGGTGTCCCAGACTATCCATTATTGACTTCATCAACAGTGACCAGCCTCTCAGACCTGTCTGAGGCTGCAGTGACAGAAGAATATGTCTGCAATTAAAGCTGAAGTATTCCTGCAGTTCTTTCATAATTAAGCAAAGATGAAGCTTTGTGGGAAGCATGGAAAGTAATGGAAAATTACTCTCCTGTCAAGTAACTCTCAGAATTTGAACTATTTCAGGTGGTCACAGTACTGAAAATTAAAAAAGGTTGTCGAGAATGCTCTTCCAGCTGAGTACTGCTTCAAAAGTCAGAGATATTCCCATTATTCTTTACAAAATGAGTGACCAATTTAGAACCATTTATTAATACATAAACTTAACACAAGGATGCAAGTTATGCAATGTCACTCCCTACCCCCTAACTTGTTCAAAACCAAACCAAACCAACAAACACCACACCCAAATCTACTAAGTATGCAGTCTGTGCTTTAATAACATTAAAACAGCCAGAATGTTAGTCTCCACCTCTCCAAGGTATCGGAACCTGGTATTCCTTCTTTACACAGTTCAAAAAATAAGCCTAATTCAGCATGTATGATTGCTGAGAACAGCAACACAAAGCCACATCAGGAACCTGTCCAGTGACATCAGCACTTCCCTATTTGAAACATAACCTAAAATGCACTGGAGTGATATCTGCAGCTATTACATTCATGGTCCCACCACTCTACAATACGCTAACAAATAGCTCTTCCCTCCCCGAATGTCCACTTCTTCCCGAATCTCTGAAGTGAACCCCAGAACACTTTCCTCAACCTAGTTTTATCATTTCTCATACCAGTTTCCTCAAATTATCTTCCTGCATAACAGCAAATCTACTGCGTCATTACACTTGTTATCTCTGGTTTCTGCAATCATCTTGGAATGAGATCAGTTCCTATCACCTAATCATAAGGAGTTCCACCAGTACTCTCCTCCAGGCTACTCTCTTCCTGCTCCACACTGCTGTTACCAGGCTTTGAGCATGAACAAAAGCCCACAAAGCAGAAAAAGATGTCACACTAAGTCTGAAGGAAACACTGACTGCAGTAATCCTGAATTTTTATGCCACCAGAAGGATCATAGCCCTTTTAAAACCAAAGGTTCAATCAGGGACAGCTCACTGCCATCTAAAATATGGAGACATTCTTTAAACCTTTCCCTCTCTCTGCAGTTGTCTTTTCTGCACTTGCTTTGTAATACAAGTACAACTACAGCCCACTTTTGTAATCTCAAGCTTGTTATGGGCATACAGGATCAGAACAGTGGGAAGAAACTGAAAACTCCCACCTCACCATGGAGAAGACAAGCCTTCCTGCACAACTTACAGCTCCCTAACACAAACCTGCCAGACTCCTCAGCAGCGGCACAACCACCCGCCAGGTTCAAGCAAATCCGATAAACACTGGCTTCGCACACACATCCAGAATCACAGAATGCATTAGGCTGGAAAAAGCCTCTGAGACCATAATGACCAAACACCACTGTGTCAACTAGCCCATCACACTAAGCGTCACATCCAGCCTTTCCTTAACCATTTTCAGGAATGGTAACTCCACCACCTTCCTGGGCAGCCCATTCCAATGTCTTGTCACCCTCGCTGTGAAAAAAATCTTCCTGATGTGCAACCTGAGGCCATTTCCTCCCTTCCTGTCACGCGTTATCGCGCAGTTGTAGAGTGATGAACTCCCTTCTGAACCTCCTTTCTTCCAGGCTCAACACCCCCAGCTGCTCCTCACGGGACTCGTGCTCAGACCCTTCCCCAGCTTCGCTGCCTTCTCCGCACTCGCTCCAAGCGCCTCAGGAGAAGCGACAAGCCCAGGGCTGAACTCGCACTGAGGTGTGCGGCAGTGCAGAGTACAGCAGCACAATCACTTCCCCGGTCTTCCTGTGCGCACTCCTGCCGATGCAGAACGGGCCTGCGGCGAGCTTTCTATCCGGTGTCCGGGCCGCGCCGCCGGCCCCAGCCGGGCCATTCCCCAGCACATCCATCCCACTCCCGCTGCCTCCCTCACAGCCCCGCTCAGGGCCTCAGGCTACGCCGCTCGCTTCCCGAGCCGGGAGGCGCGGCCCAGCCATGCCCGCAAACACCCACTCCCAGGAACCTGCCCCGGGACACGAGTCGCGAGGTCGGTGCCGCTCCAAAACAGCACCGGAGGAACCGAACCTGCCGCGGGTGGGAAGAGCACTGGGCGAGTCAAGGTCACAGAGGGGACAGCGGAACCGGACCGCCGCCGGCGGGAAAGCAGGGCAGGGACAAGGACACGGACAGGGACAAGGGCAGGAGCAGGGACAGGGACTCACCGCCCGGGAAGCCGCGGCCGGGCGCAGCCAGCGCCTCGCCAGCCCCCGCGCAGCCGCCGCCGCCATCACGCACCGCAGGCTTGGCGGGAGGAGGGGGGGAGCGGGAGACAGAGCGGGAGTGAAGGGCGCACGCGCGAGGCTCGGCGGGTCAGACCAACAGCGCCGAGAGGAGGGGCACCCCGAGCGATCCCATGCTAGAGCTGCGTGAGGGAAGATTTCTAAACAGCTCCTGTTTTGAGCCTAAAGAACATTAAAAAAATACTAGAATTGCGTTACTGCCGTTATTTTTCTATTTTTCCCTGGTGATCTCCAATACTGTAAGATTCTGCCTCTTTGTCTCTCTGACAGCGCCTGAAATTTTGCATAACAAACAGGCCAGAGTAACTTTCTGAAGCCGCGAGAAACACCATTTCGTAGACTTGAGATTGGAGGGGGATGACGGAAAGGCCGTGCTGTCTCTCTGGCACAGAAAGCAGACTCAGCGAGTCCCGGCGCTGGAACGCAGACGCCGCTCACAGCACCCCTGGCCCGGGGCGTTAACGGGGCAAAACGGGCCGGGCCCGGCCGGGGCGGGCAGCGGCCGGCAGCGCCCCGCCTCCGGCCAGCCCCTCTGCTGTCCACCCCCCTTTTCCCGCGGCTGATGGGCCGGGCCGGGAGGGGGCGGGGCCGGCGGGTGAGTGGCAGCGCCGGGGGCTCGCGCGCTCCCGGGCTCGTGCGTGGGGGTCCCGCCGTGGGGGGAACGGGAACGGGGATGCGAACGGGAGTGGGAAGGGGAGTGGGAACGGGCACGGGCCTGGCAGGCCGTGCCGCGCCCGGGGCTGCCACTCGGGGCGCGGCCAAGCTCCCAAGTGTCGGGGCCGCCGTTCGAAGGGCTCGGGCGGAATTCCCAGTCCCCCAGCGGGAGGAGACTGGGGGGAGCGGCCCCGGCCCCGCTGCGCGCTGCTGAGGCCGGGTCTTCCCTCTGTGCATCGCAGGTGCCTTCATGAATAACTTAAATGAGCCTCCCAACTGGAACATCCTGCCCAATCGGCGCGGTCCCGGCGATGACGGCAGCCGCTGGAATTACGCCCTGCTGGTCCCCATGCTGGGCCTGGCCGCCTTCCGTGAGTAGCGCCGGGCCCGGCCCGAGGGGCTCCTGGAGCGGGGCGGGGACAGAGCCGTGCCCCGCCTGGGCACTGCCCGGCCTTCTTGGTACAGTGCTGTAAACAACCGGCGCTGTCGGTATCGCTGAGGCAAAGACCGCTTTTCATACACCGAGATGAATCCGTATTTAATAAGCTGCAATATATAAAGGTCTCTCAAGAAAAATGGATAGAGGATGTGCTGTAGAGCCCAGAGGTAACAATGGCAGATGTTGCTGATGTATTTATTTACTGGGCCTCGAAAGTCCTTCATGCAGTATCCACGTCGGAAACCTCCAGTTTGTTTCTCCATGCCTTCATTTTCCTTCTCTGATCTAAATAGTATTAGTATAGACAGTAAAAGAATAGGGTATTTTATTTCAGAGGAAGCATGATCATTTAAAGTGACTCACTGTGAAACAGGGACCACAGAAATATATTTTGTGAGGACATGTAAATGGAAGTGAAGGGCAGGAAAGAAAGTTTTTTTACCACTTAACTTCATTTCAGGCACAGCTAATTAATCATACCCCTCACTGTTACATGTTATACTTGTATCTGAAGTCTCATTTATGTGTGCTAGGTTGGATCTGGACCAGAGAATGTCAGAAAGAAATAGAAAAGGAAAAACAAGAGTACCTCAGAAAAGAGTCAACTTTACAAAAAGACCTGGAAGGCAAATACCGGGATATAATCACGGAGAATCGTCGAGCTGTTGCTCATCTGGAGGTGGAGCTAGAAAAGGAACGCAACAGGACCCTGAGTTACCGTGAAGCCCTCGTGTCCCAGAGCCGCAAACTAGTAGAAGAGAGGAAGCTCCTAGAACTGGAGCAGGAGAAGTTGGAGCAAGAAAAACAAGTCCTTTTGCGCTCTGGAACAGAAGGTACCTTGTACCAGAGTTGCCTGGCAAAGGAAGAAGAGTGGCAACAGAGAGCCAATATTTTACTAAAAGAATTTGAAGAGGGACTGAAGGAAAGACAGGACATCTACTGCAGTCTTTTAGTACCCAGAGGTCAGAGACTAGAAATAGAGAAAAATCTGTTAGTTAAAGCAGCAACTAATCCTGTTGCTATGGCTTTACATGTGGAGAGTGGCTTAAAAGATATTTTCAAACATGATAACTACTGTGGCAATGTGCTGAACAGAACCAGAAGTCAAAATGGAAAGCTTATGTGGCTGTATCTGAGATACTGGGAGCTAGCTGTTGAACTGCAGAAATTCAAGAGGGTAGAAAAGGCCATGTTAGGAAAACACTAAGTAGAGGAAGCAGTGAGATTCTGTGTGATCCACCATGCATAGTAGGGACAATCACAGTTGTAGTCTGAAGCTGTTAAATTCTTCTGCTGTGTTGCTGTCTCTCCTCCTCCTTGCACTTGTATTTGCATGGGACATGTGCAGTGCTGGTGCCTTTCCTCTCAGTAACAACAGATGCTCTGGTGAGCTGTGCATGCTCCTGAACTCCGTGTGTTTGTGTCACAGTATAGAGATATGCCAACTCCCCAGGTATCAGAAGCAGCAAAAGAAAACTTACTTTAGAGGTATTTGCCTCATTTATGGTCACACTCCAGCAACAGAGAATGGTCATTTGTCTCCCCCAGGTGTGATAGCACATTGTGCTCCTTATCTCTGACATTTTACATGGTGTCACAACAATGTCTTTTTTTATTACCATTATTCTTAAAAATTTGTTTAAGCAAGACTGATTTTGAGGCATATGTTTGGGAGAGATGTTGTTGGAGCCAGCTGCTTGGCATGTGAACCTTACGTGTCTGTATGTGCAAATATATAAATATACACATGTATGTGTGTGTGTAAGTGTATTGAAAGTATTCTGAGGGTGGAATAGATTGATCCTGTTTCAGATTAGTCAGTCTTGCATTGTCTTCCAGCTTAATATACAGTTAATGCTTTATGAATGAAACATCCAAGAGTTGCTAATTCAAATAAGACATAAAGAAACAGATTGATGTCTCATTGGCACTCAGGATCCATTATCAAATTCTAGGGAATGTATAAACTGGAAGTTATATTTTCATATACTGGAGATACCTTAAGAATACTTGTTTTTTTTTCTCAGTCAGGGTTTTAGTTGTAACCCAACAATGTGCCACCATTATGGATGTCCCCATGCTGCTGCTTCTGCCTCTCAGGGCACTGGCCTGCCACCTGGGTTGCTTGCAGGAACCTCTTTGCCATTGCATCTGGCTCTGCCTTGGACAGGTCCTGTTTGTTACTTGCAGATGGGAACCTAAATGCAGCCTGCACTGGTAGCCACTGCTCTCTCTCCACCTGTCCCCTTGTCCCAGAACTGAAGTACACACTCTTTTCTGCAGCCCTGAAAAGAGCTGTGCTTGTGCTTATGCTTGTGTTTTCTGTGCTTGTGGTTCACCACTTTATGTACCCATGACTGTGGAAGCCTACAGATAAACAAGCCTACAGATATACAAGCTTTGCAAACTTTTAAGAAAGGGAGCTTTTTAATTTAGCTAGTAAAATAAAATAGATTTGGTAAAAAATAAAACAGTAAGTACAGTGAAATAATAAATAAAAATAAACATCCAGATTAAAAAAAATCCAACAACAAACAAAACTGTAAAACCCAGTGCATTTCAATTTCTTAAAACTTTGAATATACTTTGGGTCCTTCTAGCAGTAGGAACCATCTTTTTTCAAATGTGCCATGTATTTAAAATAATAAGAATTTTTTTCTTCCCCCTTTCTAATCCAGCCTTAGACCTCAAAGGGGCAGTGTTTACCCTTATATTTATAATATCTGGTCTTCTCTGTTACTTGACTTTGATTAGTGCTAGTAGGTTGTCAGTTTGTTAATTAGCAGTTTATTATTTACTGAGGGCTAGACCTGACAAATGTGTTTGCACTAGGCAATCATGTAGAACCATGGTTTGGATGCAGTCCAAGCTAAGTGAATGCGTATCTTTCTGCAGATGTGGGGTTTTTCTCTTACTATTTTCTCCTGGTTTCATTTTAGTCTGAGCACAGAAGAGAGGAGATAAATCTTTTGAAACAAAGTGCACAACTTAATCCAATTACTAAGGAGAAATATCTAACATGAAACAAAATTCCTGAGCAGAATAGATACTTCCCAGCTACTTGGTTTTCCAGTTGAAATTTTGCTCACCTTGGTAGTACTAATTACACTGTTGTGTTGACTTATTAATCCTTTTTTCATATTCATTTTTTAAAATAAAGTTTTAGTAGACAAACTTGGAGGAAAAAAGAGAGATCACAAACACCAGAAGGGCCACAGTTTGTCAGGGTGCCAAGCATGTTCTGGTTGGGAGATGCTTTTGCAACTCGAGTTGCTAATCATGTGTGACACCGTGAGCCAAGCTGCTGCAGCTGGATGTAGGCACGCAGTCTAATTGCCCAGGAGAACAAATTAGTTTGAATAACAGCCCGTGTGTAGTTCTTTCAGGATGTGGAAAGTGACCATCCAGCTGTGGCACACTTCACACGTTCCTGCAGGCAGTTAAGCTGCTCAGCTGACTAAGAGCAGACAATGAATCAGTGCCAGTGTATTTGAGATTGATGCCTTGAATTTGTATAAGTTAGCCTTAAAAGATCAAAGGTTTTATACTTTTTCATAGTTTGTTATTCATATCACTCAAAATGTTTAAAGAAAATGTAATCAAGGGTAAAATACTATTTTTTCAGTATGAACGTGTACATCCAAGCCTTACACACTTGAATGTACAGGGTTAGATGCAATGTAGTGAAGGTCTTTCTCTTTTTTAGAAGTGTCATTTGTTTGTACAACTAATTGAACTATTGTTCATGGACACTTTGAAGATCATTGTATCAAGACAGAAGGGTTCTTTCAGAAGACTTTTAAAAAATGTATAACTGATTTAGAATCACTGGTCCTGTTAGTTTCCTCCAAAACTCATGTTTGTGGGTATGCAATGTATTTTAGAAATGTTCCCCCTTTGTAGGTTGTTATTCTGAAGATTCTAATGTAAGTTTTATGGTGCCCATCACTGAATTGGTTAATTGTTTGGAACTGCCCATATACATATGTAGAATGCAAGAATAATTTGTTTTCAAAGTATTTAATGAACTTATTTTTATTATAAAATTATCACTCAGCTATTAAACAATAACAATTAATAAAACCTTTACATATTTCTGGACTGTTTTGTAACTTGGGCAAGTGGGTAGGGGAACTGGAATTTGCTACTTTATTCAGACTTTCCAAATTGTAAATTTTTTTTTAATTAGCATGTAAAAATTTTTGGTCTTGGTGCTGAGAAAATAATATTTATAAAGTTTTTTTCCTTAGGAAAGAACACTGTTAAACAGGTAAGTGTGGAGCATTAACTAAAGATGTGGGGTTAAAGGTGACCATCCCTCTGAAAGACTGAGGACATTCCTTTGTCAGAATGTTGTGTAGGATATTCTGCCTTCCTCCAGAATCCCTCAGATGTCTCATTCTGCATGTCAGCTGCTTTTCATTTCCCTCATCTTCCTGCTCTCTGTGAAGAGCTGCAATCCAGGTGCTCTAGAACTGTGTTCAGACTCTGGAAATCCTTGTTCCTGTAATAAAGGATCCTCAATCTGTTTGTATTTGACAGAGTTCTTCACCATCCTCTGGCTCTGTAAAGCATGAGTTTGAGCACTCCTGTGTGAGGATGAGAAAACTGATTGTTCCTCTGTGGAGGATACAAGGCAGAAACAGTGGTCAACGGTTCAGGTACTGTGGTGGAATCAAAGGAATTGAGTTATTGCTGTGGAAAGAGGTTGAAAGGCAAGGCTATAGTTGCAGTTGTGGTGAAGCTGGATGTGAAGCCTTTGCTGGTGTGCATGCCAAGGCATTTGTTGGTCGTTTATTTAATGCCTGGTCAAGGAGCTTTCAGTGGTCAGTGCATATCTGAGACAGCAGATAGGCCTGCTAAGAAGCAACTCACTGAAATTTAGTGTAGCTCAGCAGTGAGGCAATGGCCACTTCACAGCAAAACAGCTGCATGATTGCTGCAACAAAAGCTAAAAGTAAACTGAAAGTAAATGTGCTTCTGGAAATGAGGCTGTGGATGGAAGAGTTTGAAGAGAGCTGATGGAGTGTAAGAACAGTGGTGGCAGCTGTTCACAGTCATGCTCCCCAACAGCTCCGTGCTGAGATCACCCGGGCTGTCCAGCTGTTGGAAAAATGCCTCTTCACTCTTGTGTTCCTAACAGGTTTATATTTTTGAGATACCTTACCTGTAAACTTATCACAGTCAACAAAATGCTCAGCTGCTGAGGTTGGTGTTTGTGTCACTGGATGCTGCTTCCCCTTGGTGGCTGATGGCCCTTCCAGCTGGCAGCTGCATCCTCTGTTCCCATGAGATCCACTGGAGCACATCTCCTAATGCTGCGCCGTCAGAGCTCTCCGGCCCAAACACCTCTGGGGTAATAACAGGAAAGGTGAGCAAAACCGCGGTGTTAGTGACCAAACCAGAATGAACTTGTCTCCACTGAGGTGGGCGCTGTGGTAGACCTCTGTGCAAAGGCGGCAGGCGCAGGGGGTTGGATGTAGTTCAGCAACCTGTTAGCACCTCATCGTGTATTGCAGCACTGGAAAAGAAAACCGTGACAAACTCGATTAAAAAACACTGTTCATTGTTTAACGGAGATGGCAAGAAGCAACCGACAACTGTCAACGTGTTCTGCTGCCTGCTGGAAGAGAGACACTTGTGGCGAGACAGATCCCAAACAGTAGCACTTCACTAACTTAAGAAATTTAGGGGGATGCTGACCATTATAGAATGGTTTGGGTTGGAAGTGACCTTTAAAACTTACCTAGTTCAACTTACCTGCAATGAGCAAGGACATCTCCAAACAGAACAGGTTGCTCAGAGCCCCATCCAACCTTACCTTGAATGTTTCCAGGGATGAAACATCTACTACCTCTCTAGGCAACCTATGCCAGTGTTTCAAAACCCTTGTTGTAAAAAAATTCTAACTTATGTCTAGTTTAAACCAACTCTCTTTTAGTTTAAAACCATTATCCCTTGTCCTGTCACAACAGGCTGTGCTAAATTATATTCCTATTCATAATAAGCCCCCTTGAAGTACTGAAAGGCTAGAGTAAGGTCTCCTCAAATCTTTTCTTCTTCAAGCTGAACAACCCCAATTTGCTCAGCCTGTCTTCATAGAAGAAGCACTCCAGCCCTCTAATAATGAGATCAATTTGGTGCTGTCCACAGAAGCATTTCTACCCCTATGGTCCTTACCTGTATTTTCCCCCCAAAGTTATTCCAAAGGTGAGATGAGTCCAAAGACGGAAGCAATATTTTGGTGATCTTCTGATTGTTATAGTGAAATGTTAAAGACAGCACAACTGATGTCAAAAAGAAGAGCAAAACAATAAAGTATGCTGCTGCTGGAGCTAATATTGCTTCAGATAAATATTTATGTATAAACTGAAGTAAATATTAGGCAAACTACCAATATAGACAAACATAAAGATTGTGTCTTTTTCTGGGAGATAAAAAGGAGAAAGAGGCCACGTGGGCATCAGTGTCAGCTCAGTTCTGGATGAAGTACCACACATGCTGTTCATAGCTTCTTCCCTTTTAATTTTTCTGTGGCTAGGGACACTGCTACTTTCACAATAAACATAAAGTTTCTCAGCATGTCAGATTACTGAAGAAAACTTGTTGACACCATAAAACCACTCCAGAATGGGATGCATGTGGAAGTCATTGTGTGTGACATCCTACCTCTGTTGTGTTCCCAGTAGTCTGGGACAGAGTTCCAACAGTAGCTCACTGCTGTCTTATTTCTCCCTTGCAGTGATACTTGTTGGCACAAGTTGGAACTTCTCTCCAATCTGTAGAAGTTTATAATATCATGGGAAGAAAATTAGGCTCCAAAGTTTATTGGCTATCTCCAAAGAGGTATCCTTGCTTGAACTGCTGTGGGCTGGTGGCAGCAGCTTTCAAACACTCACATAGGAAATTCAATCATGCCAGCTGAGGAGCTGTGAGAGCTGTGCCTTTTAGTTACTTATCAGGTGGAGTTTGAGAACAACAGAGCATAAAACTTAGATCCAGTTAAAGATCTACAGATCATTTATTGGCAAGGTAAACTGCATGACCACCTGCGATTGTTTATTACCCTTAAAACTAAGCAGCTCTGAAATATCTTGCCTGTGTATCTCCCTTTCTAAGATGGTCATTATTGTCCCCTAGGCTGGAGATTTTGAGTCTGCTCTTGAGCCTGGGGCCCCTTTTGTGCACATCTGGTCAAGGGTGTTGGCAGCTTGTAAAAGGATTTTGTGTTTTCTCCACCTACTTTAAAAGATGAGCTGTCACAGACATTATTTCATTTAACTTCTCCTTCTCCTTCTCCGTCTCCATCTCCTTCTCCTCCATCTTTAAATTTCCATCCTTTCCTGGTTTAGGCTCGTTGCACAAGCAAGAGTATTTGTATTGCTGTATGTGATGCTTTGACTACCAAGTACAAGCTGACTAGAAAGAAAATGGGATTAAGGCTGGTAAGATATTGCTATAGAATTAATTGTAAGATTTCACTCCAGAGTCAGAAAATAATGTAGTTAATACTAACAACCTGGTATATTGCAAGGAACTATGAAAATATCTGGAGAGTTACAGATTTGTCCTATGTCATACCAGGCATGACAGAATCACAATAAAAGGATCATATTGCATTTCATGCTGTAAACTATTGATTGCAACCTCAAACGTAGTTGCAAACAATGTGTATTGCCAGTGGCCTCTGCTTTTCTCATTGGCTTTATATGAAAGGAATTATTTTTTCAAAAGAATACTCCTGTCCTTCTTCTTCCTCTTTGTCCTCCTGTTCACAGAATCCAGATCAAAAAAAACTTCCCCCAAGGCAGCCTCCTCCAGCCTGTGATGGAGGGCAGAAAAATCATAGAATCATAAAATATCTTGAATTGGAAGGAACCCGGAAGGATCATCAGGTCCAACTTCCTGCTCTTCAGAGGAGCATAGCTGCACATAGCTTTACACAGCTGTAAAAGGTTTCAGTTTGTTTTTAAATTATCTCAAATGTTTTATTGTGATCATAAATAGAAACAATTAATACACTATTATGAAACTATACAAAGCAAGTTGATCTGAAAGCTGTTGCACAAGTAATCTGCTGAATGTTTTAGGACCCAAGGCTTCAAACTTCAGTTTTTAGCACTGGATTCCAGTCTTTTGTTTAATTTATTTTTGACGCTAAATCTGGTGATCCGCCTTTATCAGGATGTTTCAAAATCCTGCTAATTCTGTCAGCTGTCCTGACTTTGTCCTTGTCAGCAGATGGACTTACACTTAAAAGAAGAGAAGCTGCTTGAGCACTTGTTTTCTGTTCAAATCCTCCTTTACAGGATGATGAAATGCTACAAGTTCCAAAGGTGGAAACTGTACACACCTTATTTAATGGAGATGGCAAGTCCAGCTGCTGCCATACTTCTGGCCAGCCCTTCTCTGGTTTGGCTCAGCTCTGCCATCACCTGCAGGGTCCCTGGCACCCTTGGCACAGTGCATGTCCTGAAGTTGGCTGTGGCTCCTTCTGTGGTGGAGGAGGTGAGGGTTGAGCACTGCAGACAAGCACTTCAGCCTTCAATCTACCGCTCCCGCTCTCTCATGGAAGAGAAGAACCCATCCTTAGAATCACAGAATCGTAGAATCACTGGGGTTGGAAAAGACCTCTATGGTCGTCAAGTCCAAGCATTTTCCCAAAGAGGTTCACCACTAAACCATGTCCCCACGTGCCACATCCACTCACCTTCTGAACACTTCCAAAGGTGGTGATTCTACCACTTCCCAGGGCAGTCTGTTCCAAAGCCTGGCCACCCTTTCCCGGAAGCAATTTTCCCTACTATCTGATCCAAATCTCCTCTGGCACAACTTGAGTCCATTTCCTCTGGGTCCTGTCACTTGTTATCTGGAAGAAGAGACCACCTCCCACCTCCTTACAACTGTCTTTCAGTCCTTCTCCATATGGGATATCTTCCTGAAGGGCTGGAAGTAAGCTATGCTGGCCCAGGGATGCCTGTGCTGGCACAGGGAGGTCAGCAGGAGCAGCAGCCAGGCAGCTGATTTGGTAGAGTGTGTCAGGCAGCAGGTGAGCTGCAGGGGAGGACAGCTTGTCTCCCAGCTGGGAACATCTGTGTGGAGCCAGGCTGCCACCACATTCTGAGGATTGCCCATAGCCAGGAGTTCCTTGGCCCAGGTGGTACTGCACCATGACCACACCTGACCCCACAAAAAGAAACGAATGGCTCCGTCCTTCCTGTGGTTCTGATTTATATCCCAGTAACTTTCTGCTACCATTTATTTTCTTTACTGTCACCCTGTCTCATACCCTTCCATAACATCATCATCCTGTGAGATGAAAGACACATTCATCTAAGAAAAGGAGTGTGCCCACATTCTTCCACAAATGCATATGTGAGTATATTCCAGCAAGATACATGATTTTTATAAAGGGGATATTTCCCTTCTAATTGGGTTTTTATAAAATTGGGTGTTGTTTACAAGACAAGCTGGCTTTTTTTTTTACAGCCCTTTTAAACTTTTGAACAACAGTACATTAATATGGGAGCAGGAGACAAAAAACCAAAAACATTCATTAGAAATGTTTTAACACAAGTAATCCAATCTGAATTTAAGATCTGTTTTCTCCTGCATTTATAATTAGCAGTATGCAACACATTTCTTCTGTAGTAGCCTATATCATAAAAGGATGAATTTCATAGAGATTTATTAGCCCCAATAGACCTGTGGGACCTGCCAAACATAGGCTTAGCATCTCTTGAAGGTAGAGTTTACCTTAGAGCACAGGAAAGGGCTCTGTTGAGTAAATAAGTGACTGTGACAAGGGAAGGGCAGCCCCAACTTGCCTGTTCCAGTCCACAGGGTGGCAATATAGACAACACCTGTGGATCATACTGGAGCTGGTGGCTCTGCTACTTTTAAGTCCTTCAGAAAAAGGCACCGTGTCTTCCAAGGTCATTAGCCATGCTATTACAATGATAAAGACATTTGAGCTAGATGCCAGACCAGCGTATTTGCTTCTGCAAATATTTAACAACTGATAGATAACTAAAAACCACTGGCACCTTGCACTACCAGAGAAAGATAAAGTTCTTCAAAAAGAGGATTTTCTCAATGTGAGGCAATCAGGACTGTATTTTTGTATCCTGATAGAAGCTGCTTGCTTATGTAACTTAGCAGAGAGAAATTTTCAGTAGTCTAGTTGCCACGTGATCACAACTAGGCGTATTAATTGAACTAAATAGGAGATAGAATATGAACACAGTGTTGCAGTTGACACAACAGAAGGAAGGGATGCCATCCATGGGGGCCTGGACTAGCTTGAGAAATGGGCACATAAGAGCATAATGGGGTTCAACTAGTCCAAGTGAAAGATGCTGCACCTGGCTCAGGGAAATTCCAAGCACAAATACAGGCTGGGTGATGAATGGGTGGGGAACACCCTTGCAGAGAAGGACTGTAGGGAAGCTGATGGTATAAAGCCTGGATGTGAGCCAGCAATGTGCATTTACAGCCCAGGAGATGAATCAACCAAATTCTGCATCAAAAAAAGCATGACCAGCAGGCCAAGGGAGGTGATTCTCCCCTGTACTCTGTGCTCGTGAGTCACCACCTGGAGTGCTGCATCCAGCTCTGGGGCACTCTGCACAAGGAAAATGTGGACCTGTTGGAGCAAGTCCAGAGGTGTCCATGAAGATGATCAGAGAGCTGAAGCACCTCTCCTATGAAGACAGGCTGAGAGAGTTGGGGCTGTTCAGCCTGGAGAAGAGCAGGCTCCAGGGAAACCTTAGGGCATCTTCCAGTGCCTAAAGGGACTACAAAGAAGCCAGAAAGGGACTTTTGACAGGGCATGCAGTGATAAAACAAATGGCAATAGCTTCAAAATTGAAGAGAGTAGGTTTAGATTAGATAATAGGAAGAAAATCTTCATTACAAAGGTGGTGAGTCACTGGGACAGGTTGCACAGAGAAGTTGTGGATGACCCATCCACAAGCTGGACTTTGAGCAGCTTGGTCTAGTGGAATGTCCCCCTGCCAGTGGCTGGGGGGTTGGAGCTAAATGACCTTTAAGGTCCCTTCCAAAACATTCTATGATTCTGTGATGACTCTGAGAACAAAGAACTAGGTAAAAATCTAATTATGATAGTAGCTGTGCTTGAAAGAAGAAATGATGGTTTAAAAGGAGGTTGCTAAGGCAGATCTTGAAGGATCAGTTTAGGAGCAATGTTTTGTTATTCTTCTACTAATGACTAAGGACAAAAAATAGTACCATGGTAATTAAATGTTTCTGACACATTCTCAGAATTGGGAATGCTGTAATAGCATCATTCAGGAAGAGCTATGCAGCTCAGTGCACTGGAGTAGCAGAAAAAGTGTGAACACATTGTTTCAGCAACTTAGAAAAGGAAGTTCTGCCACAAGCTAGGAAATCCTTAGTTGGAATCAGTAAAGGAGAAGAAAGTTGCTGCTCCAGTGGCCAGTCAGGAGATAGCACATCCACAGACCTGAGAGGGTCATGAAAAAGGCAAGTGCATTCACTAGGCAGACTGAGACATATTTCAAGTCATGTTAGGGAATATTAATACCTATTGCAAGACCCAGGCAAAATCCATATGGGCTGCTGTATACAGTTGTCCATGTGAAGGATGAAGTTTTTTTTCTTGTAACTTTTCTATCCAAAGATATTGAACAGCCTTTGGAATCAACTTTGAACAAACATGATAAGATTGCAAAGGGATGCTACAATATGTTCACCTCTTTTTCCAGGGGCTGGACTTAAAACATCTCTCCTAGTTCTTTACTTTGACCACCCTGTATCACTGCATGCAAGGAGCCTGCAGCTGATGACATTTCTTATAACACATACAGTGTTATATTTTATATTGAGTCTTCAGTGACAAGTAACTTATCTTTTAAAAACAACAAGGTTCAAAGGGAAGAGTGTTGTTATGATTTTGCTGAAATAATGAGGATAGGAGTAATATCTGTGGTATTTGTTAACCAATGTTTTTGTTGTTTTTTTTTTTTATTATTTTTGACCACTATATCTAAGGTCACTGAAAAGGTGAAGAGACCTTTGATTTCAAGCCCATTTATAAAAAAGATATGTTCTTCAGACCTTGTTCTGTACTGATTGGAGGTGTTGGGGTAAGCAGATTATGCTTATGACTTTAAAGGTCAGATTTTATAATCCCTTTCATACTCCATCCTTTTGGTCAGAATGTTTAGTAAGGTACAATCTGTTACAGAGAAACATTTATTATGAAACATACAATTTTGCAGGCATAGACAACTGGAAACTGAACGTGATGGTGAGTCACAATCAGTTTATCTTCCCGATAAAAAATGATATGAAATCTCCATATTTAGTCTGAGGCCAGTGGAATCCTACTATTCCTCATTTGCTAGGGCTATATTTGTATTTAAGTGAGTTTAAACAGGGGAGTGGCAAGGGGTGTTACATATTCTTATAGGCGATTAGGGTTTATAGCCAAATTATCTCCTGAATTATATTAGCTGAAATCAATGTATTCTACTGGATGAACAGACTGTTCCATAAAACCTTGGCAGATAAAGCATTAATAAGTGTCAGAGCTGACTTGGTCAATTGAATGATTTGCTGACGCTTCTTTTTACCACAAGCCAGCTCTTAAAAGTCCAGTGCCAAAGGTTCAGTATATATAGCTGAAGACAGCAAATAGATGCTCTCTTTTTGAGCAGGGTTCTGACAAGCTGCCTTTCTCATTATTCCTCACTGGCAGCACTTTCAGGCAGGAAATTTAAAACATGGTAAAAATGAAGCTGCCCAATCCTGGCCTGGAGGACAGGATACCTTCCCATGCTGAACTTGAGGTCCTTGAGAAAGAAGAGGCAGACTCCAGACCAAAATGGGACAACAAGGCACAGTACATGCTGACGTGTGTAGGATTTTGTGTGGGTTTAGGAAATGTCTGGAGGTTCCCATATCTCTGTCAGAGCCATGGAGGAGGTATGTCTTTAATACATCTTAACTAAATTTGGTAACTATAAACCAGGTTTAATCTCTCTTTTGGTAAGCAAGTAATGGAACAGGTTTAGAACTGTTCAGGTCCTGTGAGAACAGTAATGACCTCTCTAGAAGAGTGTTTAGCAGAGAAGGTAATTTCACAGGTCATGGTCACCCACCTGAAGTCACATTACTGACAGAAGAAAAGAAGGGTCTGGTTTTAGCTCAGGACACAGGATTGAACAAGTGAGTTTTCCACTGTCATGGACATAGTTTAGTTTCTCAATCTAAACCCAATGTTGCTTTCCATACATGGATATATATAGTGTATTTAAAATACAATAAGCTATTTGGGACTATGATTCTGATCATGATACCAAATGATCTTTTTCTAACAGGATTTTCATTGGGCTTGCACTGATCCGTGTATCACCTGTAGAATCAGTGTTGGTGTAATTTGTGCTAGGATTAACAGCATGAATGAAGTTAGCGTGAAAAATATTTGTTTAGCAGTTGGTGTTATGAAGTCATTTAAAATCCAAGCATATATTATTTACTGTATAATTTACTGGAACTCCTTAAAGCTTAGGTAAGGACTGGATGACCATGTTAGAAATTTTGTTTTCTTTTGCTGTTTGTTTTGAAAGGTAACTTTGAGCTGAACCATTGCTTAAATATTACACAACAACATAATTTTTTCATTTTCTTACTGACTTTTTTTTGTCTGCTATCTGGTTATTGTCCATTTTTCACTCCAGGATATGTATAAAATGTATTTATTCCTTTGTAATATTTGGTCTTGAAAGAAAAATTTTGGCTTAAGAAACAGTATTTCAAAGTAATATTCTTTTACATGTACATGGTGAGATATTTAAAAATTGCTTTCCTTGTTAGAGTGGGACAAGTGAGGGCTCTGTGGGGAGTTGCTCACAGACTCAGGAACATGCAACAACAGGTGCAACAACAGTTGCAAGAAGAGATGCTTTTATCTTTAAGATTTCTCTAACATGGGTTGATATTTAAATTTTGCAGTGCAAACTGGAGGTCATTTGCATCAGAGTCAGCTCTTGTAGCAAAAAAAGTTAAAACACACACACACACACAATCAGAAGCATTCCTGTATTTGCCAATTTTAGTTTGAAAAAAGTGGATGTATATCTCCAGAACTGATGGCACTCATTGGCTTCTCAGGTTTTTACTTAGTTTTAGAAAGTGGATATGACCTGTTTTCCAGGGTAGATTTATAAGTACTTCCTTGCTCTTTGGTCTTTCTTTCTCTTGTATTCTCGTCATGTGAAATGCAGCTGAAAAACAAGCACCCAACAAATGCAAAGAACTTGGTATGGATCATGGTTTTATCCCTGATGTCAGTGAAGATTTGTGGATTGCTCGTGTGTGCATCAGTCCTCTGGCAGCAATTATTTTTCTTTCTCATCATCCTGTAACTTGTTCTTTCTGAGGAAACATTGTCAGGAACACTGACAGCAGTTACCCCTGGCGTTTTTTCCCCCTGGGACTCTCTCACTCAGATTTTAGGCAGAATTTGAAAGGGAGCACATAGCAAAGGAATTGTAAGCTAATACACAGATATGTATCCTAGCTAGATTTGCTACCATCTCTAATATTCTGCTGCACAGCACCAAATGCTGTGACTCATATCAATAAACACAAATAATGCCTTCCTGTGACTTCTTAGAAAGGGTACCCTAATTTCATCACACATAAGGATGGAGAGCTATTGTACAATCCCTCCTCCTCTTCCTCCTTTGCTGTAGACAACACCTCAGCCTCTCATGGTCAGTCTAAATCCAGCTCTTGCCACCACTGTCCTCCTCCTGTTACAGTTTCTGTTCTCGGACTTCTCCCTTAAATCAGTAAAAAAAAAAAAAAGACTGCCTACTTTTTGGATGGATACCTTTGAATTTGAACATGTGATTATTTGTATTGCAAAAAAACAAATCTCAAAGTTCTTATTTCTGAAGATATTTTGGTGTTGAGGCAATTTCTGCCTCATGAGGTTTTTCTGGCTCCTGCATCTCTAATTCCCATTCAGCCGTGTTCACAGCATACCAAGCACCCAATAAAGGCAGCACTGCAACATCTGGGATTGCAGCTGCCAGATTGCTGAAGAAAACTCCTGACACCATAAAACCATTTCAGAAAAGAATGCTTGTGGTAGTCCCTGTGTATGACATCCAGCCTCAGTTGTGCTCCCTCTATCCAGTTTCACCTAGATCCAGTTGGAAATGTGTTTTTATTTACTAGATTTTTGGCAAGTTTTGCTTTAGTCTTTGCCCCTCAGCATGGTAGCCAAGATGATTCATTCATCTTTGGATTCGTGTGGTCCACTCAGGGGCACAGATGTGCCTTTATAACAGAGTAGGGTAAAACTGTACCATTATGCACCATTTTCCTAATTATCCACTAGAAAGCAAACATGAGTTCACTGAGGAATCTCCATTCTACCCCAGGAGTTCAAGTGCCTTTACCCTGGCTGGGGTTTGTCCTCATACTTTGTATCTTCAAGATATGTCTTCACTGAATCCTGAGTGCAGAGCATCAGGGATCCCTGTTCCTGCTTTCCTACTGGAAACAGGGATTGTGTTCCTCCTGGGATTGTTCCTGGAGTGATTATTTTAGAGTCATAAAGTTCACATTGGATATGACAGTGGATTATGGTTGCTAATTAAGAGATTAAAAAAAAAACCAAAACAACAAAAAAAACAAAACCATGTTTCTGTACAGGAAATATCTGCAGTGGATGTGAAAAAGTCCTGTGTGACCACATAACAGGTATTAGGTATGTGCAGAATCAAGGTTACAGAATGTCTTCTGAAAGTAGTTTCTAAGGATTGGCTTTGCTATTTTAACTTCTTTCTTTTTGACTGTGAGTTATATGGATGAATGTTTGGATCATTTTGGATGGGTGAGGTCTGGTAGCAATGGTGTGGAGAGTATTTCAGCCAAGAACACTCCTGAATATGGCTGGATGTCCACCTACTTTGTGAACTGGCAGTTGTACATGTTACATCCCTTATGAAACATAAATGGATTACTGTAAAGCATAAAATTTACTCTTGTGTGGCATTTGGACTTCAAAAAAGGTGGATTTTTTACTCTGTGAATTGTCTGCAGTGAAGGTAGTTACGAACACTGAGTTTATAAGTAATGCTTATTTTCAGATGACAAACTTAAATCTGTAATTATTTGAGAGCTGCTTCTTCCTAAGCACAGCACTATGATAGTGTTTTCACACTGAGATGCCCAAATACACAAAAATAAATTGGTGGTTACATAATTTACTTACTTTTGTTGTCATGGATAATGAGTTTGTATTTTTTTAAATGGAATATTTACTCCAGTGAAATTTAGTAGAGCAAAGCACATTTTATCCTTTAATGTCTTGAAAGTTGTCAAATCCATCATTACTAAAGGCGAAATAGAGTTCAATAAGCACACAATGTAAAAGGTGTGGTGTTTGCCTCAGTGATTTCACCAGCTTAATGAGATTTAAATTTCCCTTCATTTGATAGCTGTCTCTGACATTACTCATAGCTTTTGTTTAATCTTTATTGAGCAACATGTCATTTAATCAACTGTTAAACATTTTCATTTTATCTGTGATGACCATTATAAAAAAGAGGATGCATATTTAATGTTTAAACTATTGATTTTTTTAAAAAGTCTCTAACTGTACAGCTCACATTTGGAAACCTTGCCACTGCATGAGGGAGAACTTTTTTATCTCTCTCTGGGCTACACTGAAAGAAGGGACAGTAATGACATCAGCAATTCCTCTCTTAGCACTTGATGAAATAACATGTTGCTACAGTTGAGGTCTAAGAATATGTTATTATTGTAAATCATCTCCATCTGAAGTCTGCCTGCTTTCCCTTTGTGATGAAATATGTGCAAGCAATGATGATTTTTTAAAAATTTGACATAAGAGGCTCTTAGAGAGGAAATAACAACTATACAGATGTTCAAACCAAATATTATTTGTTTTGAAATACAGCATTGAAACAGGATGAGAATCTAATATCTCAGTTGTAAGGTTTTCAGACTAGAATATCAAGAATTGCTTGTGTACATATATACAGTGTCTGTCTTCAGATCATTGGTTCATTTGTTATGATCATAAAATTGTGGCAATTTAAAAATTATTTGGTTTTTTTTTTGTGTCCTGTGTGAGCCCAAAAGTGCTCTAAAGGTGTGTGGCTGTGGCACCTGGGGACAGGGTGTAGTGGTGAACACTGTGGTTAGTGATTTGGACTCCAAGATCTTAGAGGTCTTTCCAACCATATTGACTCTATGTTTCTATATGCCAGGTTTGCCAAGCCAAATTATTATTTTTCCATTATAGCTTCTTTCAGAAAGATTAGGGAGAAATTGAGAGAAAGGGAAAATGCAGCAGAGATGGATTCCTGAACTGGCTGCTAGAATTGAACCCTAGAAACCAAAGAAGGCAAGAAAGAAAAAAGAAGTGTCATGTATCATTGAGAGCTATAATTTTATTTCTCTTGAAAATATAACAATATTCCTACAGCTAAATATTGGTAATTTCAAATACCTAAAATGCTTTTCAATATGCTGAGTCCTTTGTGGCACGTGCTGCACATCAGGGTGAATGACTAATCCCTGAAAAGTGATTAGTGCACCAGAATAGATATTTTTTATTGAAGCCCGTTGCCAAAGGTAGCTGTACAGACATGGTATTCTCAGACTTCTGTAAAACATGTAATTTGGCCACACACAAAAAAACCTTCTTACTAAAAAAATTATCAATTTTTTAAATCACTGTAGTTCATTTTGCTTGCATTAAAACCTAGTTACTACTGTAAAAATGTAGACTGACAAACTGAAAACAGTTCAGAGGGAAGTCAGAAGAAAAACTGAGAAATACTTTTTGTTAGTCAAAGACTGAAGGACTCATTATTATTTATTTGTAGAAATGTTTGTTAAACTTCCAACTTTGTTGACTGTTCCTCTCTTTCTTCTGTGTCAGTCTGTCTCTTCAGGAAAAGGGTTATGTGGACATCATCTCCAAGAGGAAGAGTATCTCATTTATTTTCTTCTTCCTCACTTCTCACATCTCAGCTACATCCCTTTCTCAGGAGACCATTTAGTCTTTGCAAGAACAGCTGTGCATTAGTGTGGAGCAGCTCTGTGGTAGATCAAGGAGCCTCAGGCAGCTGCTGCCTCACTTTGGAGAAAAGTGGCTATTTTGTAATGCCAGGAACGAGTGAACTATGATGATCCACCCTAGTGTTGAGGAAAGTGAACTCCCCTAGCTGCAAATTCAAATTTAGCATTGTGGTCTTAGTTTAAATATGGTTACAAATGGTGTCAGTGCTGAAGCAGGCAATTCCTGACTCATGTCTTTCTGACTGTGCATTTTCATGTCACAAACCTGTGAAACATATAGGGCTTATTCCAATTTCTGAGTACCTAGGATCTCTTCCAAAACAAGATTCTTTCCTCTGTTTCCCACCACTCCAGGGACTTTTACAAGTGTACAGACTGCTGTAGCTGCTACTGTCAGATGTAACAGGGCAGCCCTCTCTCCGTGCTTTGTTCACTGTCACCCAAAAGGCATCTAACCCAGAAATGGCAATGGACTCCTCATCCACCTGTGCCTGGCATCACTGCTGACAGTGCAAAGGTTTTGCCCTTGTTGGCAGAGGTTCTGGGACTCGAAACTTTGTCAGACTCAGTCACTGCAAGGAACTGAGTGTCTGCCCTTTCATTTTCTAAAGGCTTGTCCCATTTTGCCTTTATGGACCTCCTTAGCTGTGCTGGAACATGCAGTGTAAGGGCCCTGGTTCACCTGATTAGACATGCAGTGCAGGCAAATTTTTCTTTAAATAGTTTGTTATCTGCTGATTCTCCACCCTCTTTCTGTGAATAACACTTCTTAGAACTGTTTTACTTTTGTTTTCATAGTAGACAAGATTTTTGCAGTGTATGCAATGAGAGCTCACTCACTGTTGCATTCCATCCCTTTAAATCCTGATGGCTTCCTTTCCTGGAGGAAACCCATCCTCCCCCTCCTGATGGGTGGGACAACCTCCACACACGGAGTCCCTGGCCTTTCACAAAGACAGAGTTACTTACCAGTGCATGGAAGTGCAAGCAGCCATAAATGTGCCCTGTGCTCCAACCCCATGTCAGCCTGACACAGTTTCCCTCCTGTCACACTCTGGAGCTCTCATGAAGGTAAAATCAGAGAAGGACACAATCATTAATCATTGTGTTTATACCAGCAGTTTTAAATTCCAAAATATTTTCTGAGTTTCAAGCCCAGGACACCTCATAAGAGTCTGAAACCTGACCCTGCAGAGTTTGCATGGATGCCTCATCTGGATCTCTCCTTGTTACCTGCTCTTTCGGATGCTGTATAGGTCTCTGCTATAGCACCCTCTCACTTCTCTCTGGTAAAGCCCTGCTTGAGCAATGGTAGCAGTTAAGTCCAGAAGATGGATCTGTACCTGATCCAAACACCTCCCATTTGCACTGAGGATAAGTCCTGGTCACCCTTTGAAACTCAGCTTGCAGTGATTTTAGGTCATGCCTTGAAACTTAAGCATGGATTGGCAATTAGTTCAGCTGAGGTGCTCCTAAGGGAGACACATCACCTTTTTTGGTCAGGTCACAGTAAGATCTCTTGAGGACTTGATTAAAATTTTGTCCCTGGTGAAAGATCCTGTTGAAGAAGGAAATGTACAACCTTTATAGTCTTTTCAAGCTATGACCAATTGCTCCTTATCATACCAATCAAAGAAAAATCTTTTTTGATAGATATCATCTCTGTTGGCAGAAGGGAGGGAAGATCAGGCTGTTTCCTGTGCAGCTTTAGAAAGCATTCAAAGGTAGTCTGAAATTTTGCTTTCAGCAGACATCAGGCAGACTGGTATTCTGATTTAGGATACATTTTTTTCTCACAAATCTAAAGTGCCCAGCTCACCTCCACTCACACAGTTCTAGCAGTCTGGGCAGACATGGCTTTCCCTCTAAGACAGGGAGATTCAGCATCAGCACAGTCCCAACACCACAGCTCTCCCTGTCGACAGCACAGTGTGTAAAATTTGCTGCAGGACTCTCAGAGTTGAACAATCTTCTGTGGTGGACATGGCAAGAGTGTTCTATCAGTCTCAGGGGATTTCCTCCAGACACTTACAGAGTTCCCTTTGTTAAGATGCTGTAGAAGAAGTCTTTAAGTGTAACATACCTATGACAGAGTAGTCAGATAAAGGGGTCCCATGACCATCCTTGCACAGACACAAAAAGAAGAAAGCAAATAACCTAAAGAGGTGTGCTGTGTGCTCACAGCTTGCCAGCTTTCTTGATAGCTTGGAATCTCCAGGAAATAAAATTCAATTTCTGGAATGGTTTTCATTCTATAGATTTCCTCTTTCACTTGCTATCTGATTTTCATTGCACACAAGAGGAAAAAGTCAGTAAATACTCAGACCTAAACCCTTATCATTCTGGTCTGCATTCTTTTCATTGCTTTCAGATTAATAGTTCTTATTTAGATTAGAAAGTTAAAGCAATTTTGTAATGACAGATAACCATAACTCTAAAGTGTAGCAATATTCAAGCATTTGACTCTGCACTTTTATAATGCAGTGTGGTGTTCTCTGTTACCTCCCATATCCAAGGTACACCTTGTTCAGGAAAATATTAGTTAAGAATACTTGTCCTATACTAACCAACTTTATTGTCATTAACAGGGTTTGAAACCTGTACTTCAGATGTCTTCTAATCAACCCCAAACATTGTTAAACACAGATGCCAAGAACATATTGTTGTTTCAGACAGCTGAAGGCTCCTGCCTAATAATTAGGGGTACTTTGCTTAGTTCATTCAGCTCTTTCATATACTTCACATGAGTCACAGCCATAAAACAATAATTTTTTGCACAAAAAAAAAAAATAAAAGGAAGGCATTCCAGGACAGTAGCTACCTTTCCTCCACTTGCAATAAAAAGGTGGCTTTTTCAAATTTTAACCTTGAGAGTGTATAATTTCTGTTTATGTGTGTCACTTGGGAAGAATTAGAATTCCTACCTGAAACTCCACATGTTTCCTGAGTGACCTGTCTGGGCAATCAGGAAAAGCATTGCTCAGAAAACAGGGAAGTGTTTCCACAAAGGTGCTTACAGGTTGCTTATCACGACAATGTCTCACAAATCTAATGTTTTTGTTTTGTTTTAATACTTCACTGATTGGAATAATTATTTTTCTTATCCATTCCAGGAGCTTTCATGATCCCTTTCCTGATTTTGCTAGTCCTGGAGGGTATCCCCCTGCTTCATCTTGAGTTTGCCATTGGTCAAAGGCTGAGGAAAGGCAGTGTGGGGGTATGGAGCTCTATCCACCCTACCCTGAAAGGGGTTGGTAAGTCAAACAGTTGCCTGAGAAAGCACAAATCTCCAAACTGATGATCTAAAAAACAAATCTTCTGTGTTTTATTCTGGTGTGCCATGAGAAATTTCAGGATCGATTAGTTTTCCCCTCTTCCTAACTCTCCATTGATAGGTCAAACGAATCACGATAAAGCACCATGACAATTTTGTGTTCATATTTCAAGTATTGTGGGTCCTGTTAAAACCTTTCCCTAATCTGAGACCAATTTCAAGCCTCAGAGATATTTTCTGTATTATCCATACTGGCTGTTTTTACCATTAGGATGAATTTTTAGGTGCACCAAAAATTGTTCTGTAACTGTTTTTTTGGATAAATATTAGTTAAATATTTATCAGATAGACCTCAGCTCCACATAATTTTACTTTTTTTGCACCTGAGAGTTATCATTCCAAATGCCACAGAAACAGTATTTTGCAGAAAATACTTCTTCACCTCTGTACCAAACACAGGAGGTGCCTTTGAACGTCAGGAAACATGGGGAGGGTGAGCAGGTGTTGGCACAGGCTGCCCAGGCAGGTTCTGGGGTCTCCAGCCTCAGAGATAGTCAAAGTCTGCCTGGACATGGTCCTGGGCAACCAACTTTGGGTGGACAGGCTTGAGCAGGGGGTTGGACCAGCTGAGCTCTGGAGATCCCTTCCAACCTCAACCACACACTTGAAAGGGAAGAGAGAGGACTGCTTTGGCATCCACTGCATTTGTAAATCAGTTACAAAAGATAATTGTTCATTGCATCTGGAATTTTTCAAGATTCTTTAGAACTTGGTAGCTCTCAGGAGCTAATGATTAGCATTTACTGTCTGCCAGAGAAGTCATCAGAGGTCGATTACTTGGGAACAGGCAGAGGAGGACAGATACCAGCGTGAATTCCAAACCTGGTCACAGACTGTGCCTCCTGGCAGCCGTCCATCCTGTACAACACCACCTCTGCTGCTGCCCTTTGCAGGGACATTGTGGAAGAAGGAGATACTTCAGTCTCATTTAACCAAAATCCCAAGTCAGTTGAGCTTTACCTGTGTCCGTCATCCCAAGCTCAGCTGGCAAGGCTGTGAACAGGATTGTGTGGTGTCTGTAGGGAATTAGTCCTCTCATAAAGTTGGCTCCTAAGTGGGCATCACCTTCAATCTCAGAGAGGTTTTAGGATTTAACTCTATGTAGAACTCACCTATCCAACCTTTAGGCAAAAAATTCACAGTAATAAACCTACATCCAAAATGTGGCAGGGGAGGAGGGAAAGGTTGCGTTTAATGCACTTTGATGAATCTTGAAGACAAGAGTGTTCCAATTTACACAGTGTTCTGATTTTTTTTTTTTCCAGGCATAGCATCAATGTTTGTATCTTTCCTGGTGGGCTTATATTATAATACTATTATTGCCTGGGTGATGTGGTATTTCTTCAACTCCTTCCAAGAACCCCTGCCATGGAATAATTGTCCTCTCAATGACAACAGAACAGGTATATTTTTTAAAATATTGTATTTTGTTTCCCAGCACAGATTTCTGTTTCTAACAGTTACCCTAAATGAGCCTTTCTCATTTCTCATAGCAGTAAGGCATGGCAGTCCTGTCAGGCACTTGGCACTATTTGAGACTTGTGTTTTGTACAAATTCACATTAAATAAAATGTGGCCAGCACTTAATCTTTGAGGCAAATTTTGCCTTCTTATATGAAACCTCATGGTAGATTTTGACAGATGTGTTCATATACAGAATATTCACTAAGTGCAGATCTAGTATAAACATTAACATTTTCCAGATTTGAGAAATCTTTCATCCATCTCTTCAACAGTCCTCCATTAGCATATTGAAAAGGAAAAAGAAAAATGCATAATCCATTTGAAACACCTGCACCTCTCAGTATGACAAGTCTACAGCTCCTTGGAGACCACTTGGTGACAGCAGCTTTGTTTTCCATAGTCAGCCCTGCATGACACTGTGTGAAGCAGGTTTTTTGCTGGGTCTGTGAACAGCTCTTCAGAGTGCTCTGCCCCTCTTCTCCCAGAATAAGCATGGAAAACCTCATATAAAGGCAGGCCAGGGCAGAATATTGCACAGGCCAGCACAGTGCAGGGAGCTGGGGATTCAACTTGAGCTGACAAAACCTTGAACAATGCCCCACAGAGCAGAAGAAAAAATATTGCTGAAGGAGGTATGAGAGGGGAAGAGCCACTGTATTAAAATACCTGTTAAACAGCTGTCTTTTAAATCTCTCATTTTGCCATGAAACCAGCCTCCAAAAATCTGAAAATTTGCCAGCAACAAATCCATTGGCATTAAGTGGAACAATTTGAAATGCTGATATTAATTATTTAGCTTCCATTTTTTCCAAGTAAATAAAAGACATACAGAATGACAACCATTTTGTGGTTACAGATTATTTAGAAGAGTGTGCCAAGAGCTCTCCTGTAGATTACTTCTGGTACAGAGAAACACTGAACATCTCCACCTCCATTGAGGATTCTGGCAGTATCCAGTGGCGGCTACTGCTGTGTTTAACATGTGCATGGGGTGTGCTGTACGTGTGCACTATCAGAGGCATTGAAACAACAGGAAAGGTACTCTATCTTGGGGAAAATTTTTATGAGATTATATTAATCATGCTGTTGTGATCCCTTATTTATACAGAATTAATAATGCTGTAGAAGCTGTCTGGTTTTTGAGTGAAAGCATGTCCAAAATTTTGTGTCATCACTGGGACTGCTTTTCGAAGAATGAAGATGAACAGAAGCTGACTTGATTTGGTTTATGTGGAGATTTTTGTGACCAACTTTTTGTGAGTCTTCCTTGTCCTTACAGGTTCTAGTAACACATTTTAGGGATTATGGCTTTAACACTAATATTAATGCAAGATAAAGGGACTGTCTTTTTATTATGGCTATTCTATTTAAAACATACCTATACAGATTTATTTGGGTTTGTGCAAGCCCTAAATATTATCTCTACAAAAGAGTGACCAACTTTCTTCTTCCCAGCAAAGCCCTGAGAGTCCATCCTTGCATCAGTTTGGTCTCGGGGTGTACACTATTTTTGATGCTGCTTTTGAATGATCTGATTTGAATTTCAACAATGACAATTTTTCTTAAATAGATTACTATTGCTAAAAAAGTATTTTTTATCCAAATATGCCACAAATAATATTTCACTGAACACTTATTACTGCAGTATCCTAATTGTGACTCACTTGAAACTTGCCGTTATTGTTAATCACCACATCTTGATTATTTCCTTATTTTCTTCACTTTTTTTTTTTTTTAATTCAAGTGTTTTGTTTTATTTGAGTGGTTTATTTGGTTTATTTACTTTTTTTTTTTTTTTTTGGTGCAGGCTGTGTATGTGACATCAACTCTCCCATACGTGGTGCTTACCATTTTCCTGATCCGTGGCTTGACTCTGAAAGGATCAACCAATGGAATTGTGTATCTCTTCACCCCTAATGTAAGCCACTGCTTGTGTCATTGCTCAGTGAAACATGGTGGAGTCCTCTCTGTAATTAACAACTGATTGAAAATTAATCCTCCCCACTTTTCTAAGCATCCCTCTAAGTGCTTTTCTAAGTATCCCTCTGCACCTTAAAAAATCTTGATTCTGTGAGGTGAATCCTCTGCACTGGACATAATGAGTGTACATATACAGAAATATTTTCTCTCTGTCTCCATCCTCCATCAAAAGCTGTTCTAACGAATTGAGTGATCATTACAGAGCAGTGGGGTTGTCATTTATTTGGCTTGATTTATTTTCTTGTATTCTACCTAAGAGCCAGGCTAAATTTAAAGCATAAATCATGTATTTGGGAGTAGAAGCCACCCAATTTTCCTATGAACAAAAAAACCTAAGGGACTGGTTTAATAATATAACAGTATTTAAACAAAATTAAATGAGGGATCATTTTCCATAAGCAGATCTCTGAATGATCGTTATTAATGCTAAGTAATAAACACCTTTTCTGAAACCAAGCATAATATCTGTCAGCTATGCAAAGCATTTTTTTAATGAATTTTCAAAATACATAAAAACTTCAGATAGGTTTTCTTTTATTAAAAAGAAAAGGTAAGTTTGACAAAAATATTGACCTATTTGTTAAAATTCTTCAAGAACACTGAGTCTTGCATGGTTAATGTTCTTGTTTTAATTGTTGTTTTAAATCTCTCATACTCAGTTTAAATGGCAATGTTGGATGTGCTTAAAGCTGTGTGTCTGATGCCTCAGGTTAGTGAGCTGGCGAACCCAGTGACGTGGCTGGATGCAGGAGCTCAGGTGTTTTACTCCTTCTCCCTGGCCTTTGGAGGCCTCATTTCATTCTCCAGTTACAACTCTGTTCAGTAAGTAGCCAGGCAAAACCTAATTTTTATATGAATATTTCATTCTTCCAAATGAAACATCTCTATTTTGCCCTACTGTTGTGCTTCTTGGGACTGGGACAGCCTCCCCTCAGACATGTAAGGTGCATCTCCTCTGAGTGCTCCTGGTTCTCCCAAATCAAGATTTCAGGTCCCTGCTCTGGCTGACCTCCTAGAGAAAGATGTGGTGATGCAGGATAGGAAGAAGGGGACTGGCTGCCCAGCACCAGCCGATGAGCAGGAGTGTGGGAGTGCTTGGTGCATGGTGATGTCCTTGGTCTCAGAGCAGGTGGTAATGAACATATTTCAAATAAATTCACAGAACACAGTTTAAAACTTCAGCTTTTCAATGAAGAGATATATCTAATATTGAAATTTAAATTCAGTTCCTTTATATGTGTGCTTTGGGGCCAGGGAGTGAGAAATTCCATCACCCAGAGACTGACCCAGCCTGCGAATTATGATGCAGTACTATATTCTACATTCTCTTATATAATATTGGAGCAGCCACCAATGCCTCTTGGTGCCTGCCATCCCTTCAGAACTCTTGAAAGGAAAACTGTGTGGCATTTGCTAAACCTAATATTTTTGATAAACATCTCTGAATTAAGATTTGAATATATGGCTTGGTCATGCATTCATAAATCTGTGTTTCAGTTTTGGTTTGGGTTCAATTACACCAAAGCAGCATTTCAGTCACTGAGGAAGTTCCTTGCCACCACTCTTTGATTTCAGGTGTTTTTGAAAAGATCACCTGGAATTTTTGGTGTTTGCAAGTCTCAGTGTGAGGTGTCAGGCCCTGCTTAAGGTCCCATGGCCGTGGGGTCAGAGCTGGGAGCATCCACCTTTCTAAAAGACACAAAGTAAAGGAGCAGTGTCCTTGGGGTTTTCCAACGCACGGGGCAGTTGCATTCAGGCCATGTTCATTCAATGCTCAATGATTCATCACTTAAGGAGGGAACTGAACAAAGTCACTAAACTCCCAAGGAACATAAGTAAAAAAATCCCCATGCAAATTCCACAGTGTTACACTGTAGTGTTGGGCTACCTGCAATCCAGCACCAGCTGGACCAGGTGTCAGTGACTCTGCCCCTGCATCATTTGAGAGTACAAAAACACCAGAAAATGCAATAAGGTTTCAATGCTGTCAAGGATTCACTAATTCATAATGAGAAGGAGCTTGAACATTTTACTTTCTCTGAAAGGAAGAAATGTTTTTCAAGCCTGTCATTGAGAATCTCATGTTCCATTGCAAAAACTGCCACAAGACCACAGCTAGGAATTTCCATTCAATGCCCTACATCCAGCAGATGCCTATTTGCAATGCTATAAATGGGGAAAGGACACAGTGTGATAGGACTTGGTTGGACAAGCTTGTCTCTCCTCTTGAACATGTTCAGAAAATTAAATATGATAACATCAAGTTAATTTCAATACTCCTCTCTTGCCCAGGAGAAATGAGTTATCTCATTTTATTGCCTTCTCTTAAAATGATTAACTAATTTTATACTGATATTTTATCTTGTCCCTCAGATGAAAGTCTGTTTCTGGCTCTGCAAATTTTATGTATTAGCACAGATATAACTGGCAGGAAGTGCCTGCAACACAGGTGTTTCTGCAAAGAGTTTTTCTGTCCCACCTTATCAGCATAACATTACATTGTTCTTTCAAAACTTGAGAACATTTTGAACCATACTTTTCTCAACAGCCAAACAAAACTGTTCCCAAGTGCTCTTGGTTACTGCAATTTCACCATACCTAAGTGCTATGAAAAGTGAACTTTGCTCACTTTTCATGTCCGAATACTTGAATTCAAGTCAAATCTCAAATCTTTCACCTTGCAGCACAATACACCAGTAGTGAAGGCACTGCCTGTGGCAACATGTTTCTGCACACATCCATGACAAGCTTAAAAAGGAGGGGACTTTTGCCCCTCATACTTTACTTCCCAAGAACTAAACATGGAAACAGCTCAGGCAATTATTCCTTATGAACAGGATTATTTGAAAGGTTAAAAAAACACCAAAAGAAACCAAAACCATAGCTATTAAATTGCTTAAGGCACCAAGTTCTAATTTACTAAATCTAACAGCACTACTCGTGTGCTTTAGAGAGTTCACTGATGTACCTCTGCATCCTAGACTACTTTTTTATTAGTCTTGGTAGCCAGTTTTGCTATTTATTTTAGGAATGTGATTGACATCACATTTATTCTCTTTGAATTGCAGCAACAACTGTGAGAAAGATGCTGTGATTGTTTCAGTGATCAATGGTTTCACATCCATCTACGCCGCCACCGTCATATACTCCATCATTGGATTCAGAGCCACAGCAAGATATGATGACTGTTTTGATAAGTGAGTTATTGGGAAAAAAACCCCACAGAATATGCAGATGTTTGTTTGGCCGAGGCAGCTCTGTTAGCCTGCTGACAATGGATTTATCATTTCTGAATAATTGCACCTCTTGACTCACACAGCATTAGAACCACTCATTACTTATAAAAATATAGAATCTTGTGGAACAAATCCCACAGACAGTGATAATTGTTTAAGTCATCTTATTTACTACATAATTGTTGCATAAGCAACTATATTTTACATTACTCTCCATGATGACATACTACATGAATGTAATATTCCTTGGTTCCTATGTTAGCTCCGTGTTTAGGTTTCCTCCTAGAGAGCTCAAAAGCTTAGGTCTCATCAGGGGTGCCTCATTTTACCCTGGAAGTCAGACTCTGTGGTTTCCAGTCTCGTTCCTCCCCATTCAACTGTGAAACTGCAGGATTCACAGCTGCAGTCAACTTAGACATTCCAATAAGCCACCCAGTCTGGGGACTGGTGTTAGTCTGCAATGCTAAGACAAGCACCTAAATCCTGCAAGGGTTCCTAGAGTGTCCATCAATTTAGAGTCATCTATGCCATGAAAGACAGTGTTATATTCACCTTGGAAGAAAGGAAATTGCAAATGTACATCTGCTGGACTTTCCAGCATCAAATCCGATCTTGATATTGTACTCTTAATAACTTGTTTGATGATGTAAATGAATCCTGATAATGTTTACAGATTGATAATTTCAAATTACTTACATTTCACTTTTTCAGAAATATTCTTACTCTGATGAATGCATTTGATTTGCCAGAAGGTAACGTAACCCAAGATAACTTTGAACAAATGCAGCAGCTGTGCAACATGACTGATCCAGCAACTTTTGCAAGCCTCAAATTTGAAACCTGTGATCTGGAAACTTTCCTGAATGATGTAAGTTTAGCAACCTAACATATATTGATACCTTAAATATGGCAGGAATGCATAGCAACTACATAATTGCAAAGTCTAGTGACTACCAATGTAAATTTAAGTGCTGTGTGATGTCAATAATCCTAAATCTCCCCCAGGGAGCTGAAGGAACTGGCCTAGCCTTTATTGTCTTCACTGAAGCTATCACCAAAATGCCTGTCTCACCTTTGTGGTCCATTCTCTTCTTCATCATGCTCTTCTGCTTGGGTTTGTCATCTATGTTTGGAAATATGGAAGGTGTGCTTGTACCTTTACAAGATCTCAAGATTATATCCCCCAGAGTGCCTAAGGAACTTATCACTGGTAAGTGCATTTTTAGAGAAAAGTGACCTCCCCACCCTCCCCAGAGAGCAGCTTGTAGGCTGAAAAAGCAGCCCACCCCACTTCTACCTTCTGATCTGGAATGGTCTTAAGAGTCCCAGATAACCTACTGAAGATTTTCTCGTGGTCCCCAGTGGGGCAGCTCATGTGAGGTTCCTTCTGAGCCTGCAAGCAGCTGTCAACCCTTGGGCTTGCCCATCAGTCTGCTCATGATGACCACTGTCTCCTCCAGTGGGAAGTTGGAGGATCTGAGTCCTTCACCAGTCAGGATTTCTCTCAGAGCAACATTATCCCATCATCTGTGAGGAAGAGGACCTGTTTTCTCTCCTTTTTGTTTGCAACATCTGCCACCTGTGTCATGTTATGATGGTTTTACCCAAACAGAAGCCAGCCTCCCCAGAGTCCATTAAAAAATAAGTTGGTGGCCTCAGGCTGTAAGAGTTACTTTTTAAGCTTTATAGCTACTGGGGAAATAGTTTTCTTTCCCCTTTTGCTTTTGTTTTCTATGCCTAAGTGTGCTGTTATTTTGGTTTTTTCCCACAGGTCTCGTTTGTTTGGTGTGTTATTTGATAGCTTTCATTTTTGTGCTGAATTCTGGTAATTACTGGCTGAGTCTATTTGATAGCTTTGCTGGCTCTATTCCCCTGCTGATAATTGCATTTTGTGAGATGTTTTCAGTCGTCTACATTTATGGAATTGACAGGTATGAAATACAGCTTAACCACTACTTCATATCAATGCATAAAGTGATTATTGTTGTATAGCTACGATCTTGCTGTATCTCTGTGCGCAGAATTTCTGTTATAGAAATCAATGAAATTATGCAGCTATAATTTAGGGTTGCTTATATGTTTCAGGTTTTTTAAAGAGTTCTCAGCAAAAAGAAATAATGCTTGCTAAGTATTTGTATGTGAAAGCTTTCCACTTTATTAATACATTTTAATAAATAATGCTCTTTAACAACTAGTTCAAATAAAGATATCCCTCAGATATTGCAAGAGAATATTAGGTATCAACAAGAGCTCTGGAGTGCATTAATATGAATGCAATTTCTAAAGCAGGCATTAGAATGTAGATATATGCAACAGTCACATAAGAACCACTATAGATAATTTGCCTTTTAAATATGGTGACATTTATAATAAATCTTCTCCAGGATAATTGTATTAAACATTTAATTAGAAGAAGCAAAGTACATGCACATTGGCACTGAGCTGAAAGTTTAACACAGAGTTATATCCCAGGAGTGTTTACAGGCAGTGCTAAATAATGCTGTCCAAGACAGGGATCTTCAGGCAGGCTGCAGATATTAGTATACAGAAACTTGCAAATCCAGGCTACTGAGATACGTTCTTAGCTGATAAATCCAGGACTTTATCAGTTGTAGCAGTGAGTAATTATCCTCTCACTTTTCTACAGATGTAATAAACCGGGTTTCAACATCTTCATGTTTGTAATAAAAACAGAAGAAATGTGAAATAAAGTACAGGGAATTCAATCACCCACAAGTTTTACTTGAACTTGCGCCAGATTCAGCTGCTGCTCCTGGCAGTGGGGTGAATGCTCTTGTGACCCATTTTCCCATGCCTTTATGCTACTCGAGGAAGCATGAATCAGGTTAGGTAAATTAGATGGTGTACCCTGGAGAAAGAAGGCTTATTTTAATTTGTTAAGGACAGAAAAGGCTGTGTTGATCACTTTTCCTTCCCTTTAAGACCTCAGAACTGATTATAAAATAAAATAATTCCTAGGACACAAGCATGGGTTGAGTCCATAAAGTGGGGGCAAGGTGTGTTTGTGTTTGATTCAGAAAAGAGCCTCATACCAAACTTTAATGTGGCCAGTACACACCAACTGTAGCCCTCTCTGAGAAGAGAGCTTTTCAGGGCTGCCCAAAAGTGGTGTTATCTGCTCCAGATGAGTTTTTGTGACCTTTCTCTGAGAAAGGGTCATTGGTAGAAAGATGGCTCTGTTGCTTGAAGGAGAACATGCGTGTTATCCATGACACACGTGAACTACACTTGACCACGCGTTGTAGTCAGGACACGGGGCTCCATGTCCTTTTAAGACACCAAGATCTCAGAAGTTAGGGATGAAAAGATAAAATAAATTTACTTAGTAATTGAGAGTCTAATGGATTCAGTGTGTTGTTCAAGTTGAAGGACCAACTGAATAGTCCCTTCAGGTTTATCCCCATAGGATATGCAGGAAATCTGGACAAAAAGACAAAAGCAGAAACCTCAAACATTCAAACTGTTTTTTAAGAAGTGTGTGCACAAGGTGTTGCATTATATGTAGAAGCCATAAATTGGTTCAGGGCTGATGCAGACAGTACCACTCTCAATGCAGGGCTTGTTTCTTCTTGTGGAAATATTTTTGCCCTACTGATCACTGCATGTTCCACGAATAATCCAAATAACACAATGTAGGTGTTTTTAATAATGGGTAAAGTTAAATATTGTTTCATCATTCAGCCTGAGAAAACTGGTAAATATCCAAATTAGGCAAATATTTTATTATAATTTAATTATCAAATTACTTCTATTTGCTTTTGTTCTTTTAAAATATTGTATCACTTTAATATTAATATTATATCAATTTAATATTAATATTGTATCACCTTTTAATTTATGCAATACTGACATACTTATCAAAAAACTGTGAAGCAAGACTGCAATATATTCTGGGGAAAATCCATCTGCACTGTTTCTTTCCTGTTTAAGCTATTTCACATATGCCTCACAGACATCTTCAAGATAGTACATCTCCAAAAATAATTTTCCAGACTTGCAATGATATGTGCCATAATTTGAACTACTGAGGTCTAACTCCTGATGTTGTCAATTCTGGTCTCAAACTGACATTAGTAAATTCCTGGGAAACACAGTTAGGGGTAGTTTGGACTTCCCTGTTTATGAGCATGCATTCTTTGATTCTGGCCAGCTTTTAAGTCTGAACCTCCTGGTTTTGTTTCTAGGTTTAACAAGGATATCGAGTTCATGATTGGACACAAGCCCAACATTTTCTGGCAGGTTACCTGGAGACTCATCAGTCCTCTCATTATGTTAGTTATCTTTTTCTTTTATTTTGTGGTAAAAGTCAACCAAGAACTGCTCTACAGTGTTTGGGACCCTAGCTATGTAAGTGTGTAAACCAAAATATTTATTTATCATAATTTTAAGTATTCTTCTTTAATGTAAGAGTCATTGTCAGTTATATTCATCTTCCATCTGAAACAGTTTTCTAGCAAATTTGCTACAAGATATGGAAATGTGACTGCTTTCTTTTCTCCTCTTTTACAACCTCACTTCCCTGTAATGTTTCAGTCCTCCCTTAGCCTTTGATTTCAGCCTTCCCACAAAAAGGTCAGGCCCCCCCATGCCCACATTCCTTTGTGCCAAAGAAGTGTTCCAGTCCCCCAGTCTCTCTTCCTGGCTCTTACTGTTTCATGCCATTTTCTTTACATCATTTTAATGTAAAAATAAGTCAAAAACAGCTGAGGTTGGAAACCCTTGAGCTGAAATCTGCTGTGGAATTGGCAAACTGTTGTGCCATTATGGCCGGCCAGCGTTCTGATCATATTTTTGATCTGTTGAATTACTTTATGTGTGCATGGTCCAGGTAATTGCTCCTCGTGACTTTCTACAACTTGGTCGTTTGCTCTTTCAGGAGGAGTTCCCCAAAACAGAGAAGGTTGAATATCCCCCCTGGGTGTACGCTATCATTGTAATCCTTGCTGGAGTGCCCAGTTTGACCATCCCGAGCTTTGCCATCTACAAAGCCATCAGGAACCACTGTCAGAAAAAAAATGATCGTGCTGGACTTATCGCTACATCTGAGACTTCCATTAATGGAAACTTAAAGCATTTATCATAAAACCATTTTTTTTTCAAGTGTGGAAGGATGCTTTGTCAGTGAGGAAAGTAAAAAAAAAATATATTTTTTAAGAATCCGGAGTTAATTTTATTTTCATGAAAGGATAACCATGTGTTGTTTCCAGGTAAACATTTGCATAACAATGCAATGCACTGTGAAGGGTTGATGGCCTGGCTTCTGGAAGCAAAAAAAGTGACATTTGCAAGTGAATAGGGCACCAGGCCAAATAATTTGTCCTCTTTTGGGTTCTGAAGCCAGCTTGTTTGAAACTGGCTTCTATCCCCTCTGCTTGGGGATGCAGTGTGCATGAAGTTACTTATATGTGTAATCATTCTGGTTGGGTGGCCAATATGAAGGGTAACTTAATGCTGTCCTCTCTTGCACATTAAATTGTTTTTACTTTATATACCACTGTGTTGCACAAAGCCACTAATATTATTTGTCTCATAGAGAAGTTTAAAATATTTAATAAAAATATTTCTAAGTATGAGAATGACAGCTTGATTCATTTAGAATTCTATACATTTTATAAATTTCCTGTAACTTCCAAGATCTTAGCAGATAGTGCTGCTTTTGCTGATGACAGCAGAGGAAGTCTTGCAGTTCAGGAAAGAGCAAAATCTGCCTTCTGTGGCAAGGGGTGCACTGCTTGCCTGGGGGATCTGTGCTGATGGCACATCCAAGGCACACCAAGATGCAAATCTTGCTCTCCTCAGTTGCCATCCAGGTAAGTGGCTCTGGTTCATCTACACACACACACACACACACAAACACACACATACACACACACCTTACAACTATTTGAATTTTTTTTAACTTCCATGTGACTCACTGGAGCTCAGTGAGAAGTCCCATTCCTCATGTGGCCACCAAAGAGGGAAAGGGGCACTATTAGAGCACCCAGGCAGAGTGCCTGGAGCAGACAGCATCCATGTCCCCTCTGGATGGGTGATTATTTTCATCCAGCTGTCTGTGTATATGGACTTGTATCACCTTGCAGCAATTCCTACACCCACCTTTTGAAACAAAAATAGATCCAATTTAGATCCTCATACTGGTTGTGATTAAAACATTATCTTAAAAGGAATAGGTACACTTAGGGCATATTTACTCCAGAATGTATCGTTAGAGTAGTCTATCTCCTCTAAATTGAGAGTAAAGTGCCAGACATTGCATGTGTACTTACTGGAATCATAGAATCAATGGTTTGGGTTGGAAAAGAACTTGGAAGATATCCAGTTCCAACCCCCCTGTCATAGGCAGAGACACTTTCCACTTGGCCAGGTTTCTTCAAGCTCCTTCCAACCTGGACATGAAGACTTGAAGGGATGGGGCATCCACAGCTTCTCTGGGCAACCTATTCCAGAGAATCTGAATGATTAAATTAATATACATTTAATTTTCAACTTTTTAAAATTACTTTAATGTAAATAACTATTTAAACTCTTTGAAGATGTTACTCTTTAATGGGAAGAACATTTTTTTGTCAGATTTTCCTGCTGATAAAAAGCCCAGCCACCAGGAACAAGTAACACCATGTTTGAAGTGGCTGGCTGCAGTGCCAGGTGGGGAATTCAGGGAGTTGCTGGAAAGGCCCAAGCCCAGCCCGCGGCATTTCCAGATCAGAAGAGCAGCAGGGGATGGAGCGATGGTGATGTGTGCCCTGGGACCACTGACATTGTGTAAGGGCTGCCAAACCTCCCTGTGTGTCCAGCTCATGTATGCCCTCTGAGACAACCCCAACAAGACACTGGGAAGTTGAGTTGCTCCATCTGGATATTTGCAGAGGTGTAAGCAGATGAGCTGTGACAGTCCAGGGAGAATCATGTAGCCTTGATCTGAAACTGGCTTCTGGATGGATGATCTGCAACCTGATCACATTTGTGTGCTTAGCTGCAGAGCAGGGCTTTTATTTTGGGGAAAACAACTCACCTTCACTTAGAAACTCTTCTCATTTAGAGAGGGGAATCCAGGCATAAACTGTTGATTTACTGAGGCAAGCAAGCTGACTGGCTGCTCTGTTTAGTGTGAACTGATTTGGCATGCACACCAGCAAAACCCTGGTATGACTGAAAGAAAACAAAAAATATTCTCACATACTTTCAATTGAAGGAAAGCATTCGGCTCTTGCATTCATCAGTAACTATTTAATGAATAATAAAAATAGTGACTGGGGATTCATTGACAGGTGGAAAGTGATTAACTTCTAGAAACTATTATGAAAATGGACCAAATTCTAATGTCTGAACATACAAGATCTAATTTTTCTTGGCTTTTTTTCTAATTGACTTTTTATATTTGGAAAAGATGCCTTCATTTATTTACTTCTATTAATAAACTAAGAAAGGAAATGCCAATGTTTTATTCACAGATTTTTACAGGTATTTTGCAATTTTAATTAGTCCGCTGCAAAGGTTTCTTTTTAATTATATTCAGTGTCACACTTGTCTGACAGAGTCTGAGAACATAAGGAGAACAGAAAATAAAAATCTGTTTGATCCTGAGTTACCCATTAACAACATATTCCCAAGCTGTCTAACTATAGAAGGAGCCACAAAAAAAGCAAGAGTGGTAACTCTCTATATAATACTAATTCTTGGTTTTGTCTTTAAACTGCAGCCTTGGCAATGATACAGCCCTTTGCATCAGATAAAAAGAAAGCTCCACCTCTCTTCCAAGATCTTTCTGTCACCCTGCATAAAACTTGTAGGAGACAGGTTTCGAAGCATCTTCCCATTTTTAGGGAAAGAGGCTAAGGAGCCACAGATATTTCATTAAAATGTCACAAGATTTATCAGCAACACCTGAAACCCCTGAAGAAGATGGCAGACCCAAATGGGACAATAAATTCCAGTATATTTTAAGCTGTATTGGATTTGCCGTTGGCCTGGGGAACGTGTGGCGATTTCCATACTTGTGTCAGATACATGGAGGCGGTAAGATTGGAACGGGGCTTTGCCAAAATACTGAACTGCAATTCTCATGCAACTATACTAACTTCTGATGGGCATGGAAATTACCTAATTTATATCAGTTATCTCCCTTTTTAAAAAACACTGATTGTCATTAATGTTTTGCTCCAGTTAATTAGCTCTTTCTATAGAAATATATTTAATTATAAAATGATACGTTCGGTTAGGAAGACCAGACTGATGCTGACCTGACTGATGATGGAACAAATCTATGTTGAAGTTTTTATACTGGTACTACAGCCCCAGTGGAAGCAGGAAACTGAACCTGCAGCTGGCTACCTTAAGGAGAAATGAGAAGCCCTGGGGAGGCCTGAGGGAACTGAACTTCCCTTTGGGATGGTGAATTCATGCTCTTAGAAGCTACCTCATCATCTGGAATTGCCCCTGCATAAAACTAAATTATGCTTTTGGTTGTCTGTGAGGCTGTTGAAAATGCTTAGCTGATGGAGCAGCAACTGGAGCCTGCCAGGTGTCATGTGCCTGGGTACCAGTTCCACAAAGAATTGCTTTAGAAGCAGACAATTTGGTAAATATAAATGGATTTGAAAAGAGTACTTGGTAACTCACTGATTACAGAAGCTTTTGAACTCTGCCACAGTAAGCTGTCTAAATAAGAGTGAGCAAATTGTTTCAGACCAGTATTATTTGTTATTTTTCAATTAATTGGAGAAACTGAAAATTCACACCTGGAGAAACTGTCAAGTGACAGAAAACATCACCATATCCCAATGTGTTTTACTGAGGTGTCTGTATTATTTGATGAACTAAATATATTTAAGTCAATCAAGGAACCAAGTGTGGCCTGCAAAGGAAGGCGTTTCAGAGAGAAGTAGCCACTTAGATATGGACTATGGTAAGCAGTTCAATGAATGAGCTACAGCAGGTTGCATCAAGAGAAAGAACCCTGGCAGATGTAAGCAGAACACTAAGAAGTAGGTAGAGATATTGCTGCCTATAGTAAGGCAACTTCTGAGTCTCTGACTTTTTCTGAAAGTCTACTTTTTAATGTCAACTTTAAAAATTAGACAAGATTTTTAAAGATAAAATGGAGAAAAGTCTCAGCAATTATCCAAGGGCTAGAAAACTTCTGGGACACAAAAAAAAACTTAAGAATTCAATCTATTTATGAAATTGAAAATTAAAGAGTATGTTTATCCTAGCCTATAGGCAAGAAAATGGAAATTATTTTGGTGGCAAGGAGCTTTTTAGGGCTGAATATGCAACAGCTGAGAGTTACAGTTACACAAATAGAGAGAAGAAAAGACAAGAAGCAGTAGGTTAGATTCCTCCCAGGACACTTGATGGTTTCTATCATTTATTTTAAAAATGTGACACCCAGTGAAACCCCCACAGAAAAGTACAATCACTGGGTGGCTAGAAAGTCAGGAGTCACACTGTTTCTCTGTGTTTGTCCATGGGAATTACTAGGAAAAAACCTGTCAATTCAGTTAATGATACTGGCATCAATGAGACATGATGAACATCTTTAGAGAGACATCCCCATAGCAGATATGGCACAAAACCCACAAGGAAAATATTCTTATGGAGCAGGAGCTGTAGGTCAAATTCTCTACAGCAGTATCTCAGGTGATCTTTCTATCTTGGAAAGCAAAGGGAAAATTATTCAGGATTAACAAATAACATAATAAAGCGAACATAATGTGAGGTTTTTGTAATGTAGTGAATGATTAACACAAAGTGCTCAGTGGAAAGTTTGAAAATCCCAGGCAGGGCCATAGCAAGATGCAGCTCCTCCACACATTTCATTGCACAGAGCAGCTTCTGGAGCCACCAGCCGCAAGAGGCTTCACAAAATCAGGATTAAGATGAAATATTGTTCTACTGGCCATTAAAAGGCTCTCACACTTTCCTATGAAGCAACAATTGTTGCTTCTCCATGGCCAGTGGTGTTTCAACATCTTCAGAGCCCAGCCTCACTTCAGAAGATAGCAATGCTCATCTGCTCCTGGGGTTTGATCTCTCCCCTCCATCCTCCATTCTGGGGTCCCCTGCATCCCTATCCTCACTGCCCCAAGAGAAGCATGAGTCTGACTGCAAGGAGGTCACCTGTCTTATGGACTTAGAAGTGCTCAGAAAGTCTGCTTGCTTGTGTATCCAGCTCCAGAACTCCACTATTTCACACAGGAACCTCTAGGGACAAAAAAAGACAGGGGGTATAGCAGGTTTAAAGAGAGTAAAAACAGAAAAATGCTGCAGGGGTAAGGGCTGAGTTGCTCATTTTCTCCCTGACTGGTGATGCTGCCAGTGAGAAACTAGCTTAAAATAGCCACCAGACTCAGTAATGGCAAACAGTTACTTTGCATCATCACCAACAGTGGCACCAGACAGTGGTGAATTAAGGTCAATGTAGGGATGGGCAGCCAGTGTTTGGTCATTATTGAGCCCTTCAACAAAGAGCTCAAAGAGCTCAATAGCAGGATGGACTCTCTAACAGAGTGCTGTGAGATTTGGAAATAATTTATCCTAGAAAACTGGCATTGGAAAAGTCGAGTGAGTTATGAAGATCACTGAGAAGACAGAGCTCTTGCATTTACATCTGTGTGTAAGGTAGCCACATTTTTCTTCTGTTAATTTAAAGCAGTGATGTGGTTTGGGTTCGCATTTTCAAAAGCAAACAACTCAGGTGCAAAAGCCCAATAGGTTTTCAGGGGTACTGGAGCATAAATCCTGCATGTGTGCATGTGAAGATGTGCACATGGGAGAGACCAGCAGCACCGTGTTTAACTGAGAGCCCTGAGAGACACTATGGCTTTCTGCCTGCAGCCATAATCACAAGCATGGAGAAACCAGGTATGGATATGGCATAGACATGTTTGAAGGCAGGATAGCTTCTGGGGTAGTTTTACAGCTGGTTCAGGTGATATCCTTGTTTCTGCATCTTTTCAAAAACAAGAGATGAAAACAAGTGCTTGTACATTTGTCTCGTGTCAGCTGTTCCCATCAGACCTCTGGCCCTGATTCATTGCACATTAGTGTTACTCAGTAACTCGGATCTAATATAATATCAGCTGTGCTGACATTTATCACCTGCTGCCGTTACTGATTATTTGGGTTTATTGCCTGAGTTAAGTTAGTTATTTACTTTTCATGACTAATGGGTATGAAGGTTGTTTACCACAGTTGGTAGAGACAAACACAAATGTTCCCAGGTAACTGGGATTGAAAAGAATTCTCTAAATAGCTCAGTACAGAGTTTGTCACTTAAAACTGAGACACTAACAAGTCATACATGTATTTGTGTACACATGGAGTCATCTGAGTATACTTGAAGAAACCAACCCAGTTCTAGCTAGTACTGACTGCAGAGGTTTACTCTGAATTATAGCTAGTGTATATATATATATGTATGTATGTATGTATATGTCATATATATATACATCCTTGCTTAACCCATGGGTTTTAAAAATGTGCCTGAGCCTATAAAATTACTGAAAAATATCTGTAATATAAAATACAGTTTCTTCCTAGGAAAATAAATACACATAAACACTACTAAAGGTAGCAGCAACCACCATCTAAATCCCACACTGCTACACACTACAGTCATGCTACAATGGGAGAACTGTTTACTTCTGGGACAACCATTTCCAGACTTTCATAACCCATGGCCTACTTGACCTTTTGCCCAAACTTGAACTACAATGTACCGTGAAATGCCTGGTTCACTGTGTCCTCAAAGGAAAACAAAACCAAAGAGGAACAAATTGTATAACTGAAAGATACTGTTAAATAAAAAAAAAAAAAAAAAAAAAAAAGAGCAAAACCCAACCCAAACAAACATAGTATGCTGGGAAGAGCAGAACTATTCACTGTCTGACAGAAAAACTGGGTTACAGCTAGTAACAAACTTAATTTTCTGGTTTATTAAATATATCCTGCTTAAATCCTTGGTGAAAAGCTGTGACATACGGAGTCAATCCTTTCATAATTTGTTATTTTTGATTGCCCTTTACATCTCAGGTTGGTGTATGCTTGTATTTGAAAGCTGCATGCTTGCATCCTTCCCATTTCACAGGGGAGTTTGCCAAGCTTGATTTATGAGCTATCTGTGGGTGTTACCCATCTTCATCTGCAATGGCTATTGCCCCTTTGGTTTTCTGGAAATGGCCTTAGCTCCCTCACTGTAGGACAAGGAGATTTATATAGTCATTTACGTGGGAAATTCAACCCTGCCAAGTTTCAGTCAGTGAGGTGTGTAATGTGGCCTGCAAGGCAATATCTGTGCCATCATAAGTGTGCTGCACAAATACAATACTTAGAGTAGCTCATATTTTCATCTAGACTGAGGCACGTGCAGAAAATATAAAAGAGGTTAAGATGTGCTATTTTCTAGAGAGAGGGCTGAATGTTATTAAGTTGATTTTTTTTCCTATCTGATGTCTTGATGTAATTCCTTGTTTGTGTTGACTATATCCCACTGCTGATGAATTGGATCTCCGAATACTTGCTGCATTTTATCACATTGAGATGTCCTTTCCGAATTTTTCAGACTCCACCGATGCATTTCCTTCAAAACTACTATTTTGTCATTTTCCAGGACATTTCAGTCCGTCTTATAACTATTTTTTCTACTCTCAAATCTCTCTCTGAAGGAAAAGTATTATTCATGTTCTGGCCTTTCAAACACTGCTGTGTCTTTGAATCATTTCAAGTCACTTGCTTTTCTTTTGCTAGCTGATTCACAGGCACTGGTAAGATGCAAGACTGAATCATGGATCAGTCCTCCCTACAGTTTTTCTCAACTATTTAGGAAGTCTTAGTATCCCAGTATCAAGCACACCTACTGGGTCTTTTTCTCTGCTTCTCACTGAGGCACATAGATTTCTGCAGGTCTTGGTACACACAGATTAGGAGGTTGCCCAGCTGATACTTCAAACTGCTTTACATTTCCACTAGCCCAGTCTGTTGGTCTCTCTTTCCAAGTGACAAACCCAATTTGGTTGTTTCACTCTGCTTTGCTGGTTGCCGACAACCAACTTTAGACTGCACTCCTTCTGGAGCCTGCTGGTCTCTCTGTCCTGTGGAACACTGGCAGCTCTCCCCAGGCTGCCTAGAAGTTCATGCATTTCCCCCACAGACTATCACATGCAGGTATACAACAAAGGTTGTGCCCTTCAAGTGTCCTTTTGCCGGATATGGTCGGGCAGTTGCTGTCCTGACCTGACTTGCCCGTGCATTGCCATCGAGGGGTCAGGTTTTAAAAACCCTCTGTGTATCTGAGTGTACCTGCTCCTTCCTTTCCTGCTGCTGTGGCTGTGGAGCTGTCTCCACTCCAATGGTTCTTCAGCAATCTTGTAACACACTGGTGTTCCTTGACACTTGGGACTCTCCTGTTAGTGACACCTGCTTACCAGTAGTGCAGTAGTTACAGTTTTTGATAGTCTGATTAGAAAAAAACTTTTCTAGCCTTCTGTGCCTTTTCACGTGTATGGGGATTGTTCCATGGCTTTCTGATATCCTTGTGCAGGATTCCTTCAAAATAACTTCTGACTCATACAAGTTTTCAAGAGTTTTGGGGGTTTCTTTCCCTTGACCTTCTTTTAGTAATGTGTAATAGTAATGTGTATCTACTTGCAGGATTGATGCTTTATGAATCTTCAGTGTCTTTCTGACAGAAGGAATGTTGTAGACTAAAATTTTCCTAAGTCACACCCCAGGGATGCAACTAAATCATACTTTGGCAATACTTTTTATGAGTATTTCTCCAGACTTTTAAAGTACTTAAAAATGCTTCACCACTATAATTTTCCTTTTTCACTTTTTGAGAGGGAAAAAAACCCCTAAACTCTTTTTTCATTTTTTTTTTCAGGTAGAGTGTCCAGATACAAGATAATTTGTTGCTTGTGCTTTATGATTTTTCTGCTAAATTTTACTTTCCCCATACCCCATGGAAGCAAAATCTGAGTTCTGCTGTTCCTGTGCTTAACATCACATGTTCTGCTGAGGTTTTGCTGTGCTTGTATTTGAACGCTCTGGTTTGTGGTACCTGCTGTATCTTAGGTTCTCTGCTTCTTGGATTTTCTGCCTGCATTCTCCATGGTTAGATTTCTCATGGCATTTTGTTAAAAGAGGTACTTATTTTTTACATTCTGGCACATCCTCCTCAATTATACAGTGCTAGAAGGTTCCTACTCACTATTCCATATCTGATAGCTTACTGTTAACGTTTCTTCATGTTTTTCTAGAAGTGGGGGATTTTATTGTGGAAAAGAGTAAACTTCAAGTTCTTCATCAGGCTCTCTGTTATTTTTCTATTTTCTTTTTGCATAAAAATATTGTAATGCAAAGGAATAAATAACTAAAAACTTGCTTTACACTACAAGTCATTTACTTGAATTAGGTTTGAGAAAAATTAGATTCATAAACCATTTCTTGTTAGAAAGAAACATTCCTTTGCCATATTTTCATATTTACAGATAGCAAGTATTTTATATAATTCTCATGGAAAACCAGTTTTTTTTTCCAACTATGACATTATGTTTTGCCATGCTATAAATATGCCTGAAGATAGACACAAGCCAGCACAAAGTAAACATGCTTTTATCAGCAGAATGTCTAAACACACTCTGCTGCCAGTGGTTCAACTAGCAAACAGAGAAGGAGAGAGAGATAAGAGTTTGCACTAATTATTACCCAGTTATTTCCCAGGAGATATGATATGGGAGATAGGCTGGTCTCTTAAGGTGTGCTCTGCTAGCGATGGCTCAGCAGGGACTGCAGTGAGACTGCTGCTGCTCAGAGCTGGTGGAGGGCCAGGCAGATGGATGAAGAAGTAGAGTACTCCATACTGCAGTGCTCTGGTCACTTGCCTCAATATTTTGCTCTTCTCAGGAGACAGTCCAAGGCACCAGACTGTCAGAAGGGCTGGGCTGGCATGCTCAGATGTGCTATGGAGAGGGATACTGCAGCAGGTTTGAAACAGACCACAGGACTGAGCATGACAAGAGGTTACTGGGTTCTTCTTGAAGGGACCTCAAACTGAGGATTTAATGTACTGGGAATTAAATGTGAGGTTCCTTTTGCAAATCTGCTTCTCAGGTAAAACATTTCAAGAATAGAGATCCTAAGGTGAGACATTTATTTCCAAGTTTGGCAGTTTATGAACAGTTCTTTGCTGAGAAGAGCTTTGTGATTTTTGTTTCTATGCATAATTTGCTAAAAGGCTGAACCATCCAACAACACACCTTCTCTGGCTGTTGTATGTATTTACTGCAGCATGTAATAAGAGGTAGCAAAGTTATTGCAATACAACACTAGCTCAAGAGATTAGATTTTATCTGCCCAGCCTTTCTAAATAGCCAGTGATTGCAGAACCCAGGCGCCATTCCAGATGGAGACCAGAAATCCTTGTGCATTCCTCCACCTCTCTTAGGGCTAAAGACAGAGCATAAAGAAAGTTTCTAGAGCTGGAAGAGCAGAGCTGAGCAGATGCAGATATGAGGTCTGCAGGCAGATCAGAAATGGTAAAACAAGGCACAGATTTATTGACAAAGCTATAAGGAACACAGAATCTGTTCACATTTGTAGGAGGACAGCTGAGGCAGGACTTCTGTCTTTGTCTTCCCGAAGAAAAGAGACACCGTGGTCACAGTGGTTGTTGGTCATGGCAATAAACTTCAATCTATTCCACCATTTCAATTTAATTGGACATTTGGGCAAGTGGTACAAACATACTAATGAAACTTCTGGTTTCATGAAAATCAGCACCCGTGCAAAAGAAGGGATACCCAAACATGTGTCCCTTCTGAGGGAGGGTGGGGAAAATGAGGCATAGCACACACTTAAGCAGGAATCAGCCAGGCTGTTGGTAGGACTGGTCCCTTCCTACAGGCAACCAACAGGACACGCTGCTTCTGGCCCAAGAGAGATGTTGCGAGGAAAACAGAAAAGATGTAAAGGACACAAACTAGGAAGAAATGAAGTTCCATGGCTCACACATCTCAGAGAACAACTTCAGCCTTGCTTTCAGTTTTTCATTAGCTAGAGGCTCTGTGGTCTGAGCAGAGCTTCATGCAATAAAATAACCTGGTCTCTTGGGAGTATACAGCACATAATCCTGCTTTTCCAGTGCAGGATGGAGGCCCGAGAGCCTTAAGAAATGAAACAAGGCAATGCACTGAAGGGAAAACAGATGGAATAGGGGACAGATACACCCTTGTGCTTTATGAGAAGGACAAAAGAAGATGCTTAAAAGAAAGGAAAATGGATGAAATAGTAAGGCTACTTAAAATGGGCTGTAGCAATGCCTGAGGGAAGTGTCCTGCAGCACTAAGCATCCCAATCCCTTCTCCTCCATCTTCAGTACCAAAATTACCAGCAACACATCTTACTTGTAGGTGTCCCTAGCAATGATCCCTCTCTCAACACATCCTACGAGGATTTTATTAGGCTCATAAAGCAGATTAATTATAAACCAGTAATTTCAGTGAGATGCAGAAAATCATGTGGCTTAATCACACTTAAATGTCTTTTCAGGGGCTTTCCTGATACCATACTTCATCGCTCTTCTCTTTGAAGGAATCCCACTGCTACATCTCGAGCTGGCCCTAGGGCAGTGCCTGAGGAAAGGCAGCATTGGAGCCTGGAACACCATTTCTCCTTACCTTGGAGGTGTTGGTACGTCTCTTCAGTCCCAGCTCAAGGAACTGCAGACAGCTCCCACCCAGCACTCACTTCCTACAGACCTGTGCTGATGCCTTTTAGGATACAAGAAAAAAATGACTGTTAGGATTAAAAATACTTATCTTGTAATGAGGATATTTAGGGGTGATTTCCCTAGAAACATTCAAGGCCATGTTGGATGGGGTTCTGAGCAACCTGGTCTAGTTGAAATGTCCCTGTCCATGGCAGGGATACTAAACTATCAGTAATGTCCCTTCCCACCCAAACCATTCTGTGATTCTGTAATTGTGTATTGCTCTCAGCAGGCATTATTCCAGGCACATTTTAGGATCATTTGAAGAGCCTAAAATGCAAACCTAATAACCTTTGCTGTGGGGAGCATAGTGAACATGGGCTCTGCTACTCAACACAACCATACCCTGATGCTCAAGTGCTGCCTGCCCACAGCACTTCTTGCTCTTCTCTCACAGCCCTTCCAGGACCCAGTCTTCTCTGTCCATGAATAGCCAGACTTAAGGAAGGACAGAAAGACAGGAAATCAAGGATCCTAATACCTCCTAATGAGTCCAAAGCACAGGGGAAGTCTCCCCTCAACAAGAGGGTGAGGCTACTGAAGGGACTTTATCAACACAGCTGGGCATGAGGGACAATCCACACGGCATTGTGCATCAGACTGATGCGCAGTCCTGTAGTGCCAGCTTTTTTCTACCTATTTAATATATTAAAAAACTCATCTGGTGCCCATTGTTAGGCCGCAAAAGGTGATCCAGAATAGCCACCAGAGGTTAAGGCATTGACATCTGCTGGGTATTTGAGGTAACAACCTTGTGCCTGCAGGGCAAGGGGAAACTCCTGCATGCTTCAGCCAGCTCTGCTGGATCATGACCTGCTTTGAGCAGGTGCCTGAAATGGGCTTGGCACTGATGGTCCTGCCTGTGGGCCCGTGTGGGAGGAGAAGGGGTGGGTAAGAGGAGTCATCTAAGGGCCAGAGGGCAATGAGAAAGAAATACCAAGCAGCAGGTGGTGCTTCCAGCTAAACCCATCTCCTACAACCAGGCATGTTCATACTCCCTTTGCAAAAATGCAAGCAAGAGGAAACTGTGGTGCTGATATTCCCTCCTCATTACAGCAGAACAGTGCCCAATTTAGGGCATCAGTGCATGATTTGGGACAAGAGCGGCCTCATGCAGCTACAGCACACTATAAAAGTTTGATCTCTTTTGCTCTCTGCTATTACGGTTGTCCAGTATCATAGAAAACAATGGATTACATACTAGAGCAAAGATTTCAACCCTAACCTTCTGTGTAAATAGAGAGTCTCTCAGCATTCCTGGAGCAGGGTTGGTGATCTGGGGAATTGTGCACCAGTGTTTGGCTACTGAAGACACAAATGCCCATCTTTCATGGAAAATCTCAGGAGCGGGTCAGAGGGATGGAGAGGAAAATCTTGAAAAAATAGGAAATGAGAGCTTCTAGCAGCTAGTGCTGTTTCTGACTGATAACTTTTCCCACAGCTTTTCTGAAGTGAGATCTTGTGCTTTCTGTAGGAGTTGGTTCATGGATGGTGTCGATTCTGGTGAGCTTGTACTACAACACTGTTTTAACTTGGGTGATGTGGTATCTCATAAACTCCTTCCAAGAACCTCTTCCTTGGAGTGTTTGTCCTCTAAATGAAAACAGAACAGGTAAGTACACTTCCATGAGCACTGCTAGAAAAACATCAGACTCTGATGTTTAACCAAGCAACCACACTTAATTTGGCCCCGAATTGTGCACAGGTCCTGGTTTCATTTCCTGTTAAAAAGGTACAAGAGTCATTGAGTCATGCTAGCTTACTCAAATTCATCATCCTCACCAGAACAATAGCCAGAAAGTCGTGAGTCCTTTTGCTTGATTTTAAAATGGGAAACAAAATAAACAGCAAAATCTGTTATCCATTACAAAACCTTTACTAAGACTAAAGAGAGACAGTGTACATAAGCAGGATAAGGAAGAATGCTCTCAGGTTTTTAAAACTATTTTTCAGCTTCCTTTTTTCTCAGAGCATGAGAGAGAACAAGTTCCAGGGCACAGCAAGAAATACCACCTGAGTAAAAGGCTAAGAAAAAAGGCAAAACATAGTGGAATTAAACTTTCTTTTGGAGCCCTTAGAACTGTTCTAGAGTAGGAAGACAAAGAGACATCACAGGTTGTGGTGTGCACCACATTCCCTGCTCTCTTTTCTTCAGGCACAGAGCCTGTCTGGGGAATACCCACTCCCCTGCATGCAGATGCCTTAAGTCCCTGTTCACAGAAGTCCTGGAAACTCAAACCAAAGAGGCCAGTGCCTGGGTCTTTCCCCACCACAGGGCCATGACATAGCCAGGGGAGCCTGGACTTTGATGTATCCTCAGGTGTTTGGAGTTTGCTATGGCTCCACCAACTTGTAGCTATACAACTAAAAATGTCATCATTTTCACTACGATTAATTTAGATTTTACCTTGCATTGAGTACAACACTGTTTCTAATTAGGAAGTTATCCCCTGTATAAAATGCTGGTGATGTTCTGGTGAAGGTCTCTCGTAAGTCTCATAGTCTCAGCCTGCTGTGAGAGTCTGTCTTGATGCACATTACAGGCAGTGCAGAAAGTCCATCTCTGTATTAGGTTTTGCAGCCCACAATTTATTCTAATACTTACTACTTTTTATTTTTTCAGGATTCAATGAAGAATGCTATGAAAGCACCGCAGTAAATTATTTTTGGTACAGGAAAACTTTGAACATAACACCTGATATTGCTGAGAGTGGCACGCTCCAGTGGTGGCTCATTTTGTGCTTAGCAGCTTGCTGGGCAATTGTCTATCTCTGCACCATCCGAGGAATTGAAACCACAGGGAAGGTATGGAAAGGGCAGAGAAGTGACTGTCCCACAGTTTGAAATCTTGCCCTCCAGACACCGAGTTTTTACCACAAAGAAAGCTTTCCCCACTTACCATACTGCACCATTCAGTATGCCCTTGTCCAACAAATTGAGAACAGCAGTACAAGTAGCTTAAAATGATGTTTCTCTCCTTTTCCATTGCAAATACTTCTGCCCTACCAGCCTTCCCTCTCACAGTTTTAAGAGCCATTTTGTTACAAATATATTCTGCAAAAATACACCCTGCTTATGTGAAAGATGGCCATATTCACCTGTAGCTGCCTGATCTAATATTATTATTATTGTATGTTGCAATAATTTAAATAGAATTGTTTGAACTTATTGCCAGTAACTCTCTGTCTTCTGACCTCCTTACTTTAGGCAATTTATGTAACAGCAATATTTCCATATCTGGTCCTGACTATATTCCTTATTCAAGGACTCACTCTACCAGGAGCCACTGAAGGTCTGATTTACCTCTTCACCCCTAATGTAAGTATTAGTATTCATTTTCCTTTTACTCCTCCTCAGATTTCATACCACTTTCCAACAACTCCTGATTTAGATGTCTGTCCAAGAGCTCAGCTAAGTTCTTTTTCTGAGATGTAGGGACTCAATTATTTTCATATATTTTCACAAGAAAATAAGCAGCAAAGAACTTAACAGTTCAGTAGTAAGCCTATCAGGAAATACTGGAAAATTAAGAATGTTATGGATGCCTCAGTCTTTAATGTGTAAGTGAAACTGATGTACTTTACAAGTACATGAGAAGGATGGAATTTCCCTGCCTCTGCTACAGAACTTACACAGTTTTAATCTTTTAAGAATTCACAAAGAGAACAACTGAGGATTTATACTGTAAAGTGATTTTTTGGGAAGTTGAAAGCAATTTTCTCCTGCCCCTGTTTCTTCATATCATTTCTCCCCTCCCCCATATCTCTTCCTGAAAGACAGAACTGCTGTAGAACAGCCCTTCTCCCATTTTTCTTAACTTCTCATACGTTGAACTTCTCATATGGACAGGAGTTCCAGATCCCTTCACATGCTGGCCATTTCAGAAGCACCTTTCTTACACTGTCCTTGGCAGCATTCCCAAATGCAAAATCAAACTGTCCCACGAAGTGGTTGCTATCCACTAGAGGCTCCTCACAAGTCTGCCTTCATGGCTAAAAAGCTCCATGAATTGGTGGGTGTAGAGGAGGAAAAGCAGCACTCACTGACACATTCTTGACCATCTGCTGCCTCTGCAGCCACAGCAGTGCTTCAAACACAGGAGCACTGGATTTTTCCTTTCCTTTCCTACAACAAGAACACAGACATTAAAGAAAACATAAGCCAAGAAGCTCAGAGATACTTTATATGCCAGGCTGGAAAGGGCCAAGAGCAAGAGAAAGCTCAGATGAGACACTGTTTTATCCCTCTTTCTACAAGCCCAGTGGCAGAGAAACTCATCTAAACACTGCCAGAGCTCAAGGACAAGCTTTGATTTTACAGAAGATCAGGATATTCACTTACATTTTTGAAGGGCCAGACAAGACTGTAAGAGCTTGGTGCAATGTCTTAGGGAAGAAAGCTTTCACAACACAAACAAAACACACCTTGGCTTGTTAGCAGTTGGTCTCAGCTAGGCTGTCAGGTTTCTCTGGAAAAGCTCAGGCATTTTTGGAATTTAGTTTTCAATTATCCTGAACTGAATGCAAAAAACTAGATTTGCTGTACTCACAAAGCCTGGAGGTATTGCAGTGCTGAGGAGGAGCAGATCATCGTAAAAGAGCCAGATGGATTTGTACACTGGCAACAGAAGTCAGAATGAAAATCCATCTGCAGTAAGCCTACAGGTGATGGTTACCTGGTTTGAGGAAGCAGATCCTGGGGACATCATTGAAAAGTCATCTGAAGATGGTTCTAGTGATGTTCTTATCTACAAATGTGGAAAAGCTGATGCAACAGCCTGGTGAGTGATACCTGCTATCGGTGTTGCCATTGCACTGAAAGTGTAAGACAGATGGCTTTGTTAAACTAACCTACCAATTGCTACACAGGCTTATAGCACTTCAAGGGCTTCAAAAGCATAGTAAGCACACAGCTTCAACATTGCCCTTCTCTCTTTGTCCCCACAACTGCAGTACCAGTATTGCCTTTGCTGTGAGGCTATTCCCACCCTCCCTATGACCAAACACCAGTTTTTCTTTTACACTTCTCCACAGGGGATGCCTCAAAGTGAGTTGTAAAGGAGGGCTGTTAGGCAGAGATTTACCTGGCCCACCCAGGCCACATCAGTTTACAAAACTGTAAAGCATATTTCTCAAATATGTGCGGTTTTCTTCTTCTTTTCCTGTCTTTTTTCAGAAAAAGTTTTAGCAAAATAAAGTAAGAATTAAATCACCTACTGTCTGTTTCAGCTTGCTTTTAAAATACATAAAATCAACCTTCTTGACATTCTTCCTGATCGGAGGCAATATTTTACAACTTCTTTCCAACTCTGCAGTGCACCAGAAATTGTAGTTTCTCTGTAATAGCTGCTACATCTATTATCTTCTAACTGTGACACCTCATCGTTGTTTGTGAAAGTCTGTGAAAGTAATACCTAGCACAAAAAGTCCCATCTTACCCAATTTCAACATCATAACCACTTAACTAAATTTGTTGTTTTAAACCAAAATTTTTAAAGTTTATTCACTTTCCAAGTTTGTACTTTAGTTCTTGTTAATACGTACCACATATAATAAAAGCATGCATATGGATTTTAATTATGCAAGGCTGTGTTTTTATTTTCATGCAAAAATACATAATCAACTTTTGTCATCTGACACACTTGACACCCTAAATTTCAGAATAAATAATAACTACTTCTTTTCATTGACTTTCAGACATAGAGAAGACTGATGGTTCACTCAGCTTCTTGAAATTCTTGGTTACTTGGAAAATGAAGGTGCCAAGAAAAAAAAAGTATCCTGAAGTGACACCTGAGGAGAAAGCAGAAGTTATACAACAATGAAGCCTGGAACAGGCTGGAACAAGGAGCTGGAACAGACTTTTGGAAAGGTTTTTGGAAATTAACCAGAGGCAGCAGAAGCAAGATTCCATCATGCAACAGCAAGAGTCTGCATGGTTCAGCTTCAGGGGATGCCTGTGTCACCCAAGGAATACAAATGTCTCCTTCTCCAGTGTCTTTCACATTTGAAAGAGCTTCAGAGATTATAAATATTTGGAAGTTCTCTGGCAATGAAAAATTCCAAGAACTTGGTTTGGCAACTGAATGCCAAAAAAAAAAAATAGCAGCACAGGCTCCAACTCTTCTATTCACAAAACCATTAGCTGTTTTTACACCAAAATTACACATCACAGGGACCCCAGTAATTTTTAATTCTGTTTCTGTCTACTCTTCACATATTCAAGAATCCAAACATCTTACCACTCATGAGGGAGTAATTTCCTTTCCTCCTTACTCCCCTGTTCATTCATTAATGCTGATTGTGTATCTTCATCCACATGTTTCTGGCATCAGCATATTTTTTCTTCTGAAGATATGCTTATAAAATCTGTATGCCATATAAATATAAAATAACACTTTCAACAATTTGCTGAAGACCAGATAATAACATTGCCATGACATGCTTGCCTGCCCATTATCTTTTCAAGTTTGGGGGTTGATTAATATCTTTTAGAGTCACTAAATGCACTGCACCTAGTACCAGTCTAAACTATCTCCAGACTCATTTGCCAAAGTTCCCAGTCTGAAAGCCAGACTTTTAGGAGTCATATCTGTCAGCATCAACTGACTTGGCAGCACTTAATCAAAGTGTGAAGGCCACGGAGCCACGTGAGTGCCAAGTTTCTGCACTGCAACAGCACTGGCACAAGGTCCTGCCAGTGAGCACTCTGGCCTTTGAGGGCTTGACTATGATCTTTCAAAACAAACCTCTAGAAAGGTTTGCCTTTGCTGAAGCATTTCAGCCAGCAATGGTTCCACAAATCTGCTTGCTATGTTGTACAAGAGGTTCTGCTGTGGTCAAAGCACTGGCCTCCCAGCAGAGAGAGCACCTGCAGTAATGGCATTGCCTGAATCCATCCACACCGAGGTGGACCCATTGTTTTTGCTCCTCAGGCTCAGGCCAGCTTCAGAGAAACCCAAAATGCTAGGAAGGGTCTTTTGGCGTACTTACCTCTCACTCCTGCATATGTTCCCAGTCATGGACTCAGATCACTGGCACAGGCACACGGACACAAAACACACAACTTGCCCTGCATGACTGGGATGCAGATTTGATTCAGACTGTTGTAAAACAAAGTGAAATAGTCTACAGTCCCAGCATTACTTTTGAACCATCTGGCTTTTAAAACATTCTCAGCAAAACATTCTTCTATTCCCCCTCCTTGATAATGGATCAGAGAGCAATTCACCTAGTAGGGTGTAACATGTCACTTTGTAGTTTCTGCAGGAAAGTAATATTCATTGATCATATTTACATTTTATACATTACTCATGTTCTGTCTCTTTCTTTTACATAGATTTTAATGTCAAGACTTTAGTGGAGCTATTTAAAACTGCTTAATGTTCTCTGTAATCCACCAGTCACTGCTTTTTAATTTACCATCCTGTATCATACTGCCCTTACAACAAAATTCAAATTTCACTACTAGTTTTCCCTTTTATCTTGTATTTTTTATGCTAACCTTCTATATTTTACTGCTGTTTTCACAGACCAGATAGCAGATGCTGCTCTTAATAACTGTTCTCTTCTTGCCTACTTGCGCTGTTAGTCACGTCTATTAAATTATTTTTTAAGCAAATTTGGACAGATACAGAATCACTTCCCATCTTAAAACAGTGAAGGTTTAGTATTTGTTTATATAGTTCTAGGAAAACAATATTCTTTAACTGCAGTTTAAGTATGTAAATTTAAAAAAAATAAAGTAATTGAGGAAAAATGTAGTTTCCCTATTGTGTTCCTAGTGTCTATCGCTTAGAACCACATTTTTATCATCAGACAGATGAAGTGTACAATAAAGAAAATTCTATAATTGTTGCAAACATTTAAATAGCCTCAAAACACCTGTTTTACTGACTTGTTTAGTACATATTCCCATTTTCATAGTATTTAGATGGCAACACAGCTCAAAATTTCAGAATCAAAGTAACAGGTGAGCTATGAGAACTGCAAGAGAAAAATAAATTTTAAATTAAGCCTAATACATGCATTTGTTCTAATTATTTCAGCTGAACACTTTGAAAAATCCTCGTGTATGGCTTGATGCAGCTACACAGATTTTCTTCTCTCTCTCTTTGGCTTTTGGAGGGCTTATTGCATTCGCAAGCTACAATCCAACAAAGTGAGTAGAACTACAAGCTTTATTAGCTGGCTGAATTCTTGCTGCATTTTGTGCAATTTCTTTAAATTTTCAAATTGTTTTCCTTAATTTTTCTGAAGGATCTTTAGAAAAGAATCTGTCTTTCTAAACAGCCCACTAGATTTTCTAACAGAAGGGGGAAGGGGAGGGAAGGAGAGAAGAAATTGAAAAAAAAATGTTTGCACAAATAACTGCATCACAGATAAGAAAACCTGCCTTTTTTAATCACTTCACTTGTTTGAATGCTGTCTCTAGAAATGACTGTGAAAAGGATGCTGTGACAGTAGCAATTGTGAACAGCATGACATCTCTCTATGCTTCCATCCCAGTCTTTTCTGTTTTGGGATTTAAAGCAACCACAGCCTACTGGGACTGCTTGGACAGGTGAGAAAGCTGTGTTTCCAAAGTTATACTGTGGTTTCAGTGCCTAAATAGATAATGTGTTATTTGAAAGGCTTGTATTTAGAGAATTTATTTTCATGAGAAAGGAAAAGCATCTGTATGGAGAAGTTTAATGTAAAAATATAAATTACTATGGGCCTGAGTCAAGGATGATAATTTGTAAGAATCAAGACAACTTACAGAACAACCTATTTCAAGTAGTGCATCAAGGTTTGCACCTTACTCTCAGGCTAGCATTAGAAGTAGTAAAAATCCCTTCCTTTTTCTATTTCACTAGAAATTTATTTCACTAACTTATTAAACACAAGTAGTAGAAATGGTTTGGAACCTGATAAAAATGTTTTAGAGACTAAATCTGCATAAAGTACTGAGAGTTTCTGTCTGAGACAACATTAAATAGTCTGAATATTTTCTACTATTTTATATATAAGCTGTCAATTAATATTTTCTTTTATATTGTAAATAGCAGCACAGAAAGTAAACACAACTTTGGAGTTTCATCTGAATACACAGCATAGCATTTCTAGCCGCATCTGCAAAATTTTTAACTGAAGTTTTAAATATGTTGGCTTCCCTGGCAGGAACATTATCAGTATCATCAATGAATTTGATCTTCCAGAAGAAAGCATCATGCGACAGAACTATACATCCTGGATTAGTTTTTTGAATTCATCATATCCAGAAAAAATTGGTGGACTCAACCTGAAAAGCTGTGATCTTCAAGAATTTCTTGATCAGGTACCATAACTGCTTTCAACAGGTAATCCTTAAACAAAGTTATGTAGAAGGATTGGTATCTTCCTTTTTCTTATAAGTATACATATTCTGTTCTACCTGCAATGATATATCACACATAATCATGCAACAAATCAATCTTTCAACATTTGAAATAACACTGCTGTAGGATAGTCTGAATGTATAGCTGTCTGTTTTGGCAAACAAAACTACGCATTATTACCCCAAAACTGATCTTCCAGGGTGCTCCCACCAGAAGTCTACCATAGACACTACATTCAGTCCTAGTTTGGTTTACAGAAATAAGCATAATGGGGGAACACATCTAGATGAAAGATTATAGAAAAAGGATGCTGAATGGGAATTTCCTAAATCTGTATTTAGGAAAGTATCAAAAAAATCCAGTACAATGTACACTGTTCACCACCAAAGTACACCATGAGTGTCTCCTTATTTTCCAACCTTCCTATAACATTTGCCCTACCACTAAACACAGATGTCTCTTCTCTGTTTTCTTGTCCTACCTCATTCCACTTGCTCCAGGGATCCCGTCTGGCACAGTCAGTGTGTGCTAATGCACAACAGGCCTAACATGCAATAATGGTAAAGTAGGCTATTTTACTCACATGATGGAGAAGTCCAAGGACAACATTCCAGCCCTGGTAAAAGTCAGTTTCTTTTGTCTTACTTCCGATGGCATCCATCTCTCATTATTTCTTGTTTAGTTTGAAATATTTTGCTTCCAAGTTATAACAACATTAGCATTTTTCAAGGCTTAGATTTCAATATCCATGTCCTCGGGTTACTAAATCAAAAGAAATTTGGTTGAAATTGGCTTTTTCTCTATTAGTCTTTTCTGCCTTGGCCATTATAGGGGGTTTTTGACCAACGATTCACCAATTCTCTTCATGTTAAAAGTAGTAATCATATCCTTATTTACACCTCTTTCTTTCCAGAAGCTTATATACCATAGATTTTTAAAAAGCACATTTAAGATGGTATTAGCAAAACAATTTCTATTACAATTACAACTCTCCAGTCTGCTTTACTTTGAACCCATCTCTCTGCGCAGGCTAAAATTCTGCTCTATGATTGTCTAGATCTCTCTAGAACACTTAAACTCCCCACTGCCCATTTTCTCAACTGCTGGCTGCCACAGAGGCCACAGGGTGACCAGCAACCTTGATTACAGAAAAGAACAGCATTATATTATAATTACTTTATGCATGAGAAATGATATTGTAATGTGTATTTTGATCTGTTTGTGAATTCTGCAGAGTGTCTCAGGAACTGGCTTGGCTTTCATCGTTTTCACTCAAGCCATCATCCTCATGCCAGGCTCCCAAGCCTGGGCCATCCTGTTTTTCATAATGTTGTTCAGCTTGGGCCTTTCTTCGATGTTTGGAAACATTGAGGGTGTCTTCACTCCTCTTCTAGAGCTTCAAATTATACCTAAATCAGCACCTAAGGAGTTATTATCTGGTAAGGTATTTACTTTGTTCAAAGAAGGTTACTTCCTTACAGATGTACCAGCTACTAATTTCTTAATTAATATCAGAGGAATTAATAATTTGTAATATTATTTTAGCTGAATGTCACAGTGTAAAAGTAAGGGCAGTGGATTGTGTTTGCCGAAGATAAGCAGAGAGATGAGGTAGCAGTTATGGCAGAAGCTGTCAGGTGACAACATTATATTGCCTTTGCCAGTTCTTTTCTTAGTTTGCAAGTTCAGCTGTTCCAGTCTGAGAAAGCTTGTTAAATTGCTATTCCTGGAGTCCAGTCCACTCTGAGCTGTTCCACTCACCAGAAAGAGCCTTACCTTACCTTAAGCTTTTGGCACTGATATAAATCACTTTAAGGCACCCAGTGGCATCAGCTGGTCTGCCATAACCACCTGCACTTGAACTTGCCACAGTAAGAGAGGTCAATTCACCCAGGTCTATGCTGCTACAGATTCACATTTACTGTGAACATGTCAGAGTAGAAAATTATCACTTGAAAAATGAGGAATGAAGGTGTGTGATCCTGTTCTTGCATCAAAACTGGAATCTTTTCAACCAGCCACAGTTATTGAACACAACCTGCTCCTTAAGAACCAGACTTGATGAGTCTGAGAGATCCTACTGTGAAACCGGTCCAGAAAAATCCATGGCAGTTACAAGTAATGGATTAATATTTCTGCAACATGTCCTTTTAAATTCTTACGGGAAATATTGCTGTCATGCCTTTTGTAGAGTCTTCCTGTAGCATCTAAATTGTATCCCTAATTTTACAATTCTTCATGTAGAAACAGATTTATTCCCAACTTTATGAGTTAACAATATTATTTTTAAATTGATTTGGCAATTATGAACTTTAAAAGAAAAAAAAGTCCGGAGCCAACATACGGAATTGAACCACAGGCCATCTCAGGGTTAGAAGCAATTAGCAACACATTAGAAACACATACAAACTGATTTGTAGCCTGTGTCTGTGTCCAGCAATACCTTTATTCCCTCCTTTCTTTCCCACTTTTTCTCTCAATTACCCCAAAATTGGAATCTTGGCTAAAGGGGAATTGGCTGTAGAGAAGTGTGCTGAAACCCAAATGATAAATGCTGGAACATAAGGGACACTCACATTTGTAACTCTGGGCATTTTGAGGAAATGGAGGCAGAAATCCAGGGAGTCCTTACACTTCCAAGGTGGCACCTGCCTGTGGTTTAAGCCTATGGCTACATGGAAATGAGGCACTTGAAACTCACTACAGCACTCAAAAATTAACACTGGGTCACAGCACAGCCCAGGCTCTCTGAGGGAAGGAACAATGAACAACTGAAGGATGCTCTGAGTCACATGAATCCACTCCTCCTACAACAGTAGCGCTCTTGGCCAACACACAGGAAAATTTTAGGAAGTGGTATTAGCTCCCCTAATGAGAATACAGCTTGTTGTAACTCCATAGAGAGGGAAAATAAAAATTATTAGAGTAAGAACAAAGCAATTTAGAACAAAAATAAACCAACCAAGTTCAGTACTCCAGTAACAAAGATATCTTTTTTTTCTTCAGGTATAATATGTCTAATTAGCTTCCTCATTGCTCTGTGTTTTACACTGCGTTCAGGGAGTTACTGGATTGACATTTTTGACAGATATGCAGGTTCAGTGCCTCTTCTAGTCATTGCTTTCTTTGAAGTCATTGGAGTTGTGTACATCTATAAAATTAAAAGGTATGTTGGAAAGAGATTTTTTTTTCTTGTAAGACAAAAATGCAGCTCAGGTTGCAGTAACTTCGACCCTGATCTAATTTGATTTGGTGCTAATAACAGAGACGTCTTCCTAGCATGTTATGTTTGTTCCCTTAGCAATTTTGTCTTTTTATTTTAAATATCTGAATAGTTTACAGAACTGCTGCAATATAATCATCATTTATTTATGCTTAGAAACCTTACTCTAGGTGCTCAGGTAATTTAAACTGACAATGTAAATTGGTCATTCATCTCTGGCATGGCTCAATAAAGACCTACTTGAATGATATTATTATTTACTCAAGTAAGTAGTGCGTTGTTAAAGAATGGTGTGGAATAGAAAAGATTTACAGTGCTGTACTCTGTTTCCAACTTACAGGAAGCTATAAAAAAGGGAAACTGTTACCACTCTAGATCTGACTGTCATCATAAACATGCCTTCTTTTACAAGGTTCAGTGAAGATGTGGAATGGATGACCGGACGAAAACTCAATCTCTTCTGGCAGATCACATGGAGGTTTATTAGCCCTCTGCTCCTGCTAATTGTCTTCATGGCCTTTGTTACTCTTCAGATGCAGAAGCCGCCAAGCTACACAGCCTGGAACCCTAAATATGTATGTGCTCAAATATTTTTAGAACTTCTAATAAAAGGAAGAATGATCTATTTTCCTCCCTTACCAGATCCTTTAATATCATTGTTATCTACTGCTTACCCATTGAAAATAGCTTGAAGTGATGTAGTGATGAGAAGGCTCCAATGTGCAAAGAGGTTACACATACTAAAACATGTCTCCTCTTGAAGTGTCCTGCTTATTCCGTGCTCCATACCTCTAACTGATGTGTGTAATGATTAGAAGTGTTGTAGTGAAACGTGTCAGAGTCATTCCACACCCACAGGGGGTTCAGAGGGAGAACAAATGCCTGAACAAAGCTTTACAGGATAACAGATGTCAGGGATGAAGGCATTTCTCATTCAGAACTACCAATATCACTGGGGCTCTGGTGAATATATTAATGTGTACTTTAGGCAGATAGACAGGGAGGCAATGGTCTGAGTATAGTGTTGGTTAATTCAGCAACAAAGACATGTCCATACTGAGAACATTTGATCTTGATGTCACTGTCTCACATCAATTGCAGTTTCTTTGACCCCTCTCAAATACACCCTTGTGTAGGGGTTTGAAGATCAATTCTGTTCTTAAACTATATGAGGATTACACAGGAGCAGTGTCTCCCTCAAATGCCATCAAATATCTATCATCCCAAAGAAAATTCATAGCCACAGACTTGCAGAAATTGTTTTATCATTATTCCCTCAAAATCTCTGATATACATCTTCCCTGACAAAGAACATGTTCAGTAATTGCTGAAATCAGTTAAGCTTTGAGTACAACAAGAATGAACACAGTTTAACCAAGAGAGGGTGAAGATTTGATAACACTTTGGGCCATCCCCATATCCCTAGGAATGTGTCACAATTCCAGCTATACATCCTTGAAAGCACAAAGCACTTAGAGCTGTCTCTAGGCCCACAAGAAGGGTTTTTGCAGAGGATGCAGCCACTGACTGCTACTGTAGACAGAGTAGAACTTGCTGTCTTTACTATAACAGTGAAAGAAATCAAAAATAGAAGTCATAGCAAAATCTAAGCGTACCTATGAATTATTTCTTTTTTTGCTTTTTTATCTCCACAGGAAGGTTTTCCCATGAAAGAAGAGAAGGTTTATCCACCTTGGGTACAGGCCATTTGCGTGCTGTTGGCTGCCCTTCCTTGCGTGTGGGTACCTCTGGTAGCGCTTTTCCACCTGGTCAAACAAAAGCGCAGAAGCAAGAGCCCAAGCTTCGTACCACCAGAAGTCTTCTCCTGTCAGGGAGCTAACAGCAACTTTTCTCATCCAAAAGAATAAATATTTCTTGTATCTGTCTGTAAGCAAAAATAAGACAGCCTTTGTTAGACATTATTAACTGTTTTTTAGTATCATGCAACTGACCTGGTATACACAGTTCCTATGCTTACAGCAATCACTACACTCTGTAAACAACGCTGTTGTGGTTCCTTTAATTTCAACCAATTTCACAGCTTCATGTATCTCTCCAGCCAGAATTTGAACTTGGAAAGCCTATTAAGTATTGTTGCTGGCTTCTGTCTTTCTTCACTTTTAAAAAACTGGTCTGTTCCCGAGGATCAGCAACATAAATTGGAACACAAGCACCTACAGTTTTATTCACTGCCCTGTCCCCCTGCTCCAGGAGATGCAGAATGGGAGCCCTCTAAGATAAGGACTGCTCTTTTCCACTACACCCTAATTTTTATAAATCTCTATATACACTTAAACAGCAGTCATTTTGTGATTATTTCATATTTTCAAACATTGCAAGGAGCAAAGATAAAGCATCAGCAGATAAAAAGAATGTTAAATAAATCTGAGCACTTAATTCTGCACAAATATCTTATCTTAGCAGATTCCAGAATTTATTCTAGTGGAAAATACTGTAAAATAAAAAAAAGGTCCCCATTTTTTCCCCTTTATTTCTCATCCTGAACACAACAGCTGAATAGCATAACAAAAATGCAGATATATAGCAGCCTTTCAGTGATCTGCAACCTTACAGAACATGACAAGGAAATTAATTTTTACCAAAAAAACAGGATTTCCTGTACTTGGCTCCAGATCCTGGCCACTCTGTAGTGCTGGGAGATGAGGATTCCTCTTGTCATGATACTTGAGGAACCAGCAGCCTCTGAAAAAATATGGGGAAAGTATGACAACACCTACAGGCTGAGTAACTGAGTCAAGGAAGACAAAGGATTAAGGCTATAAAGCTGGAAATACATAAATAAGTATTTTTAACTAACTAAAGCATACATTTTATATTCACATTTCTGACTACAGATAGCTAAATGTTCATTAAAATCCTATAGGCAACTATATGCAGCAGGTTTAAGTAGTCAGAGGTCTGTTCTTAAACAAAAACACATCCAACTAATAGAGAGAGAATCTGAGAAAATAATTAAACTAGATCTAAAAGACTTTCAAATCTATGAATCCATCTTGAGTTCCTGTCACAGTATCCCAACTTGACTTTTGAGCTGCCCCCTCCATTCACCAGAAGGGAGACTTGATGGATCACCGGACATGCAGTTCAAACCAGGACAGGATTCTGAGGGAGGACAATTTTCAGCTCCAGTAACTACAAATGATGGCTGGGAAACACAAACTGAAGTTACTGTTTAGCTCAAGTAGGCATGTAGTAAAAAGTGTTGAGCAATCCTTGCAGGAATACTGCTTATCTGTTGCTAGTGCACTTCCAATGTTACCTCTACCAAAATTCCCATGCCAAAACCGTAGCTTTATTCCAATAAAGTTAGTGCTACAAGCTTCCCTTCCTATTCATGAATAAGAAAACAGGTACATTTTTCTCTGGAATAGCTCAACTGGCTTACTTGAGGAAGCACATGTATACAAACACTTTCTGCTCACTCTTTCCTAATCTTTTATCTCCATATTCCATCAAATCTTCTGTGCTCTAACAGCCTGCTGTGAACTCATAATGTTCTGACAGACAAGACTTCCTAGAATTGTCTAGACTGCAAGAACCACCTGGGTTCTTTGGGGCTAAATCAGTAAAAGACAAACATAGCCATGAGATGTTCAGCCTTAACCAGAATCCACAACCCTAAAACAAGGAGATCAATTGCCTATAAAAGGAAAAAATGTCAGAAGGAGCAGTGGAACAGGGACATATGCAAATTAACATAATACAATTAACTGAAAACAGATGCAGAAAGAAAAGCACAATCCTTCTGGAACACAGGCAGTTTCCTGCATTGTGAAATTTGACACCTACCTCAGAGATTCCCAGTCCACGATTCCTTCCCAAAAGGAAACAGTGGAGAGAAGGACTTGTTTGATGGATGGATCCAAGATACTGTGATCTCTCCTAGAGAGGCTTCTGTCAAATTCCTTCCTTACAGCTCTGTAGACACACTAAAAACAAATGTCAAGCCCTATTTCTCCCCTTCCCCATTTAAACCCTCCGAAAAGCTAAACTTCCTGAGTGGTTTGCAACACTTGCAGTGCAGGTTGTGCAGAGAGTTACGTTCAGTGGTTTAGCTCTTGATCCCTCTACTTACCTTCTCTTAAATACTGAGACCTTAACCTTCATCACAGCTCTCAAAGATTTTGAAATTTTCCCAGCTGTACAATGATTGTTGAAAATCCACATTCCAGATGCAGAATGCTCCTCAGGTAATTCCTTTAATATTTCTAGATTCAAGTTATTCACTCTACCCAAATGTTTCCTGTCAGCAGTTGCTGTTTAACACACTGCCTTGCTACCAATTAAGTAGAATACATTTTACCACCACAATGGATCACACTATTTCTTTTAGAACAGTTCTGTGCCAGAATAGCTTTATGGAATATTTCTACTTTTCCAACATTATAAACATCTATTTTTAGAGCAAAAACTGTATGTCTCTGCCATGGTTAATCTATTCCTTACACATATACTCTATATATACTATACACATATACTCAAATACTACACAAATATAGTATCTTCTTTCCATTATCATATGCCACAGCAGCAACTTCAAGTTACCAGTAGAGACTGCCAGCTCTTCTTCAAATCTCCAAATTCTCCACTTGCTAAAACACATACCAGTTTCACTTTACTTTCACTTGTCCTTTTGGGGGAAGGATATTTTAAATGAAATAATCTTCTCTTGTGATTTCTACACTGTATTTGTATCTGTTTACCAACCGCTACTCTTTAAAACTGATGACTCAGCCAATAATTGTTGGGAAAGGCAAACATCAGCTTGGAGAATTGCAAGCATTACCCTGTATTCATTTTTATAAAATAACACCTTCAGCTCAGACCACATCACAAGTTTATATTCTCACAGACAAAGATGGGCTAATCCAAACCATTAGTAAAGTTAACATCCCTTCCTTTCTTCATGTTGGAGCATCTTGCTGTCTCTTCCTGCCACATGATCCCATAAAATAAAGCTTTCTGCACTGCAAGACCTCTCATGCAGTTTTGTCCCTGATAGTGCTCCCTCAACCAGTATCACTTCGACCACTGAGGGGCATGGGGGTGTTTAAATGTTTGAGCTGCTGGCTGAAGAGTAGGAGTCTTGGTCTTCATCTCTAGTAGGAACAATTGCTCTGTGACTTTTTAAAAATGTATTTTAAGAGTGCCACTTCACAGACAGAAAAAACCCAAACCTGTATGACTGACTGTACATTTTGAACTGAGTTATGATGTAACTGAACAGACTGCAATACTGCAATTCAACTACTAGTCCCTGTGTGGTGGGGATTTGCCAGGGATGAGGCAGCCATGACTTCTCTGGGCAACCTCTTTCAGCAACTCAACAACATCACAATAAAGAATTTCTTCCTTATACTGAATGTAAACCAACTCCCACTTTAAAGCCATTCTCCCTTTTTCTACCACTCTATGTCCTTGTAAAATATTTGGTTTTGGAGAGCCAAAGATATGCAAATAGAAAAGCAATATACTTGGTATATTATCCAATCAAGAACTTTTGTTTTGTAGGTATAAATGCACCAGCATAATTCCGTACAACACTGTATTAAAAATATCACTAAGTATTCAAATAAATAAAACATACACCAAACATAATCAGTGAAATTTTGGCATATATTTTTGTGATCTGCAAAGCATTAAATTTCTAGCCTCTGCATCTTGCCATGAAATGCATTTGCCCTGTGCTTTTTGTGTCATAAACTAGTATATTAAAGATTACTATAAAATAAAGGCCTTGGAAACAAATGTGTTCTTGCAATTAACCAGCCAATTTATTACAAAATAGTCTGCAACACAGAGAAGTAAAAAACAGCTCTTCAAGACAACTCATTGAAACAAGTTAATAATTTTGTACAAAACATAGTTTAATGATTCCTTCATCAAGAAGATAAGAATCATGAAACATAATCAAACAGCCTGTGAATTTACAAAAATTACTCCAAACAGCCTGTGAACTTACAAAAAAAAAAAAAAATCCCTACAAACAAAAACCCAAACAGGAAGGTATTAACAAAACTGCCAGCTCTTTTTATGTCCTTGTAGGGTATCTAAGAAACAGACACATAAAACTTCTGGGTAAACTTGCTTTTGGCCCACTCTATCAAACGAAACTACAAATGCTGTGTCACTTAGACATAGCATTTATTTTCAAACCCGGGAAAATTATGAAATAAATCTCAATCAGTTAGTCCAGGATAGCTTTGAAATCTTGACAAAGAGATGGTTCTGTCACTGCCTGCAGTAGTGCCACAGTATCCTCTGGGATCTTCCTGATTAGATTCCTCTTACCTACGAAAATATTGGAAACAATTAATGACAACTGCAAATAACTATTAATTCTGGTCTAGGAAAAATGGTAATGAAGCAATGAAATCAATACTAGCTAAAACCACCTAAAAAACTGAAACGTGGAATATGGGGACAAAAAAAGCTATAATAAAATACGCTACTGTTCTTCCATACTTAAATCAGGCTAACAAATAAAATTTTTCAAAATTGTACATGAAAATATTAACAAAGAAAGTAGAAGAAATTTGCTCCTTGATTTTCTGGTTCTGTAGGTTTTTTGCGGATTTGAGAACTTCACTGAATTTTGAAAGTATAAGCCCATTTGTTCAACAACTTTACCCACCAAATAAGGCCTTCTACTAAACCCCAGTTACTTTGAAAGATGGAATGTCCCATCGATAGAAATACAGACAGCAAAAAGGACTTTTTACAGACTAGGAAGAACATGTAAAATCCTAGCAACAGTTTAAGTCTGTCACTAAACAGAGTCAGCAAAATTGTAAATGATGCAGAAAGCCAGAAGTACTCAATAAACATTTGCCCTGTATCTGGAAAGGAGACAGATGATGTATTTATATCTTATCATGATAAGGAAAGACTCTTGCTCCTTTCCCCACTGGTAATAACAGGAGAGATGTTAAACAATAACTGTGTTTTAAATACTTAACTCGGAAGAATGATGGTAACTCACGACAAGCCCCTGATGTTGATATTTAATAGGTTTGGGAATAGTGGGAAGAAACTCCTCCCCAAAACCTATGAGCTTGATTTCTATTCCCATGGGGAGTAACAGAAAGGCATGTGCAGGGAACACAAGAGAAAAATCACATTTATATAAATTCCTGTCAATAACATAATCTTACAGAGGTAATAGGTTTTATACAGCCAATACAAATTCCAAAATTACAACAGAAATTGCAACCATTAAGTCAACATAGGGGCTGTAACCAGCCTTGTTTATCTCTGTGCTACAGATTACTGCAGCATGTAGACATACTGAGCAAACTTCACTGGATCCCACCTGAAAGCAGTGACTTCCCTGTCATGACTACTGATATCTACACATGCTACCTGATTTCTAGAAGATGAAACTTAAAATACCATGTTTAGAATTAGCTCTGACATCTCTACATAATGCTTACCTCTCTACCTTCAGTAGACCTTCAGTAACAGAGTAACCTCCTCTACAAGATGCTGTTCTGATTACAGTAACATTGCCCAGGGCTAGGTCTGGTGCAGGACAAACAAAACTAACTTGTAGCTGCATAGAAAACTATCAATATCTCTGTAAATGGATTTCAGTGTATGCCCAAAGGATCGGGACACTTAGTATAGTACCCAATTCAGAAAAAAATACAAATATAAACACCATGTACAATCAGGAAGTGAAAAGCAGCCTTCACCTATGACCAGAGACCTTAGGGATAACAGAGATAATGATGACTGTTCACACCAAGGGTATGCATGTGACTTGTCACCACACCATGTCTTTGGACAGCTCCACCAATTAGTGTATCAACCTGTGCTGCACTGGTGGAACAGGGCTAGTGGAAGTACAGGTGGCTATAAGCAAATAGAGATATCATTTGAATTACTTGGACCTCAGTGATCTGTCAACCAATCACAGTGAAAGTTTCCATCTTAAAAGTTTCATAGTAAAGTGACAAGCCCCAGCCTGCTAATTGTTCAGGCAGCTGTTAAGCAAAGATTTCTGGAGCCTTGATTTTTCAGTAGCGTACCTGAAGTCTCAGATATTTCCAAAAGAAACTGGACTCTACATAAGAAGAGTGGATTGTCTTAACACTATGGATGTGAAGGACAGATTCTGCCTCTGAGAAGGTAAGATTTATAAAAGAATAGCTAAAAATTACTCTTCAGGAGAACACCACCACTGACTTTCCACGGACCTTTGGACTTTTCCTGCTCCACCTCCACAATACTCAGGAAGTACAACGTTAATAGGCTTCCCCAGGAATTTAGGAAGAAAGATCATTCCCTTTCTAAAGGGCATTTCTCACTGCCAGAGAAGACAGCTGACAGGTGGTCAGCTTTCTCTTCCTGGAAGAAACTGTGCACAGAGTTAGGCCTGGACCACATGCAAGTTTCAGGTCAGTACTGCAGCAACACAGCAACAATTGCTATTCAAACTAGGAAAACTTCACCTCTGCTTCCCAGCCAATTTTCCCTGGCACCTTTGGTGACTTTGTGGACAGCAGAGACCACTTTTATGGCTGATGCACACAGCAATGGAAGGTGAGATTCCGCTGAGCAGTAAAGCTGCCTGGGACTGTGCCTCCACCCTGGAAGTATCATCAGATTAAACAGTAAAGCATGCACAGAGAAGGATGGAGGAACTTTGGCTTGGATTGTGATCTCCCAGTCTCCCAGTCAAAGATCTCAAGAGCAAAACCTTCAGCACTAGAGATGAAAACTCATATGTGCCCTATATGGATCTTAGAGAAGTGATGCACCTCCCAGAAAAGCACTGTCCTATTGGTTGTGTCTACTGCATTGTCTGCTTAGTTCCTCAGAGTCTGTTGCCTCCAACTGAAGCAAGCAGCCCTGCCCTTGTTTCCCAGCAGCAATGAGCAGACTTGGGGCCTCTGGTTTTGGTGCCAGTGAGTAACTGAGAAGGAGCTCCTCTGGGGAAGGCTGATGGAATTCTGCTCCATCCAGAAAGTCCATAGCTCTCAAGAATGTGGCTGGCAAAATCCCAACCATCAGTTTGTTTCCTGTAAAAGTGTAATTGTTGTCTTGATACATTCACACTGCACCACCAAAAATCAGACTGTGCACTCAGGCGCTGCTGCAAGCTTTTGATAATAGGAAGGAAATGCTTCCTTCCAAAAGAAGAGCTGCTTTCTTTTTGGGGCAGTGGACCTCAGTGCAGCTATCAAAGGAAGCTTATGATATATTTCAAATCAAATAGGTATTACTCTGGAATGAAACCAAGGAACTTCTTGGTCTTGTACAACAAAACTGCCCAAGCAACGACTCATTCAGAGTGCATATTACAGAGTCAGCATCTAGAGTCTGGCCATCAGCACAGCTAAATTCATGAACAGTACTGGCTGCTTCAGGAAAACCTATTGCTGTCCACTTTTAGTATCTTAAAACAAAAAATTCTATTATTTCTGGGGCTGGCTGCAGGCAGTCAGCACAACTGCTTAAGGAAAGAGCTCCCCAGGGACCAGGGACATAGACAGCTTCTTTCACCAAATGGAAGTGTCAGAGAAATGCCAACACCACAACTATGCAGGAATCTACATGCAGTGGAGCCAGTGCTTCTGTTTCCAAGTGACTCTGTGGCACTTTTTTGGGTAAAAGTTTAAACTTGGGAGGAGCTTATTTAGTTGCCAATTAATCTACATTTTTAAAAATAGAAGCTTGAGCATTTGTATTTCATTTAGTTAAACCTGCTGACAATTCTTACATGATTAACATAGTCTTATTAAGCCTTCTGAAATGTACGAGCTTACTGAGTGCCATGCATCAACTGTCCTGTGAGAATAAGGCTTTAGAAAATGCAGTGCTGGATAACATTTTAATCTGCCTACTTATACTTAGTAAATTTGAATAAAATAAGGAAAATCATTAATGTACATCTGAGAGCAACATTTTAGGATTATAAACCATGAAAAATCCATTCGTTTCTAAGTTTAATTACAATGAACCATAGAAAAATGTAAAAAAAGCTGAATACTTACAGACTTTTAAGGATGTAAGCAGACATTTGTAAACAGCTTTGTGATTTAACAGTTTGACAGTGAAGGCATGGTAGCAGAGCCATTCTGCTACCTGAATAGGGAATATGCCAGATAAACCTTTGTTACCTTCAGCAATCCCTAGAGAAAGAAAAGGAAAATAATGTTACTGAAAATGATGAGTGTTAAGAATTATGTCTGGTCTCCTCTCTTTCTATAAAATCACCCCAGGATTTTTTACTAGAAACCTGTGCAGTCAGTGAAGTCTCGTGCATCAGCAGAAAAATAAGAAACTAGTGTCTGAAACACAATCTTCAGAAAACTGAGTTTCAGAAGAAAAATGCACTGTGATTCTTATTATGCACTTCACAATATTAATTCCTGATCTTTATCCCAAAATTACACCACTGGACTGCACATTCAAGATATTCTACTTGTCTAAAAAAACCCCAAACAAATTCAAACCCACTACTTCATTGCCATTAACATTCTATACCTGCATTTATTGTTTTCAGGGTAGCATAGCAGCAGGACGCAGTCTGAGAGATAATCCTTAGGAAGAAATGAGGATTATTTCTAACTTGCTGGTTGAATGGAAGTTGGAGAACACAGGCATGGAACCTGTTGACAAAAACAGCCTATTTAATAAAAAGTCATTTGCAATTTCAAGTGAATCTATGACTACATAGCTTAGGCACTATACAACATTTAAATGCACACAAGAGTCTTTAGCTCCATCAGCACTATTACTGCATGACACCTCTCTCATATATACACATTCCTGGAATGTCAGATATAAATGATGCTTGTTTCTAAATTTTATGCTGAAAGAAGACCTTGAAGCTATCTGCCTTGGTAACAGACTTCTCTGAGGACAGCATAACTGTGTTATGTGCAGGGAAAACTAACCTACCCATTGTCACCAATTCCATATCACAGACTACGACACCAGAGAACACTCATATGAGAGAGTGTGAGAGGAAGAAAAAACAAAGCAAAATCCCACAATAAATTTTGTTCCGATATAGAGGAAAACAGACTTCCAAATGATTTCACACATCAGGACACTCACTCCTTTGCCTATTTGGATGCCAACTCTTTAGATGCTATTTGTATTATATGCTTCCTTACACCTGTTTGAAAATATTTTGAAACTTCTTATTTTTATTTAACCTTCAGACTATGGCATTATAATCCTGCTTATGCTAAACATAGCCAATTACAATGTTGATTTTTAATTAATCAACAATGTATATACTTGTTTATTAAATTAACCCAGCAATCACTTAAAAAACGGTGACATTTTCTATATATAAAGGATGGACCTAGGTACCATGCTGCATTACAGATCTTTGGCTGAATTAGCCTGACATACAGTTATCATGGTGGACAGTCTTTTAAACAACATATAAAGGCCGCTGTTGGAATGTCACCATAAAACCAAACAGAAGTAACTGAGTGATCATATCTATCAGAAAAAAAACCTTAAATCACTCACAAACCAAAAGTTTAAGAGCTGGACACATCAGTGCTGTACTAGACAAACCCAATTACACTTCTTGGACAAAGAATAAAGCTTAAATGTGGACCAAGATGAATTTAAGAACAAAACTAAAACGTCCCTTTGTAACAAGTGTGACCGTAGCAAAACAGCAACATCTGATTCCTGTGAATAGTGATGAACTTCTTGCACATTTTTGTGTTAAAATAAATAAAAACCCAATTACTTGCTGCTGCCAATCATTCCAAGTTTTCAATGTACATAGTTCAGTATTTTCTTCCAACTTGCTTATCAGTTCTGATTTCTTTCCCTTATCTTTGTTTAAAGCATTCACTTCCTCTACTGGTGAAGCCAAAGTCACAAATGCCAAGATATTACCAGCTAAAGAGCAACTGAAATGTTAACAGCAATAAGAAACTACAATTAACCTGGTAGAATGAAATCTCATTTTACCTAATGTTATACTGGTCAAAGTTCTATATGACTTTAACAGATACAAAGTTCTAAATATAAACTGCCTAATATTTAACTGATCTAAATATAGAATGGTTAATAAGGCTTCTTATCATACTCCCGAATCAAAACAGACTGGTTATCTTGAGGTCAGTTGTCAAAACCAAGACACTTTAAATCCATTTGGTGAAGTATCACTTAAACACACACATCAAATATATTCTTGTATCCTAAACCTAACAGTATTACTTAGGAACAATGCTGAAACAAGAATAACTTGACTCAAGAATAACTTACTCCTGCACACATCATACATACATATGCATATATATACACACACACTGCATACCTACATGGCACGCTTTTTTCCTGATTCATAGCTCCTCCATGTGTCAAGAAAGAGTAATGAAATATTGACACTTCAGAAGACAGTGACCCACCTGTAAGCCTGCAGTAAAAATATCTTGTAGATGTTAATGAGAACTGTTCTAAGGCTGTTGATCTAGAACAGAACAGAACCAGAGCTATAAGAATAATTTAGTGTCATAAGCCTTCTTGAAGATCTAGGCAAAAAAAAAACCGTTTTATGCTAAACTTAAAAGACTTATTTTATGCAACTAAGTTAACAGTGTTGTGAAGGATCACTTCTGGAATCCTACATCTTATTTGATGCCAACATTTCTTGATTATGTGGATTTCCTCTCAAAATATTTTTTTATGTTAAAACTCAAAGCAGTTTTAATGCTCTTCATCACTAATCACAATACTGCCAAACATCCATTTTCATATTTCTACCTGTAAATCAAGAAATAAACTATGACATTTCAGTTTGAGGACTGCACTCAGTTTGTATTTCATGTTTTTCCCAGCTGTTACACTTGAATTGAAGGAAAGACTTGATCTGATAGAAGTACAGGTGTAACTAGAAAAAAAAGCAAAAAAAGCAGTTAAACTCCATGGGCTAACAGACTAAATTAAATTCTGTAAAGTAAGCCTCATTTAACTTCCCATGTTACAGAGATTTCCTGGTAATCAATGAGCCAGTAGCTAAAAGGTGACCATAATTAAATTCAATGTTGAGACTAGTCCCTGTGGCATTAAGGGTATTAGCTAAATGCTGACTTCAATACCTCAGGGCTGAAAAATTCAGCCTGCTAAGAAAAGCTAAACCAATAATCTTAAAACTAAATGTATTTCTTAAACACATTGTTTAGCCAGAACATTATTAATTACTCCAGTGACAATCGTCTTATTGATATGATCCATGAAATGCAGGAGCTTAGGCTTGAAGCCACCCTAGCTTCTGGAACCACCCTGATGTTTGAGCTACTCCAGCTTATCAAAACACTGTGGCAGGCTTGGCAGTGCTGGGTTAATGGTTAGACTTGATCTTAAAGGTCTTTTCCAACATAAACAATTCTATGATTTTATGATTCTGACTAGGTGTCTCCCAGACCAGTAGCATCAAAACCTTTCTCAACATAAACTGTTTCTTTCAAGAACTCAGCTAGTGAACAAATCTCTTTGGCTGTTGAGTTTGGTAACCATGTCATATAAATTCCTTTCCTAAAGTGACCGAGCTTTTCTGTTTAGGAAGACTACTGAGGAACCTCACCACCCAATTCGTGGAAAACCTCCTTCTAATTTTCCACTTAAATGCTTAAGGTCTGTTTATACTAAAAATGGTCAGTAATGAAGACAATGAAACGATACTATCCTTGAGTTTAAACAATTCTTTCTTTTTATCTTTAGCAAATATCTAATGCCACCTCTAGTAGTTCATGTATGGAGTCTACAGAACTTTTCAGTAGGATACATTATCCTGTCTGGAGTTCTGTGCCACTTCAGACTGTTTTGTGTAAATGGTCAAGGCTGCTAGTTTAAAGGGAAGTTCCCTTCCCCACATATTCTTTCCCATGTGAAGTGTACCAGAAGGGACCCCTCTGATGTTGAAAGGGTTGCTAGTCCCTCTAGCCTATACCAAATTAATCCCAATCTATTTTGCAATTAATTCAACTACACCCTTCCCAACACACCCTTGTGCTTCTCCCACTGTGTATGAGATATTGTAAAGCTGACACTGGAGTGCACAACTCTATTTACCTGGAGTAATCGCAGTAAACCTCAAGTGTTTTTATATCTAATAACAAACCACACCATGGGATCAAACGACAATCTGGCAGCTGTTTAAATTTGGAACATCCTGGGATATCATCAACAGGAAAATTCACCACTGTCTTATTTGGGTTTATTAAAAGGCCGTACTCAGGAATACCTGTTGTTAGAGTCCTAAAACAGATATAAACAGTTAGGCTAAGCCCCCCCAGCAAAGCAGACAAAAACTGGCACCATGCTGCAAGACAGATCTTGAACAAAAGGGCAGAAATCAAAGAATAAAGGGAACCACAGCCAACTCTTTAGGTTAAGGAACACAGCTAGAAATAAAGAAAGAGAAGACATTAGATGTAAATAAATACATAAAATAAATAAACTGGAGGATAATGGAAAAAAATGTTACAGATTAATGCAAATTAAGCACATCAGCCATTCAACACTTGAGACAAGCTGTATGAACCACTCTCACAGAAACCTCTGAAATAAAAATCACTGGAAAAAAAATGACAAGTTACTGTTTTTGAAAGTTAACAAAACCAAGGAGAATCCACATAACAGGAACCTCACTTATCTGATGAAAAGTTTTGAAGAGGAACATTTTCCCTAAGAACGTTTTCACTGCCAGAATGCCTGCTGATTACCTGCTACATACTGGATCAGCAGTGCCATGGACAAGAAGCAGTTCGTCTTATTTGGCAATGTACTTATGTGCAGGCTTCATCCTTTTGAAGAGAGGAACAGCTAGGCTCTTCTTCTTGGGGAGTCATAGTCTTAATACTGTCTCCTCAAAACTAATTTGTTGAGTCCCCCAGTTCTAATGCTACATTAGGAAAAACTGGTTCTACTCCATTTGTGGCAGAGAGCTCACAGGATCTCATCTGTAAACAGTTCTGGAAACCTCTCAAAGAAAAGGCTACTTCTCTACAGAAAATTAACACAGCTGGTACAGAAGTGGATATAGCACAAAGATGCAGACAACTCCAATGGACAAGAAGGACAATGTCTCCACTGCTACTCAAGTGGCATTGTGCTGAAAAGATGTTATATTTATAGCTTGAAGCCTTCACTGTTAGTTTATCTGTAAACCCACAGATCCCACAGAAAAGGAATTTCCTTCTGTTCTGATAAGTAAATGAGGACAAATGAAGTCTTCAAAATACTACTATTTCATACAATTTATACTTCAAACTGTACTTAATGATTGCTCCATCACCTTTCAAGCTCACAACAGAGCTGCATCTTTGTGGCTACTGAAAAGCATAATGCAACTGACTGTACTGCAGATGCCAAGCATTTCTTCAAGATCTGCCCTTGGATCCTTTAAATTGATTGTGGCATCAGCAGAACCCCACTAGGACTGACTGTACATTCCTATCTGCAGTAACCAGGACCTTCTGGGATTCAAATTTTAAAGCAAAGGTAGTTCTGAAGCACAATGAAGAATTACTGTTTTAAAACATCAGTGTGAACTGCATACTACCATGCTATTGGTATCTTCAGATACTCATCATGAAATATTAATGACCAGAAAATTCTTAGCAATATTGGATCAGACCAGAGCTGCATTCTTTCCCGGGGAACAGAAAGCACCAGCGTGAGTTCCCAATAAAAGTATTTTGAGAATGTAAATAAGACATCTTAAAAAATTTGAGGGAAAATAGTTTTCAAAGACAACTGTCAGCTGCTTTGGTTAGGCTGCAATACTAATTTTTGCTTGAAGCTCCACCAAGATTAGTAGGTAGGTACCTAATTCAAACTTAAGCAGGAATTGCCCACCATGTGAACTGCAACAGATTGTTAACTGGCTATCAAGAATGCAGTTTTAGGATTCTTCCCAAGCCCAGGCTACTACCAAGGACTCCAAAATAGCCCTTGATTGTTAACTCATAAAACAAATACACCTATGTGCATGAAGATGTAAAAGAATTATATAAAAGGTAATAATGCCTACTACTTTGCAGACTATGTCTTTAACAGCATACCTTAGAAAAGTTCTTGCCTTCATTAAGTGTGGTGTAAACAGTAAAAAATCATCAATAAGACGTATTAGGACTCTGAAATCAAGAAGAAACCAATGTTAAATTTTTTTAATACATAATCCTTTCAAAGTTTTTTCATTCACTTCAGAGCAATAACATATCTATTTTAAGTCACAAGATGGTAGAGGCTAATATGAACTCCAAATTGACACTCATGAAGAAATTCTCAGTTTTGCTTTTTTCCTAAACATAAATGAAAAAAAAAAAAGCAACGAGACTGGCTAGATGAAACATGAAGGAATTTACACACACAAACTACTCCACAATGGCTTCCCTTGTTACACTTTTCCAAGGGAGAATCTGCAGTATTTTTCTTGACAAGACAAGGGGAAGAGGTGCCAGACGACATACACAAGAAGAGTCTTGATGGGCTCCAACTCTCTCTTCATCTACCACATAATAACTGTAACTATAGCTTGTATGTAAGCCAGAATACCATCTACCAATGCAAAGGCTGAAATTTTCTAACAGAATTCAGACCCGAAGCATGCCCATATTTTTCTGGTAAATCCTGCCTAGCAGATCTCAGAGAAGTAGCTCTGGATATGATGATGTATAGTCTCATCTTCAAAGCAAGAGTACTGCCATCACTATGAACAGATCACTACACCTTGGCCCAGCCAAGTCAATAACCACCTTATTCTTCTGACTTAAAGAACAAATTAAATTATCAAGATAGTTCAACAGACACTTAACACTTCAAAATCTTCTCTACATAACAACAGCTGCTACATTAAAGAGTGCATTCTTCTGAATCAGTTTCATAATTTCAATTTTCTAAACATCCTTTGAAAGCAAGACAGTTTTTCAGACTCACATGAGAGCATCCTCAAGCCTGTAAGTACTACTTTTGTAGGGAAACGTTTAAAATTCTGACACCCAGCAAACCTCCCAAGAAGAGATACCAGGCAGATGCACTGATTTGGAGTATTCCCACAGTTCTTTTTCTTTTTTTTGGGGAAAGAATTCACAGCAATGAAGGGAGATGTCAAGTTTCAGGGTCCAGCTCATGACTAAATACCCTAATCCAGGATTCAGTTTGGGATCTGTTCATACAAAGGTAAAAGGGGGTAAACAGCTAATAAAGAGGTAAAGTTTTTATCAGGCTAGCTTTCTGTCAAGCTCCTAAGGAGCAAGCATGTACAGGGCACAAAGACTCAGAAGACTTACCAAAAATCACACAGGGCTTCAAACAAGAACCAACATACCCCATAAAAATCTGCTATAAAGCTATGACCTTGATAAAATGTTAAGATTTACCAACAGTGGATCAGAAAGCCCTCAGGCAGAAGCCTGGAGTATCAGTATCAGAGAGTATGTAACAAACATCTCATCTTGCCTGATGTGAAAAGACCACAGATGATGTGGGAATGAGTGAAGCATAAATTTCTCAAAATTATAAGAGCAGCTTTGTAAGACTCCTGACAGAATCCCTAAATATGGTACCCTTTCTAAGAATAAATCTCCTACCAAATATACAGGAAAGCCTTCGCTGCATTTTCTCCTCAATTTTGCAATGGGGAAATTGTCCCAAAAAACAACCACAATTTCACTGAAGCTGCAGAGATGTTTGTGTGTACCACACTCCTGGTGAAGTTGGAAATCCTTGAAATTCAAAACTAAATGTCAGACAAAATGACTAACACATACACTACATATTACGAATAACTGTAACATAGCACAGAACAAAACATCCTTACCCATCCTGCTTTATTCCAGAGAGCCATTTGTTTTCCATATCTCCATAGAATAAGCTGCAAAGTAAGGTTGACAAAATGGAGCCCTGTGGAATTCCACAGCACTGTAAGTAGTACCTATCAAAGAATAAAAGAAAACAAAAAAAAAAAAAATCAAAACATGTAACAAGATCACAATAGCTGTTAAATATTTTTTCCAAGTATAACATAAGAAACATAAGAAACATAACATATAACATAAGAAATATGCTATATGTTTGCCAGTTAGCCTTATTTTTTTTTTTTGTTCTTCTTCTAACAACATACATAGAGATCTAGAAGTTTTACCAGTGGAAAAAAAACCCACTTACACACATACTCCTTTCATATTAACTAACTCCAGGAGACAACTGCCATTAAATGAAAGAAATTGTATAACTGATTTCACACCACAACACCTCCTTCTGCTGCAGACACATCCTTCATTGAAGTTTAATTCTTTGTTACAGCTTACTGTGACAGCTTCAAGAGTAGTGTTTTTACACACAAAACCATGTGCACCGGAAGAATTTTCTATGCTGGCATCAACCAAATGGGTATGGCTCACAAAACCCAAGAGAAGTATTTTCACAACACTTCCTTGAAGCAGTGAGATATTATAATGTCCATTTCACCACTATGACATGATTGACTCGGTGAAGCAGAAGACAATAAATTCAGACCATGTGCTACTTTTGAGCACTGATCCTACCGGTATTTTCAGTCATCTGAAAACACTTCTGGCAGTATTTTATTTACTTACAGACTTTTGTTACATGTATCAAGTGGTATTAAAAGATTGCTTAGAGGTCCCCAGCTCAATAATTAGCATTTTTCTCAAAACATCAAGTTAATTTTGACTAACTGTAATTTTAAGAGAAAGAGAGTCTATTTATTTACTAAATATATGGGGAGCTTTTTGGTCAAAAAAGAACAAGCTACTTAAAAGGGCTAAGTTAATTTCAGGACAAACAGTATTTTTTCAGTCAAGTTGTTACTGAATTTGAAAGTGTGAAGCTGGTTTTGTCAGGGTGTGCTTTTTCTGAAGCCATTAAAATTCCATGAAACATACTCATATTGGTTAGTCATTATTAAAATATGCCACAAGCATTTTTATGATCCTGCCAAAGAGAGTGTAAGCATCAATGCTAGAAGCATGCTTCTATGTGATTCCTTGAGAGCATTTCCCACTCACTCAATCCTGTGACACTTTAAAATAAATATTCTAAAACAAATGTATTTTTTCCAAAGCAAGAAGCTATTCACTCTAACATAAATCACTTTGAATTTACAAATAATGATCATGTAAGTACTTAATTTTTTAGACATGGTACACATTTGCCACCTAGAGGCAAAATGTAAGTACCAAGTTAGTATCTCTACCAACACGAGAAGAAATCTGCATTACTACTTTCTGTAACATCCGATTCTTAATTTTGGAGTTGCCCATAATTTAAATTCCTATTGCTGCTGCCTTTTATTTTTATCGCAATTTGCCAAAGACCAAAACCATTGCACTTCAGGGAAATGACTAAAAAGGCTTTTGCCTGATTGCTTGGATGTTACTCCTGCTTTTGCTCACCACTATGGATCCCACCATTTTGAAGTATATTCCTTTTGAATTACACTTGCCGTTTGAAATGAAGGTTATTCCATATGCTATGGAATAATACACATTATGAAGGTTATTCCATATTCCATATTCTATGGAATAATGCATTATCAATAGTTAAATCGTCCAGGTCGGAAAGAGAAATTTTATTAAATACAAAGTTTACTCCAAACTCTGCATGCTTTTTTGGAGCTTAAACTGATACACAAACTTTTCACTAATATGAAATTTAAAAATCTTTAAAAGACAGCTTTTCAAAAGTCCCCAGAGCCAATTAAAGGTATCCTCTTAACAGGAAACAAACAAACAAAGCATACTATAAAAGAATAACTAATTTCTTTTTTACCTGTTCCTAATCTCCAGAATGATGTTATGTATCATTTGAAGGAAAAAATTAAACAGGCTGGAACTTGTCTCATAGAAAGTTAAGCTCTAGAAATGTGACAAAACAAAACACGATTTGAAATGAAAAATACACTGTAACTTTGAAGATACACAGAAATCTTTAAAATAGTACACTGTAGCACCTCAAATCCCTATGTAAGTGAAAAGACAAACTCTAAACTCAAGATCTGAACATACACACTAAAAAGCTGCTCACATCCAACAAGTTAATTTTTGTTGAGATTTTTTTTTGTTTTGTGTTAGGAGAAATCCAATATAACAAACCCAATTTAAGTGATGGCATAATATACTCGATTATTACAAGGTATAAGACCCTGCTCTTTTGGCCACTTTCTGTCCTGTAGGACAATTTCTGTGCATCCCAATCGTTATGATTCCCAAAGTCTTGAAACACTCACTTGTTTATTCTGCTGCAAAACACACACTTCTTCAGATATTAAGAACACTTCCATGCATTGCTGTCCACCCAATATTTATGGAACATTTCATTAAAATTATAAGATAAAAAATCCATTTACAACAATTGAAATACCCTTAACAATTACTTAATTCAAATGAAAATAAAATTACTTACTATTTGCATAATTAGACAGCAGCAAACACACCCAGCTTTTGACAGAGCCATGCAAGATCACAATTACTTGCATTGAAAAGATAAGGTGATGTACCAGTGGTACAGATACCCAGCCTGACATGCCACTTTTCTCAAAAAGTGTTCTTTGTTCTTTTAAGATAATGACAATTGTTCTCAAACATAAAATATTTTTAAATAGAATGCTGCTGCTCATGCATGATCTAGTATAGTTCTCTAAATCAATTTGAAAAAGATAACAAAAACTACTTAGACAGAGATCCAACTAGTTTCCATTTTCATCCAGGTACTCATTAGACTTTCTATTTTTGTGGAATCCTGGAACTGTACACCAGCCACACCATACATTCTACTCCTATGTCCACAGATGCACAAGATCATTTCACCTGTATGTTAGAAATCACCTTCTGCCAACTTTGTCATTTTCCACTGCCAGGTTTAGAGAAGAAAAATTTGAAGAAGAATTACTAGCCTGAAAGAACATACCTGTCTGCTTATTGGATGCTCAGGAAATCTTATAGGTTGTTATGGAACACCATGACTCCAAGCAAGGAAATGCATGAATAAACTGTCTAAGCCTATCACCTACTTCTACGCCTTTGTCATGCTGCTTGCACAGAAGGAATTCTTGAGAACAAACACTTGCATCACAAGAATGAAAACAGAAGGATGCTTGCTTTTTGCAACAAAGCATCAGTTGGAGTAAAGTTAAAATACATGTAATTTTTAGCCATACTTTAATTCACTGAAAGCATGAAATCTCTTAAAAAAAACACTTAAAGAGTTGATCTTGTTTGCTTTGTACTTAACTGCCCCTAAAGAAGAGTTCATTCTCATCAACCTTGACAGGCAATCCTTAAAATCAAATTTTTAAACTGGTAATTAGGCAAAAAATAAGATCTTAAGGCAAAACAAAACAAAAAAAAAAAAAGCTGTGCATTTTGCAAGTCAAGATGCCACATCCTTAGCTACTTGGTGTACAATACATTTTACTCATTCCTATTTCTGTTATGTTTTGGAGATAGGAAGTGTTGATGTCTGCTTTTACTAGATAATTAATTTTTCATTTGAGGACTGTTGCAAGAAACAATGAAATTAAGAAATGAAAAAGAAAACGCCGGTTAAAATAAAAGTTTGATAAAATAATGAGAAAATCTGAGAAAAGTCTAGGACTTTTAGTCAGATTTCTTGCCTGGTGCACTCCTCCACTGAACACTCAGAGCCTGTTACAAACATCAAAGAAAAGATGACAAAAGTCTTTCTACAGAAGAAAGAAGGTGCTGGTTAACTAGATGAGAAGTAATGGTACCACATAATATGTACATACAAGTAAAAATCCCCATCTTCCTCTAATTCTTCTAGAGCTTTCTTTTTCAGTTGAAAAGAAGCCTCACAATACTCACCTGTTCAACTACTATTGCATTTTGCAATGAGGCATTCTCCTGAAGCTGGGACACAAATTGCTTCATGTCTGGCATAAAGTCCTTGAAAGTAGAAACCTGTGTAATTGTTTAAATTGTAAAGAAACAAATTAAAAAAGCAATAAAAAATTCAATAACTGACTTTTTTGTTTAGTGGAGGGAACCAGCCTTATTGCATTATTTTAATACAACAATTCTTCTACCTTTAAAATAAAATGTCTCACAAACAAATCTCTTATTTCTACAACACATTTATCTTTATTTTTACTACAAGTGAGTAAAAACTTTAAAAGGTATGGACTAAAAACAAGCTTTTCTACCCCTGGAAAATATCTAAAAGATGTTTATTAAATACTTGACCACTTCAAATGGTGGCTAAAGAAAGCTATAAAGGAAAAACTTTCCTTGAACCAAAGTATGCTTACAACAGCAGAGAGAAGAAATCAGGAAATCATACATGTCTCCTATAGAGCCTCTTGGCTCTTCCACTTGGGGTTATCATAATCACAGCGTAGCGCCGTATGCAGTACACAGTTCTCTTCTCTGGCTTCAGGATCCGCGAAATCACTTCCACAAGTTTATTGTGAGGAATGGTATCATAAGCCCTGGACACATCGGCCTGAAACAGAAGAAATATCTTCCACTACATATTCAGCAATATTGCTGTAAATATTGTGGTAATATAGAAGAAGTATTGCTGTATTATGTAAGCAAGGCTGAAGGATAGATCACATGGGAGTAAAAGTACTGCATCAGTCAGGCCAAATTTCTGACAAAATAAGAATTCACCGCTTATCTGAAAGACCTTTACCCACTTATCAAGTATTCTCTTAGAAAGGAATATCAAATCACCAGTTTTAACACAATTCTTACTATTAAAAGAAGATTATACCACATGCAACCTTAAAACTAACACTAAACCCCCAATCATTTAAGTTAATAACATTTAAGTTAATAAATTTTTATGTTTAAGTATTTTAAGAAACTTGCCTCACCATAATGCCATGGAGATGACATCTTAGATTTTTGGAAAGCTGCAAACCTACATATTTTACCCTTCCCTTTCTTTCCTTTTCATATTGGAAACCTACCTCTGCTTTTACTTGTCCTAGTAAAAACAGAAAACTTTTTGTAGAAACAACAATCTTAGGGATTATAAGACAAATTATGTCAATGACACAACCTATTGGCTAGAAAGACGAAACAAAATTATGAAAGTTATTTCAGAGCAGGATGACAAGCAACATTTGAGAGATGAGAACATAGCTCCCCTATAATACACATAAATCTGTGTAATTTACGTATTTTTATATATATTGCCCCAATTCAAAGCTATGAACTGAAATCAAACACAAAATGTTGCCTGCTAGACAGAACTGTCGAAAGTGTGAAGATGAAGCACAAACTCCTTGAAATAATGGGCTACAACAAGCACTGATTTTTTCCAAGTGGGAGAAGAAACTCCTTGGAAAGACATCAACCAGAAGTCATGTGTTCATTTTCCACACAAACTAATGATACTGAGATAGAAGAGACAATTTTTTAAGAGACACTGAATTTATTCGAATGCACATAAAACATTTTTTCTGGTTTTTATATGGCTCAAAAAGCTATCTGAACTTCTATCTTTCTCCCACTTTTATACCCAGCTACATGTAACTGAAAAAAATTCAGTGAATGTGTAGAAGCAGGAGCTCCTGCATATCAGAGAGATGGACAGAAATCCACCCAAGTAAAGGAAGCTCTACTGCAGGGACACCCATCCACAAAAAGCAATTGGCCACTCCCATCAAAAAACTAACCAGAGTCTGTAAGGTATGCACAAAATTTTATTTAGAAAAAAAATCATTATGCAGTCAGATTACAGATAATACAGCTATAAAAGTATCTGCACAAGCTGATTTTGAAAAGCTAGTTTGAATATGTAATTAAAAATACATACCTTTACACAGTAGAAATGAGGAACTTCACCACCAGATTCAAGAATCTTTATAACAAACTGCTTCCATGTCTTGTAGATATCATCTTTCCCAAACACAGAAGAGCCTATAAAACTGGTGTTTATGGTCCGTTCATAATTTAACACACTAAACAGATTTTTTAGTTGAGTGTTGTAATGATTCATCTAAAGAGACCAAAGAAAATCACCTTAAATTATGCTGAAACACATTAAATTCTTCACAATACAAAGATTACAAATTTAAATGAAGTTTGAGACTAAAATTGTGTATTTACTGTATTATTTTGTTCAACTGAAGGTTTCAGAAAGCCTGAGTATCACTGCAGTAACTACTTCAAAGTGACAAAACAGTCTCAGAGATTGTTTTTTTTGGTACAATTAAATCCTATGGAAAATGGTTTTTTTCCCATACTTGACTCTTGGAAATCAAGGTGCAATAGTTACAGTGATAAACAGATGAATGCCAGCAAATAAAACCACCACTGATCTGAAAATAACCTTAAATAATAATTCATTCTTTTTGCTGGAAATAATGACAGCAACATAATGTGGAATATTATGGAAATAACACTCCACAGCTCAGAACAGCTTTCAGCTGATGCTCTTTTCACCGGATCTGGGATCACATGGTCTGAACAGTTAGTGTTATGAAGCTGTTGGCACCCCACCCATTTAGGGAACATTCTAGCTTGTGACTGAGACTCAGCCTTCAGGAAAAGCAATTAATCCAGCCCTGCAAGACAGTGCAACTGGGCTGCCACTATTCCTTCTGGCTAACTGCCCTGTTAAATACATTCCATGCACTGAGTGTTCTGTCTCTTCCCACACTGCAATCACTGTCAGCTTCCTTTCTATCTCTCTACTGTGCTTGCTCCAGCTTCCTTGCCCTTCCTTAGACCCTCTACTGTAATGAACCCAGGTCACCACTGCTCACTGGCTCCACAGGCAACTTCACATATCAACATGCACCATCAGTATTCAGAGGCAAATCCCAACAGGCCAGACTCACCCATATCCAAAAAAAATGGGGTTACTTTACAAGCCAGGTTATTCTATTGGGCTCATTTAATTTGCTTAAAGTACGTTTGCCAACAGAAGTTTATGATCCTGGAACCAGATACTTGTGGTAATTAAGCACTGGAAAGGGAAGCTAAGCTGCAACAGACCCATTCAGCCATTGTGATCAGAAAGTTACAGTTCACCATGTTAAAACTAGTTTTATGTAACAAAAATCCTTACTCCATTTTTAGTTACCTACGTCAAATGCACATAAAACAATGAAGTAAATAAAAACCTTCTTTTCTCTTCTTTCCTTGCTGAGTGCTTGTGGTTCAACAACACCGCTCACTTTTACTATGGGTCTCAACCCATTTGGTTTCGGAATAAACCGGAGCTTTGATGCCATAGGAACTAATTTTTTTTGACGGATCGTTTCGATCTCCTCTGAAGACAGAGGCCGTAGCTGTACTTTGACAAAATGGTTTCTAAAATACAAATATACACTTAGTGTAAGCAATACGAAAGGGAGAAAATGAAAACATTTAGTGTATTTATGATAACTAAAGTCAAATATTTTTCTAAGATAATACAAATATTAACCTCTACAGAAAGTGATATGAAATTCTGAATTTCAGAACAGTATCACAGTATCTTAATGACAATGCAGTATAAGAGACAATATATTTCTGCTTGATGCAAATAATAACCCCTCTTAACACAAATTAAAATTTAAGTACAGATTAGTGGAATACATATGAACATTATGAAATATGTTTTATGTAAGAAACAAGAAGTTGGATATTGCTCATGGTTTCAGAAGTTTGCAAGGCATTAACAAGTTGAAAAGAATCTCCTGAAAACTACTCTAAGAGAGCTCCTGGGAAGAACATGCAAACTGTAATGGCTGTTCTACTCCGAAGAGTTAGGGGATCTACCACTTATTAGGTACTGGGATACACAGACGACATAGGGGCTTTAGGTATCCAGGACTCTGACAAGCAGGTGTCAGTTGAAGCAAACAGCAGAAAATAATGAAGAACCAAAGGCGTCTAAGTCACAGGTTCTGGGCTTCCCAAGTTCACCTTAATGGGAAGGGTGTTTTCATCTCAGAGCCCGCCCTCAGGATTTAGTTCCATGAAAAAATCAAAATCAATTACTTTTCCATACAATGAATCAGGAAGATGATGGTGGAGCAAAAGCCCTTGTTTCCACTTAAGATGCAGATTTGAAGTACCCTACCTGCAACATAAAAGATCTCGATAAATTTCCTGCACTGCTTATATTGTTCAGATGGACAGAATGTGCCCTACAGACTAATGGTCATGGTATTACCCTGGTAAGTAAGGGAGGCAATTCAAGTCCTCACAAAAGACTGGACATCAATCTAAATTTGCATGAAGACTTTTTACATCCCACACAATCCAACAGGCTGGTTTATCAAAAGGAGGCCAGGCTACTACAAAAGGCAGTGGGTGAATGGTGGAAACCTGGTACAGATGCTCTAAGAGATATCTGAGAAGCCAAGAATGAAGGTAAGAGAGGCACACAAATACTTCTTTTGTATGCCTATACAACTCAAATACAAGCTCATGAACCAGCTGCTTGAGACTCTTGGCATCAGAGGGATACAGTACACCTAGAAGGTACAGCAGCATTCAGGGCCAGCGAGTTGAGCTTCTGAAGAGAGTTCTGAGGATTAATATTCAAATTTTCACATTAAATTCCTGGTACAGATGTTGCCCAAAGGAAAAGAGAAATGGTTGCTTTTCCACAGTGAGGTATCACTACTCTCTAAAGAATTACATTCTTTGCTGAACACACCTACTATACTATGAGATAGATAACCAGGATAAAACAAGTAACTCCAGTTCAACAGAAAAAACTTAATGATCAAATTCACATTCAAGACCAGACGGGAAAAAGCCCCAATGAACCTCTATCACTATACTAAAAAATATGGCTTCCTTTGAAAGTAAAGACAAAGTCTTTGCTACTCCCTCTGGACAGCTGGAGAACTGGATGCCATTTTGCCTGCAGCAACATTCACTGCTTATTTCATGGCATTTATAGCAGTGTTAGTGATTCTTAATGTGTGCTAATCTAGCAGCCACTGAAGCATGCTGCTCTCACTGGCACTTACAACGCTGTTAAGCACTGCAACTTGAAGGAACTTGACTAGATGGTCCTGCTGTCTTTTGACATCATGGGGAAGATTCAGAATTTCTGCTGTGTTTTAATTCTCAGCAGCCACTGTGTGTGGCAAGGGCAGGCACGGCATGAGCTTTAGGAACAGGTGTTCTCGCCACACAACTTTACGTTCTACAGGCTATTTAACTTGAAGCAACTGTATCACAAAATACTGAATTTTTCTTAGCAAATTCTGCTTTTAATTTGGGGACCTAAGTTTGATATAGCTTCAAAAATGAATACAAAATTGTCTGTGTACAATGACAGCACAGTCTGATCTCCCCCAGTACAGCAAGGCTAATATACAGATCCAGGGCCCCTCGCAGAACCCTGCTCCATATCCTTGAGTGGGATTCTGCCCAGGGTGATCCACTCAAAAGGACAGTCCTTCAGCATGAGGATTTACTCCCTAATGACAATGCAGTCAATGCAAAGATAAGCTCACAACTAAGATCCAGGTCCACTCAGCCCAGCCTGTTCCATCCATTTCCTTCCTCCAAAGCAGGATGCAGAAGAACTCAACAGGAATCAGTGGCTACCAATGCCTTCCTGAGAACCAGTTCAGAGCAACTGCCTTGAGCAGCTCCAGCTGAGGGGAACCAGAACAACCACAGAACATCCATTAGGGCAACAACTGAGATCACCAGACACACTCTTCCTCCAGAGAAGATGGAAGCAGCTCAACAGCCTTTGGCACTACTTCACCAGCAGTGCCTGGCTGGCTAAGAGCAGAAAGGTGTTTGAAGTGTTTGAACAGCCTCAAAATGGCCAAGGCTGTCCTAAACACCTGTACCCGTGTTATCTCTAACAATCTGAATCCCAATTTCTTTCATCCTATGTGAAGTTGGCAGCTGGCCACCTGTATGAATGCAGGAAGCTGGACTCACGGCAGACCTCGTGTAACACATCACACTTGAAATAGCAGCGCTGAAAGCCCTGTCAGTGAAGCTTAACTGCAGCTGTTGGAACGAGTCCTTATAAATTATGATTCCTGTAGCTAAAAGCAAACATCCTGTTCTCAGAACACGCCTTTCGCAAGCACGCAGCAGCATTTCCTTGGGATGTTTCTCCAGCTTCCAACAATCTGCAATTTAGAGACCTTCCAAGCAAAAGGTGAGAAGGGGCTTCCTGCATGGTAAGGAAATATGTGGGGAGGAAATCAGAAGAAACAAGACCCTAGATTAAAGTCTTTTGAGTTCAAAGCACCTTACACATTGAGTTTTTCTGGGAAACTGGGAACACAAACGAAAGAGCTAAATCCTAAGTTATTTGTTTTCTTTTAATCACAAACCCCACAAAAAATCTATTATTTACTACTTCTATTATTTTTATTGTATCTCTACTATGTGAAAATCGGCACTTAATTGTATTTTGTGCCAAAAAATAGTCTTTTAGTACGCTGAAACTGCATAAAACACTAATTGCAACACTACAGCTGTTAATCTTGAAGACAAGACAAATAGAATGCGTGGGACTGAAAATTACATTCTACTACTATTCAAAGTGCATCTTCTGTGCTACAACTGCTAACAAGATCGAGACCATAAAGTGCAAACACAAATTGCACCGTAAAGTGCAAACACAAATGCAAAGAGTGGCACTGGAGATATCAATGCTGAAATCAGGGAGTGATGCGACAGGAGGGGAAAAATCACATATAACATTTTGGACCAAAAGATCAGAGCAAAAGCAAAAGGTTCACCATTACAAAATAGTGACTAAAACACAAGACATTAAGTATGCTAATTTTTCACAGTTCCAGAGCTCTCTCAGACACCAGTAATTTATAATGAAAACCTGAATGATGTGAACTAAGGAGATAGGTGCACAACACTGTTCATTAAAATTGCCTTTCCTATTTTCTGACTTAATTGTTTAAAATTTTATCTTAAATACTGCTCTAACTTAAATACAAGCATGCAATTTTAAGACCAAAAAATCCAGCATGGAATTACATCCATACTAAAAAAACAGCTGTGGCTTCTAAAACCCTTAATCTTAAAAACAAAACCCCTAAACCCATTAGGCTACTGTCTGATTTTTATGAAGAGTATTACAGCATTTCAGAAGAGCCTTGTTTTTTCTTTTCTAAATAAAATAGTTGAAGGAACTGGAGTATTTTTTAAATGAACTTTCACAAGGTTACTTTGGGATTCTGTCACTATGCTTTACTCATTGCTAAAAGGTATAAAAACTGCACTTATAACAAAATCCTCTTTGTACTGGTTTTTATTATTGCAAAGATTTCTCTTCTAATAAAGAAGCCTAAATCTGAATTCGTTTTCTCACACAAAATATTTCTGAAATTGCAAACTGTGCATGCTACAGGTTGAATTTTCCTCTGGGAAATGAAGCAAATAAAATGAAGATAAATGGGCAATAAATTAAAGCAGAAATATACCTTTACGCAACAAAACACATGGTTTCTACATATCCATTAAAGTTTAATTAGTTTTCTTGTGTTACCTAATTCCAATGTTCTGTAACTTGCCCCAGATAAACTTTCGGTAGTAGAAGAGCATGTTTTTCTGGAACATGGTCTCGGTGATATAGAAAAATGATCTGAGCAACTCAACAACATAGGTACCCATCAGCCAGTATAGGAATTTGGCCAAAAGTTCTTCACGGAAACAATGTTCATCGGCAGGAACAAAGTGATCACCTTCAATAAATAATTCAAAGGTAGTTATAGTAACTATCAACTCTTAGCACAGTAAAGAAACAGAACACACAAACAAAAAACTTGGATAACATTCTTGCCCTAGCTTGAGGTCATGAGAAAGAAAAAAGGTAAGTATAAACAATTACACAAGTGACAATCCAAATTTTCAGGGCATTAAATAATGCAACTGACCCAAGCTAAAAGCATAAATACATGCCACAGTAGCCCAAAGACTTACTTTCTTACCCCAACATCAACTGTGCAAGATCTTTACTGCACAAAGGCAAGATAATTGTGAAAGGAGAGGTAAATTCAAAAGAAACAAGTCTACTACAATATAAAAAAAAAAAAAAGGAAGCAAAAGACTGAAAATAACATAAGTATACTGTAAAAATTAACAAAAGTAAACTGGGATGATCTGGGGATAAGAATGATATTCAGATTTCCCAATTACATGAAAATGAATTAATTGTAGGATTAAACTTTATTTCAGACATTCTATATAAAACTTACTGTTGCAGTCAAAGAAAAACAAAGAAAAAATTCAAATCACCTGAAGTCTATCAGTACTTCCAACATTTAGATGGGACAACAATTATGAACCCAGAGCATTCGTAACTCCCACTGAATTTAAAGTCGCATACATCTGTAATTATGTCTACATACTGATGAACAGGGAATAGACCCTGGCCTACAATACTGATGTTTTGGCCAACTTCCAATAATAATTTTTCTAATTACATTTAAAGAGCAGAATTTAGCCCAAATGCAACAGGATTCTTAAAGAAACTATACAGAAATACTGGTTTAGTTACTTAGCACAAATCGTGGTTATGGCATTAATGTGTCAAAAAAAGCTTAATTTTGATGCAACAGACCTGACAGTAAAATTTATAAAATGGAAATAAATTTTCAGTTTTCTACTCTTTAGTTTTTTGTGTGCTCCAGGGCAGAGACATTATCATGTATTTACAGCACTTAAAAACAGACTAGTTCTACTTCAACAGAAGCCAGTTAACATCAGGGGAAAATTTCACTGCTGGAAAAATCTCTAGCTGAAGAGTTGCAATATGCAGTTGTAATATGCAAATTGAATCAGGATGCTGATAGGTAGCTGCCTGGAACTAGATAATTTATTTTCTAAGTTCTTGACAACGTATGTAAACAATGACTACAATTCAGGAAATTGTCAAGAAATCACTAATACTTTTGGAGGAAGAAACAACTCCATTTACAGTGCAGCAAAGCAATTCTAAGCATGTTTAAACATCAAGCATATGGGACTACTTCCATGAAAATTAAAATAAGCCTATATACTATATATTGCTTTGCCTGGAATATGGCCAGAGAAGAGGGCATTACATTTTTCAAAGACCAGATGTTCCAAATTACTATGAATCAAACACACATTTTTCAATAAAACCTTTTTAAATATTTTACCTCCTCAGCATTTTGGAAAGTGTGGTTTTGAACTACAATTTCTGAATAAAGAAATACTGCTTCCTAGAATTAAGAGTTTCTTATGAAAGTGTAACTTCCCTCACTTTTAACACCTCACTTTTGACATCAGTTCTCAAACATCAGACTTTGATTTTCCTTCTACACTTGAAAGAACCTGTAACCGTTTCAAAACTTACTGCAACCTTTAACAAAAGAACACCATTTTCAGCTCACATTACTCTAGGATCCAAGTACAATACCAGATAAGAATAAAAACTGTAAGCATACCAGTTAAGGGAGTACAATCCATATAGTATAGATGAAGAACAGAAGCACAGAAAAATGAAAATATGCATTAGATCCCAAAACAATCAACCCCAAACCAATTACTTCACTCTGCATTTAACTCCTGGGATAGTCTGAAGAACAAACTCAAGGAAAGGAAGATTCATCTGTCATTTGAAAAGAGGACAGAAATGGATTCATACACAATGTGGAGCAATCAGCTATTGCCCTCGTGAGAGTTTTTTAGCCAGGGACCACTTAGCCTGGGGACTGTGGCACCGCCAATTAGCCAGGCTGAAGCAGTGCTCAGTAAGGCTCTCTTGATCCTAGAGAAGGGCTCTAGAAAAGGTGTCATCACAGATGATGACAGCCCTTTTTACAAAGGCATGTAATGTTAGAAGGGGGAAGAGGTTTTAAACTGAAAAAAGTAGGTTTAGATTACATGTTAGGAAGAAGTTCTTTACTGTGAGGGTGGTAAAATACTGGAACAGATTTCCCAGAGTGGTTGAGCATGTCCCAAAGATTTGAGGACAGGCTGAATGGGGTTCTGAGCAATCTGGTCTAGTGGAAAGTGTTCCTGCACACAGCAGGGAGGTTGGAACTAGATGGTTTTAATTCAAAGTGACTTCAAAGATTCTGTGACTCTACAGTAGGCAATCCCTGTATTAATGGGTCTCATACTCACATCTTTCTCACAGGGTTGCTGTGAGGGAGTAAAAAAAACCTGGTTTTTTTTTCACTCCCATAGTAGAGGAACTCATGCTACTGCAAGAGTCTTGACTTGCTTTTAGTTCTTTCTGAACTCCTACAGGCAGAGTGTTTATTCCTTACATGCTTAGGTCACTCTTCAATGGATTTTCAGAGTTACTGCAATTTGGATAGTAGGAGTGGATGGGAAAGAGTTCTGGGTTTTAGAAGATGGGAAAGAGACCTGGGTTTAGCCCAGGTCCTGAATTCATGTTTATGAAAACATCATTCTATTAAACACAAATAGCATGTATGCAAACAAGTTTTGTAAGGAAGATAAGCTTAAGCTATGGTTATTACCAATGAACTCAGCAATTCTGAGTCCAGATTCAATATCCTCCCCTTCCCACCTCAAACATGAACACCAATTATCTGACAGCACCACCATGTAATTCTTTAATATAAGAAGTACCTTTGCCTAGACGAAGCCACATGCAGTCATTCACTCTCATCCTCCACATCAACTCCTGCAACGAAACCTTAGCAAACCTCCCCCTGGAAATGAACACTTTGACATTTTTTAGGAACCGGCACTTGTTGTGGTTTGAACCCCAAAGCTCAGCAGGAATGACCTTCTCCAGGCAATCCCTCACAAACATGTACACCTGCCAGTGGCTGCTGTGCTGCTTGAGGAGCTCTGTGAGGGCTGAATCACGTGCCTCTCGTGGGTTTTGCTCCTCACTCGACGGCAACTCCCCACGCAGAGATTCTGCCAGGGGAGCACCTAAGTCGTCTGGCACATCAGTGTGACCAGATTCACATCTGCTGCTTGTCACACACTTAGCAGGCTCTTTCCCAAACTGTTCTGCTTGCTTCTGCACCTCTGCTTCCTCAGGCAAGGCTGCCTGACAAGACAGCTTGGTTTTTGTCATACTGATTTCAGATATCCAAACAGGGCAATTTTTTTTCAAGAGAGCTAAGTAAGCACACTTCCCATGGTTCGTTAGCAGTTTCTGAAATGTATGCCTCATTTGCCAGTAACGTTTGGGCAACGTCTTCTTTCTCCGCTTGTGTTTTGGCAGACTTTGGTTATGCCTTTGCTGCACCTGATTCTGGGTTAAGAATATAGCTTCTACAAGCTGTCTTCCACCTGTCTGAGAACCTTGCAAGCGATTCAATACAAATGATTTAGGAAAACATTCTTGGAAACTCCTGCAAGAGTACAGAAGAGACTTCCTCTCAATGTATGTTGCAGAACTCAGGAGTCTATTTGGTAACTTCTTTGATAAATTAGGTTGGGGACTTTCCTGCACTCTGCATTTTGAACCCTCCACTGGTTTGGTTTGTCCTGAAGCCAACTGAGATTTATACGTACGAATCTCTACTCTTTTCCTATGGGATTCTGCTTGCATTTCAGTGTTGGACTCTAAAGGTTTGTTACTCTGAAATCCCTGCAGAAGAGAGACTGCCACAAATTTCCTCCTGCCACAAGTTGTGTGAACTAAAGAAGGACCAGACACAGCACTGTTACTTCTTTCAGAAATACAGGGGGTTTTAATGACACTTTCAGAATGTGGTGCTACATACCCAGTTTCAGATCTCTCGGAACTACTTTGGTTTACATCAGGAACTAGACTACAAGCCTTTTCCTCTCTCACTTTCTCTCCTATTTTTGCTCTCTTGGCTGGAATTTCAAATTGTTCTCTATGAATCTTCCTTTTTAGAGACAGAGCTGTGGCTGAAACACATGAACTACTCTGTTTTTCCTGATCTTCAGTAACCATTCTGATCTGTTTGCTTCCTTTAGAAACAGTTTTTGCAGAACACTGGTCAGTGGGCACTAAGCTTCGTCTCCTGTTCTTTCTTTTATTTCTCATCTTGGAGACATTATCTTCATATCTTTGTCTGTATGACTTTAAAAGATAATTTCTATGGAACATAAGCCTTTTTTGCATATATTTTAGCAAGGTAGTTCTTTTATATTTTGAGAACCTTTGTCTAACAAATACCAGGGATGAGTCTACACTATGTGAAATAAGTTCATAAACTGGTTGTCCACAAACTTGGTAGCAATTACTAGGGGGAACCAGCATAAAGATTGCACAGTGTTCCAATAAATACATCATCACATCATCCCCTATCCGGCTCAACAGTGTCTCCCAGAAGCCGCTGATACAAAGAGTTTCTGTGGCAGTATTGGGTAGGTAGCTGTGTATCTTTGAAAGTGGCATGACTGGGAATTGAGAACTGTTTTCATCTGGTAAGGAGTATCCATACGTGAGGATATTCTTCTTCTTTTTTTCACACAGTCTCTGAACGACTCTTGCGGTGACTTCACTCTGACTAGATAACTGAAGAAACAAAGAAAAAAGATAATTAGCTTTTTTCACTTACACAATATACCCTTTACATAAAAACACACGCAAAGATACACAACCCCAGACATCAGCTTTCAGAGCAGTATTAATTATTCACAAGCATCACACTCAAAAATTAAGATTTTCCAAGTGTAATGCAAGATGTTCATATGTAGCAACGTAAGCTGATGACTTGAAGGAAGTCTTTTTAACATCTGCCCTTTTGATCCTGGCTTTTATGCCCAGGAAACGCCCTACACTATTCCCCTTAAGTCTCTCAGCAGCTCAGATTCCACGGCCTCCAATGAATCCGTGTTCGCAGATCCATATTTGCAGGCACGCATACGTGCTTGCGCAGGCTCCAACCTCCAGGGAACTAACGCTAATTTTCTTAAGGCCTCCATTTCCTTTCATGTAAAGGAAAATTCAACTAAACGACTCGGCACACAGTTCCAAAACCCATTTAACAAGTTGCCCAGGGTTGGCAACATCTGCTTCCTACCACAGCACAGTTTTGCTCGTAAGGCGCTAGGAAAAAAGCGGTCTTCCCTCTCTGAAAAGCTTTTCCTCCGCTTAAACAACGACCTGCAGCCCGTTCTACCCGGCTCCTCTTTATTCTCTCACGAGTGGGCACTCTCCATGCCCCGTCGCTCCCCGGCCCCTTCCATCCTGTTCCCCGCTGCCCACAGGGCCGGCGGGCAGGCAGGGGCCGCGCGCAGACCCGCGGCGCTGTGCGCCCGCCGCACGCCGGCACCTGGGCCCTGCTCTCCCACCGCAGCGAGAGGCAGGGGCTGACCCCCACCGCTCCCCGCCGGCTCTGGGGCCGGGATGGAGCGGAGAAGGAAGGCTGAGGGACCGGCCAGGCCCGCCCGCAGCCGCCGCCCGGGGCCAAAGGCCGCCCGCCGCCTCCGCGCACGCAGGGAGCGCGGGCAGCGCTGTCCCCGGGAAGCCCCGGCAGGGCCTCGCCCCCGGCCCCTTCCTACCTGCCGGAAGGTGAAGGGCCGCGGGATGGCGCGGGCGCCGCGGGGGACGCACACGAGGCACTGCCCCACGAAGTTGCGGTAGCCGGGGGCGTCGTCGGCCCGCAGCACCTCGGCGTCCCCGGCGCCGCCGTCCCCCAGGCGCCGGACGAAGGTCTCCAGCGGGACGGCCTCGGCGTAGCAGCGGCGCAGGGCGGCCAGCACGGCCGCGAAGGGCTCCCTGCCCGCCATGTTGCGGCCGCAGAGGGCGCGGGTCCACCTGGCGCAGCCGCGGCGCCCCTGCGGCCTCGCCGCGCGCCCGCCGGGCATCGCGGAGCAGCGGTCTAGCGATGGATGAGTAAGTAAGTAAAGGCATTGACTGCTGAGGCGGGAGAAAAGGAAACCAGCCAGAGCATCCTTTTAAAGCCGCGGCGCGGCTGCTGCACGCCGCTGCCCCCCGCGTGGCCGCGGGCCGGCGGCGGGCGGGGCCGGGCGGGGCCGGGCGGGGCCGGGCGCCGCTGTCCAGCTCCGCCGGCGGGGACGCAGCGGGAGGATTCCTCTCCGAGGAGCGCTTTTTCCCCTCAGGATAAGCCCTCAGTCACTGAGGATTTGTCTGAAATAAGGGCACCTGTAGGAGAGATTGTCTAAACCCTACAAATACCGAAGTGGCTCACCCTGTTGTTTTTTGTTTTTTTTTTCCCCATCAAATTAATGAATGAAGAAGCCACATCGCTTGCAGTAGTGCATAACCTCCTACTCCAAATTTGGCTTGGTATCTAAAGACTTCATCATAGAAAACCTGATGCCAGTCTGTGAGAGGGATTGCAGTAGAGTCCTGGGAAAATGCAGGTCTCTAGGTCCCATGTGTGTTCCAGGTGAATTAGTAGAAATCCTACAATTATAGCATGGTTTGGGTTGGAAGGGATTTCAAAGATCATCTAGTTCCAACTCCCTTGCCATTGGTAAGGACAATATATGTGAAATATCTGTGCAATAATAGAATTAGGGGATGCTGGGAGAAATACAAATTGCTCAGCCAACATTGCTCCCATAAGGAGTCCTGCCCTTGAGTTCTGTGAAGTGTTGGAAAGACATGAAAAATTATCTGGTCATCAGGTTGATATATACTACTTGAATTTCCAAAAACCTTTGCAAGAAAATGTAGCATGACACATTGCATAAATTCAACAAAACCAGGACTTTTGCGTAAATGTTTTGGCAAGATGGAGTTAGCACTCTACCATGGAGGGTGACGTGACTGACTACTACCCAGGCTTCATAATTAGGTTGCTGTAAGTATCCTGCAGAAATACAACAGACTTCTCTCCTTCCCAAAGATTAGAGAGTACCTCGTCTTTGAGAGGAATCATCCAACATATCCCATCGTGGAGATTACTTTTTCAGGTGTGTCACTAGGGGAAGGGAGATGTTAGTGTCTCCGTGGTCTTGTCCCTGGTAGTAGTAGTGCCAAGCAGTGAATAATTCTCACCAGTGGCAGGGACAGAAGTGTAGAAGTTGTGAGTCTGCTGAAACAAAGCAATGTGTACCTTCCCTCCCTCAAGTGAAGCCTTTACAGACTAGGGAGTGAGGTCAGCATCCCTCTGCTCATGGAGGACTGACCTCCTTTCCTACTAAAACAATTCATTTCTTCCTGGGAGCAAAGCAGCTCATGTCCTAACATCAGCATGGCTGAAGATTCAACTGCCTTGCAACTTGTCACCTACAAGTTGAGGCATTCCTACATCATTTCCAGTTCAGCACTGCCTGCTTGCCAGGCTCTTTTAGCTCTTAACAGAGATAGGCATCAGCTGGCATTCCCAAGGGAGGCAGAGCAATAACACCAGGCTACATGGGACCTCAGCAAGGCTGTAACTGAAATACTGCACTGCCACTGCATACTGAGGGGCAGGGGATTTGTAGACAGTCTGAATCCATCAGCATCTGCATCTAGGGTAGTGATAAAGCTGATGCCCTTTGTCTGGCCTCTGAAGGATCTATTTGACATGTATTTCCCCCCATATCTCTGTTGCTCCAAAGGTGACAGCACCCTTAAGGTAGAATGTTGCCTGTGACAAACATAAGGTTCACCATTTCCTGTGACAAGCATGCTCAGGAAGAAAGTAAGAGGAAAAGGAAGAAAAAGGGATTAATTAATCTCTACCAGCTGCTGGCAGGTCCCAGCCTGTGCCTCTTCCTGATGCCTCCTTGGTGGCAATAACCACAGCAGTGGTGGTGGGGGAGAGGGCTGCTGCAGCCAAGCTAAGGGGGGCTTTCTCCTCTTTCTTTTCACAGGTACTGTGTATTTTTCTGTGTGTCTACCATTGGACTGGGGAGAAAATTCAGGAGGGAGAGGGAGAATGAAGTAACATGGAAAAAGATTTTGATTTTGTCACCCTTGGACAAGTGGAAAGTTCTCTGTGCTCACTACAATATCACTCTTTTATTGGGAACCCAGATCTGGACAAATAATCTGGTCAGTTCTCAACAAAATCTATGCTTCAAGGCATACTTAACCTTATCCACATTCTGCTTTACAACCAGTTTCTGTGAAAGGGGGTTACCCTGGGAATGGATAGTGGTATGATAAAAATAAAATGCTGTTTTTATAGTCAAGCAACAAAGCAAAAGGAAATGAGATGTTTTGTTTGTGTCCAGCTTCAGTAATGGCCATTTAAAGAGGCAAGCTTTCTGCAAATGTGCCTCAGATGTCTTTCAAAAATTTGAATCTGTGTTCAAATAGAAAAGTGAAAAACCAAATCAAACAATATCAGATTAGTTTGATTAATAATTCTCAAAGTTGGAAGAAACATGAAACATCAAAAGTGGAGCAACTTGCCAAGAAGTCTATAATGCAAAAATAGAGAAGGAACACTTAGGACTATCATGGCAATACTGAGAAACTTGAGGCAGGGTCCTGTGTGAAATCTTTGGATACAGCATGAACAGTCTCAAGGTTGAGTATTGTGATTTATGTTGTTCAAGAAAGAGGAAAAAAATTACAAAAACCAGTGAGTCTCTACAATTAGATAGTAATTACCAGTGAGTTTAAAGGAACTCAGGGATTATCCATGTAAAGACAGAAAGTTTCTGTATCACAGGCTATGAAAATATGTAATCTGACATCAAGAATCCAAAAGGATATCATAGGGACTATCTAGAAGTGAATCTGATGACTCAGCTGTGGAAGTTGACTAACTCTGTAGTAGAGAATGGCAGGAGAATATAGTAGAGAATTGGAGGAGTCAGCATTACTTTTGCTGAAGATGACATTATATGATACAAGGGAACATTCCTTTGGTCAGTTAAGGTCAGTTGTCCCAGCTGTGTCCACTCCCAGTTTCTTGCCCATCCCAGTCTGCTCGTGTTGGAGGCAGAGAGGGAAAAAAAGAAATCCTGATGCTGTTCCAAGCGCTGCTTAGCAATATCAAGATGTGGGTGTGTTGTCTATTAGTCACAGACCCAAAGAAGAACACAAACAGAATGCTTTGAAGAAAGGTAACTTTGTCCTTGCCAGACCCAGTACAGTTTGTCAGAGTAAGACCCCTTTTTGGCCCATCACATCCATCAGAGTCATCACTGACTAGGGGATCTTCAGCCAATGTGGCTGACCTTGGTGCCAGTCTCACCTGAGGCTATTGCTTGAGACAGATCATACACTAATGTGCCTTTAATCAAGGACATCCCTTCGGTCTAACCAGCTGCTCAGTGTAATCCCACTTTAGAGCACCCCTCATGTGTCATGGCTTTTCTCTGCTGTGGAATTAAGCCTGTTTGTGATAGTGACTTGCTCTCTGTTGGCTTGCACCTGCAGTCTTTGTTTTCTTTAGAGTGGTCTTGGTAAATGGAAACGTGATTTGGTTCTCTGTCTTGTCCTGTGCATAGGGCATGTGGTGTGGGGAAACATGCCCTTTCTAGCACTATTATCATAGTTACCAGACTTACACGGGTCTGGCTCTCCCCATGTCTGTCTACCACAATCCTCTGGACTGGGACTCTCCCTCAAAGTGGTCCCTTAATTGGGACCACTTATTTAACTTCTTAAATGCTTTTTTTCAGGCCACCGTGTGTGTCTCACACTGTGTGATGGTCTCTGAATGGTATCATTCTTCTAACACTAGCCCTAGACTTACTGTTTGATTCAGCTTCTCTCTAATTGCCTATTACTCCTTAAAACAGATGTTCAGCCATTCCTTTCCTCCCACATTTGTCTCCTCGAAGTCAGGTCTTAATTGCGTCAGATATACTGTGTGCCCATCAAACACTGAACTTTTCTATTCTGTTTAATAAATGCTCAGTGCTGCTTTTCATACATCAATCCCAGTATTTCCTCCTCAAACTCTCTGGCCCTTATCTCAGACTCTTGGCTGGCAGCCAGCCACACCAAGTTCATCACACTTTGCTCTTCCTCAGACATGTTCTTCCTCAGGTTTCATTCTGCTTTTATTAGTAAGTCTGAGGGGAAATTAATTTTCCATGTGCTGGTTTTAGCTGGGGTAGACTTAAATATTATTGTACGAGTTATTTCAGGGCTACGTTTTGAACTTGTCCTAGAAAGAATCTTGATAACACAGAGATGTTTTCATTACTGCTGAGCAATGTTAACAGTGTCAGAGCCTTTTCTGCTTTCTTCAGCACTCCACCAGTGAGGAGGCTGGAGGTGCTCAGGAATCGGGGAGATGACACAGCTGGGAAAGCTGACCCCAACTGACCCAAGGGGTATCCCGTACCATATGGTGTCACACTCAGCATAAAAAGCTGAGGGGAGACTGGGGGGCAGAGGGAGAATGTGCTCAGGAAGAGGCTGGGCATCAGTTGGTTGGTGGTGCAATTGCTTAAATTTGCGTAATTTTTCTTTTTTGGGTTTTATTTTCCTCATTAAAAAAAAAAATATTTTATTTACTGCAACCAATTCTAACCTCCTCTTCTCTAATACCTCCTAAGTGGGGAAACTGGCATTTTTCATTCCCAGTTGCTCCCTGGTCACATTTGGCTTGTGATTAACAGGACCAGAGCACACAGATGAACCACATCAATGAAACGCCTAGCTGGCTTTAGGCTGCTTGACACAACTAATCTCAGGCTAGAGACTGCTACAAGCAAATAAAGCCTGGTAAATATGTTCAGAGTCAACTTTTCAAAGTCCAAAATAAGAGAAAGATACTTCACAAGTCTTTGCAGATGTGCAAGAAATAGAAGGAGGACAAATCATCATAAAAGCTACCATCAGAGCTCTCTCCTAATACAGATTGTGGAGCTGGAGATGAAAAAAGAGAACCTCAGGGGACAGAAACTGAGAGGCAACTATACCCAAATATATACATAGACTCAAAACAGCTTGCAAGATGTTTTATAGGTTCAGTATGGCAAGGACTAAAAGGACACAGTATCACTAAACAGAAAGCTGGAGGCACCAGGGGAGAAGCTAGCCTACTCTTTTAACCAAACATAGGCAGACATGAGCCAAAATGCCCCAGTGTTAAAAGTGCCTTTTGAATCTATTTTGTTCCTTCTGATGAAGGAGGGGGCAGTTCTAAAAAGACTAATTAAAAATAACCAAATCAAACCAGGATTTTTCTGGACCCATTAAAAGGAGCAGTAAGAAATAGAATAGCTTAAAGAAATAGCTGAAGCAAACTGATTAGCTCCAGATATCCTTAAAAAAGAGACATCACAATTCTCCCTTTATAATAAAGAGATATTTCTTAAATGGAATATGTTGAGTTGGAAGGGACCCATCTGGATGATCAAATCCAACTCAGCACCATTCCTAAGACTGACACCATGTACCTGAGGCCAAACACTTCTTGAACTCTGTTAGGCTGGTGCTGTGACCACTTCCCTGGGATCCCTTGCCCAGCCACGCTATGGGTGAAACACTTTTTCCTAATAAAATGCCAATCTAAACCTCCTGACTCAGCTTAATGCTGTTTACTTGAGTCTTGTCAGTGGTCATGAGAGTGAAGTGATCAGAACCTTCCCCTTTGCTTTCTCTTCACAAGGAAGTTTTGGACTGCAATAAAGTCTCCCCTCAGTCTCCTTTTCTCCAGACTGAACAGACCAAGTGACCTCAAGCTGCTCCTAGTAAAGCTTTTCCTACAGTCCCTTCACCATCCTCATTCCCCTCCTTTGATGTTAACAGCTTAATGTCTTTTTTCTGTATTTCTGTAACCACTGGAAAAGTACATCAATCCTCACAGGGCCAAACTTCTCTTAGTGGGAGATGGGCAACAATCAGACTGTCAGCGGGCTTCTGGGAAGGCTGGGCTCTCTCTGGCTCCATTTCTCAATACCCATTGTTAGATTTATTCACTCAGAGGGCTTTACATGGGACTATCAGGAAAGCATAATGAGTGTTATAAGAGGGGTAAGAGGCTATGTTGGTAGTGGGCAACCTCCTGAAGTCCCTTCTCACCTCTTAGATTGTACTATAAGGAAAAGCTGAAGTAAAGGGTATTACCAATAAACTGCTACATTTTTCTTCTTCAAGATGAGATTTATCTTCTTATGGAAAAAAAACTGGAAAGCGTGGTGTTTGCAGACAAACTACAGAATTTTGTATCTTAATGCTTCTGTTGCTGAGCTGTAGGTGCTGTAGCTGAGTTAGTGGTGTCTTGTTAAAAGGCAACATGTACTGGTGCTGAGGCTGCAGCTTAGCAGCATCCATAGTCCCTGCTCCAGAGGGACAGAAGCACAGCAGAGCAGACTTCTTGAGCTTTGCGGGTGAGAAAAAACTGCCTGTGCTGCTGCTGTTTTGTAAATCCATTTGTCCTGTGGCTCCTGGGGAAAAAGTCCAAAGGCTTGAATGTCACCTCCTGGTGAACAGCAGCAAGAAATGATGAGCAGGAACTAGCAGGGTATGGAAGTGAAGAGCTGTGCAGGAATGGAGCACAGTCTCTGTCACAGCTTGGAGGCACTGTGCCATGGGCCATCTACAGCCAGAGTCCAGCCAGCTGCCATTTGTCACTTATGCCCTTAGAGAATCAGGACTGCCATGCTAAATCCTGGGCAAGAGCAGCTTCCAGAAGTATAGGATGGTTTTCTCAATTAATTCTAAACCAGCCCCAACCCCAAATCATAGTAATCTTATCATTTCCAAAGCCTTTACAAGCCTAATGAAGATGAGAATGCGAGATGGTCACCTAGTTGCTTACAACAGTAGATCCCATTAGAAGTGAGGAAGTTTTTAAGTTACTCTTGGACACTTAAACAGATTCTAAGATACTGATTATCCAGCATGAGCTGGTTCACATACAGAACCACATTTTTAGCTGATGTCATTATCACAACTAGAAAGTTAAAACATATAATTCAGTATCTCCAAAGTTACTCTGTACAGTTTTTTTTACCACCTTTCTTTCCAGTAACAAAATGTAACTCTTTATCCTGTATGACAAGTCTTTTATTTGGAAATGGAATGCATAAAAAATGACTTGAACAGGAAAGTCTTGATCATTTTAAAGACTTAAAATGTTCTAATTTTATAAGCTTTATGACTATTGTATAGGTTATCATAAGGTCAGTGTCAAGAAATGCAAGACAGAAGACCAGGAAACTTACAGTATGTAAAGGTGCAAGAGAAATTTTCCAACAGCTGTGTAAAAAATGAGCAATGAAACATCAGAAATACCCAGACATGGTATTCTGGACTTTGAGAAGCCACTCTAGAAGAATCAATTACTTGGTTGCTTTGAAATGGCACAAAAAGGGAACGTGCTATATGCATTCTTTATATCAGGAAAATTTTTCACACACGATTTACTTAATGTGAAATATTAGTTTGCTTAACAGTAAAGAGCTCATTCCAAACAAATTCAAAACAGGTACAAGATACAGCAAATGCAGCCCCAGTTTTGCATAGACTTACTTAGGTGTGTTTAATGCTAAAGTCAATAATCTGTAGTTACAATTAACAGCATAAAGAGACTTTAACATTAACAGGAGATAAATATTCACTTCAAGACTCCTTTCCATTGCCAGCAGTGTGTAAGGAGGACTTCAGTACAGGAAAGACTGTAGTCTGTAGCAAAACACAATAGGCAGGCAAACTTCTTTAACTATTTAGGACCCAAATAGTTGTATGTTCTGACTTTGCAGTACCAGAACTGGAAAAAATCCGCTTCACAAAATAGTTACAGACCACAGGAGCTGACCTGTATAAATATTTCCAATTCACGACAAATTGAGGTTAAACAGCCTTCCACAAACAGCATGCATTTTAATCAACTTAAGAATCATTATGGTTTATTTGTAAACTTACTGACCAAAGCAAAACTAGAATTGGAAACTCGAGTTCTGCCTTTTGGATTTTTTAAACTGTATTTTATTTGCTGCTAAATGAGAACGGAATGCACTCTGTATTTCCTTTACTGTTACTAAGAAACTTGCTTTTAAAGGTTTCAAAGATTTTAAATTTAAAATTTTTCTAACCATTTTTATAAGTGGTTTCTAGATATATCTGTGGAATTTGGATTTTGGTATAATAATTCAACCTGATTATTTTTTACAAATTTGAAAGAAACAGATCAAAATACCTCCCCTAATGAATTTAATTCCCATGGAATACAGATTCTAAATTGAAAGATATGACTTGTTCTTTACCAGGCTTTTTTTTTTTTCTCTGTATCAGTGTAGTTTGTTGAACCTGTACTTGAGCAAAACAATTATATTTGAACAATGTGTGTTTCATCTAAAAAACAGGATGGGCAGGGAGGGAGAGGGGAAAAGACTAAGGAATTATTCCCTTTGAAACATGACAGAATTGACCTAGTGGTGCCAAATGATGAAGAATTTAAGAAACATTAAGAGACTTTCCCAGCACGTAACAATGATTTGCATTACATCAATACCTATTAATCCAAGAAATTAGGTTTGTCAACAATGCAGAAGGATTTCTATAAACTTGGACACATATTGAAAGAAATCATGTTACAGTTTTTTCACAGCTTCACTCCAAGAAAACTGAAACCCTCTGCTATATTGTAGGCCAAGAACGTGGCAGAATTTGAAGTTTAACAACGCCATGTACCTTATCCTATATTTCCAACAGTATATTTTTTTAGCGAGGAATTCACAATTTCTACAATTTCCATTATCTCCATTATCAAATGAGAATGATTTTTAAGTAGAATATAATCCAATATTATTATACCTTTTATTTTTGACAGCCCCCAGTTTGGCAATAATCCATGATTCTGCTGTAACACAGTGTCTTGTTTTTTCAGTTTTCATAGCCTAGTGGCACAGGCACCACAGTTCAGTTTGTGAGTTGTCTTAAAAACACGTATTTGGATCTTAATTACAATGGTCAGGATGCTTAGGTTTTCACTGAAGAGAAGCTGAAATGCAGGAAGTATGCAATGTCATCTGGCAGACTGTAGACCTTGCGAGGATGAAAGAGGTGTTGAAAGAGGAGGGTATCAAAACTAGATTTTGGCAATATAGAAGATGCATTGTCCATGTAGTTCTGTCATCAGCTTTAAAAATACTCTTATTAAATAAGTTTTTCCTTCCTTAAGACCAGGTAATACACAAAGTGAGGAAGATTCCAGGGGTCAGAATCTTCTTCAATTCTTAGTTATTCTCTATGAGCTTTTTTTTTTTAACTTTTCTTCATAAGATTCTCCGTACTCATTTACTCTGCTCTTATCCACAGGATAAAGCCTGGCAGAAATAAATAAATCTTTAGTTACATTACAGCCTCTATCTGAAGGAATTAAGTAGTTCTGTGATGCTTAATTTTAAAAGTTAATTTCTTTGTCATCGTATTTTCTATTCCATTTGTGGCAAAACCAACATCTTTAAACATTTGTACAGATGTATCAGCTTTTTCACAATATGACTCAACCAAATGTCTCATAACAGAACCTCTGAAGACATGCATTAGCTCCCTTAAAGCTTGGCTGGAGTCTTTTCTCAAGCAATGCAGGACACCTCTCAAACTTGAAAACACTGCCCAGCCCCTATCTGAAACTGCCGACCACTTAATTTCTACAAAAATAAGAATAAACAAAAATGTTTGTTCTTGGGAACAAAAATACACTTTCTGTAAGTTTACCATGAACAGTATTTCATAAGTAGTGCATATAGCTTTCTTCCCTGATTTTAGTTACTCAAAGGATCTGAAACTCAACAGGTACTCAACTTACAAGAGAACCTGATAACTTGTTTTTGCAAACCAGATAAATAAAAAGGCAAAGCAGGGCAGTCCCCCATCAGACAACATCCTTCATTACTGCCCTGCAGAGCCCCTTGGAGAACATGCCTCAGACACTGAGCATATGAGGCCCTCTGCAAGGGTTAGAAGCCAAGAACTGCTAAGGTGAATACAAGCTTAGGCATTTCTCTCCTTTCCCTAACTTCAGGTATTTATGTCTTACATTTGATTTGTGGGGTTTTTGTTTAGTTTTTATGTTTTTTATTTTTGTAGTTTTTGCTTGGTTTTTCTTTTGTTTTGTTTTTTTTTTTTTTTTGGGGGGGGAGTGGGAGGACTTGTGACTTCAAAATCTGGTAAAAAGAAGGATGTTGTGGGGAGAGAAAAGGGGTAACTGACACAGATTCCGAGTACTATGAGAAGAGAATTTTTTGACTACTCTGTATCATGTCCAGAATTACTGTCAGTTACAGGAAAATGTTTTTGTTCCTCTTACTTGTATTGAGATCTCCTTTACAGAGTGCACTGCTCACCATTCCCTTCACTAGGCATATACATAACTAACATTATCCAGACCAGACTATAGATTACTATAGTTTAAACTTCTGATCCAAGTCTATCCCAACCTATAGCTCTTTATAGCAACAAGACTGCAACCATCTATAGCATTGTAAAAACTGTAACAAATATTAAAGGAAGTCATACCATCTTTGGTAGAGATACACCAGGAACACAACATCATCTCTAAAGCATGCCAGCCTATGAGATGTTGGCATAGTGATGATAAAAGCAAATATATCATCAATAAAGGTGTTGAATGCCTACAAATGAAAGAAAAAATACTTCAGTTGGCTGTGAAGAAAGGAAGTCATCAGTCATGCAAAGTTAGAAGCTTCCTATATTGTTCTGTGAGAACACAGACTTCCTTCATATTTATAACAACACTTAAAGGTTATACTGCAAAACTAATTAAGGCAAACTTTAAAATGCCCTCTTTTAATGAAGACCATACTGTCTACTACAGCCCAGAAGTTACAAGTAAAAAGGAAGTAGGACTGTAAGAGTATTGTCATGGGAGGGGAAAAACAGAGACTCAATTTCAGAGAAAACTTCAAAAGGAACTGGAAAAACCCCCAGACTTTTGTTTGTTCATTACTCAAATGACAAGATGTACAAAATGTCACTTCACTTTCGTTTTCTGTAGAAATTTGTGTAAAAATTTGTTAATTTATTGCTTTTAAGAAGATTAACTTAATAGCCTTGGAAAGACTTTAAAATATTTTTCAGTGTTTTCCTGGAAGTAACCATGTCTTGAATAAGGGATGGCTAATTTTGTACACCATTTCCAATCAACTAGGCATACTGCTCTATTTCTGCAGCAATAATGGAAAGTAATTTAACCAAAAGGCAACTCCTCTGCATCTGGCTCTTGGCTACAGAGCACCAGCTCTAGTACTCATGTTGCAAGAAACTGTTTCAACTCACTGAAAACATCAGGAAACAAACCCAGCAAAGAATATTCACTGTTAGGTTAACAGAGTCAGTAGCATGGCTCCTTTCAGTTTAGCAAGCTGAATGCTAATCCACACCATAAGAAAGGGGCAAGTGATGTAAGCACGAAACTCACTCTACACAATGAACCAATGTTTATATGATGGAAGAAAATATCAGCAGAAAATGGGGGTGTTGGACAGGAGAGCGTTCTGATTAGTTACAACAGGAGAGCTCTTTCTGTCAGGTCAAAACAAATGCACCAATCTAAAGTGAGTGATGAATACATCTGGCACTTCTCAAGCCTGTGCAAAGGTTTGTCATGGAGGAAACATAAAAACCTTGGCAAGCTGGAAAAGACAGCCTTTCCAAGTCAACACCCGAGTGAGTGATTCTACAATGACAATGGGAAGAAAAAGCTAAATGCTCCATCCTTGTGGCACACAGTCAGTCTCTGTAAGGCACCTTTGCAAGTGAATGCACCAAGGCAGCCCATTCAATAGTGTTTAGACTGGATAATTTTCTTTTGAGATTACTGCACTTGAAGGTACTCTTTATTAACAATAAAACATAAAACCCACAGAAATTGTAAACTCAGAGTTCAAATTAAAGAAAAAACCCAACAAAGCTCTCTAGAAAAATGGTCACAAGTGAGTCCTCAGACTTTTCTTTCCACTTCAAGTGAACATGAGAGCAGGAAACTCTAAATATGCATTAAAAAAAGTAAAATACTCCCTCCAAAGCTCTCTAAATTAAACATAATTGAAAACAAAAATAGACTTCTTTCTCCACACACACACGCCTTTGTTGTGGGTAGCTTATGGCATCTAAACAGGAACCATAAATGCTCTGTAAGAAAAGGCATACAACAACAAGGTGGTACTGATTTAAAGGTTATTTGCTTGAAAAACCTCCCTCTGTTTTTATGTAACTGCTAATGTCTCTGCTCAGTTATTTTCTTTGGTGAAGTAAAATTGTGAAATAACTTCATTAATATACCTTTTGCTCCCTCTTAAGAAACATGCTGATTTACCTAGTATATGCCTGAAATACTGTGTTTATTGTTATTTTTGTCTCTATTTCCACATCAAACTGCAACTGTTATTTTTGTCTCTATTTCCACAGCAACTGCTCAGTTGCTATTCTGCTAGCAGCTACATTTCAATCTGTTTTCCTAGATGCACCCTATTTCCTTAAAAACAGGAAGGCAGCAGAAAATTGGACAATTGCTATAGGCTCATAGAAATGGAAAAGCCTTTGTAGTCTCTTCAGATGTGTATGTTTTAGTCCTTTTGTCCCACATCTTCTGTTCTGAATCGGACACCATTTCTTCAGCAGTTTTTAACACTGTTATTTTAAAGTACAGATGTTCTGGATTATTGTAATCTATCAGCAAAAAGGAAAAATGAAAGCATTTATGCATGGAAGCACAAGTTAAAAGGGTACATGGTGATGGCATCAGGGCCTTGATGATCCCAACGTATCCACCCAGAGTTTCTCAGGACACAAAGGTCAGGAAAGCAAAGCATAGTACAAAAACCCTAATGACTAGTATTGGTGGGAAATGATAGTCAAAACACTATCAGTTCTTTAGGGGTACAAGAACAAAACTAGTATAGAGTTGCTAACTGAGGGAGAACATAGGAGACATGGTTACTCAACAGTGGGTGTCCCTTATTATCCATATCAGCACATATGATAGCTGACTGGGATACTTGGGACTATCATCGTTGTGTTTGAATACTATATACAAACCACTTGGGACACGTGGGTGAGTGCTTGTGGATATACAGCTATCAAAGGGTTAGTGAGCTGATTTGGTTTTAAATAAACTCCCCTTCCCCTCCAAGGTCTGCTATTGAGCTTGGCTGCAGCACTGCACTGCCGTACCAGGGCAGTCCAGGCAGTGGGGACACCACAGTGCAGCCCCTCCTTCCCCCATGGAACAATCCCCCTCACATTTGCCCAGAAGCTCACAATTACCACCCTGGCACAGAACAGGGTATACATTACTTCAACCTCTGGTAACTCCTGGAACCTGCCAAAATAAGGTCTTTTAGCATTCCTAACTGTTTTGAGAACTATCCCTTGTCAGTGATGCATTGACACCGTCTTAAAATAACACATTTAACTGAGACTGATAAATTTATCTGCAGGACCAACACCTGCACTCATGCAAGACAGCTGACAGTATAAAAAGCAGTGTTATCATAAAAGCTAGGATGCAAGTATTCTCATCATATGGAAGTCATTATGAAAAATGAAAATCAGTGTGGTTTTTTATTTTAAGGACAGTTGCAAACAAGTTTAGTTGTTAAAACAAAAAAATACTGCCATCCTTAAGCTATTTTTATTACGCTCTTTCTTACAGAAAATAATTTTCAAAATGACTGCACCCAACTTTAAATTAGAGCTTCACTTACTTTGTATGTGAAAGCCTTCCATGGTAAGTGTGCAACAGATTTCATCTAGAAATAAAAAATATCAAATTGTAATAAAGTCTGGAAGAAAAGACTAGAAAAGTAGACTTTCATCACTTTTCAATCTTACCTTGTAGTTTACAAATAGTTGGGGCAGCATAAACAGGAATCCAAAAGCATACACTCCTGAAGATTAAATATGGAAAACAAACAAATGCACAGATGTTAGTCACACAACAGTACTTCCATAATTAGTAATTTTCAATCATTTTTTTCTAAAAGTGAAGATGCATCTAATTCTTTTGTTCACTTTGGGTTGATTCTTCTCCCTTTTTCAATCACTGTGATAATTTAGTACTAAGTTATTGATCTGTATTACACTGATCCAAATGACAGCAGTTAATATTCTACTTTTGTGTCCTGGCCTTCATCTGAAAAAACATGTATAGAATAGAGAACAGAAGGGACTCACCATTGACAAAGCTGTTAATCAACCAGGAGTACCAGCTACAAACAAACAGAGTACAGTTATATTTTTCTTCAGCCAAAATTATAGCATATCCTATACACCACTGTACACCATATGACTAGTCCAAGAAATAGCTGTGTTACAAATTACTCCATGCAAGAACTAAATACCTCACATCTTCCTTGGATTAGGAGGGGCTCCAGAGAAGGTAGTTTAAGCAAATGATACTTATCAGTCCATACAAGAAGTTTTGAGAGGTTTATCACCTGTTTTTATACTTTTACAGACCATTTTAAGACATTTGTGTTGATAATCAGATAACTGACATGAGATATGTGCACTGTACGTGTAATACTGTGCACTGAACCCTGTATTAAAGCCTGCAAAGATAACTACATATTAAAGAGTCATTTCATATGGCACAGTAAGGAGTTACCAAATTTCAAACAAGCACCATTCAGTGCAAACCACAACAGTAGGTACTTAAAAAAAAAGGTAAATAAAAGAATCTAGGTTTTTCCCTCCTTACATCTAATAACCTTCCCAGATGTTCAATGGAGCACAATCCTGACAAAATAATGGTAGGGCTACAGACAATGACAGAATCCCATACTTGTGCTTGCAATCCTGAGAACAGCTAATAACTGTCATGCTCTGGTTACATAATTTAAAATTAAACTTGCACTGCTGTGTTACTGACACATTAAGAGCGATGTTACAGTTATAGCAGCATTTCAGTAATCCACAAGCATATAAAGAATGAATCAGAAAATGCCTTCAAGATTAAAGGATAATCCACTGATAAGACTATTTGTTCTGACACATTTCCTTACTGATTTAACAATGGCAAGAATTCTATTGTATTAACTGCTTTCACTTCCTTAAGCTGCAGCTGATAAAATATCTAAAATATAGTATTTTGAAATACTAAACTAATTCAAGAATTTTGTCAGAAAAGCAGAATTTTAAAATGCTGCATATTTGTTAGCTGCTTACTAAGACAAGAACTTCCTGAAAAAAAATGCTTTTCTAATAGCGCAGAAATTGCCCCAATTTCTAGCCTGAGTGTTACAACTCATGTATGCAGCAACAGCTTAAAATAACTTCAGGAAAAACTACTCTTGTTTTCTCCCATCCTATCTGGGCCTAAGAACTATTAAAAAATGCCTACATAGCCTCACCATACTTATGTTTGCAGGACTTTCCTACAACAAAGTCTCATGGCTGCATATTTGCTTGCATCTCTCCAACACAAAATGAACCAGCTATTTTGAGTGAAAGGTGACAAGGGTTTTATTTGCTCATGAAAAACTGAATGTCCAGCTCTTGCTGAAGTATTACTATGTTGCAGGAAGTTAATGGCTCTATAGGAATAAAGAGCCCTTTCTAAAAAATGCTTTTGCTTGCTCCCCATCATAGCTATCATATCTAGAAGCAGAGAAGACTGTTGTTCAAAGCAAACAATTTTGTGAAGGTTTTTCCTTCTTTTTGCTATTGGACAAGTTCAGCCACTGAATTCCTTTCATCTCTCCTATTACCAACTGGCCCTCTGAACATCAAGGGCAGCTTTCTTCCTCTTCTGATTGACTTGTATGCAATCTACTGAATTCTGTGTTAAAGTAACTATCAAGTAACTTGTGAAATACAACAACCTGTTGTTACAGGATGTTAAAAAAAATCTATATTCTTCAGCTTTAGATAGAAAGGACAAGGAAATTTCCAGTTCCTGGCCTATGCATCAAGCTAACAACCAATTTCCATAACCATGTAGAAAAAATGGGGAATGTTTCAATTCCATATAAAATAATTTATAGAGTTACAGTACCTTTTGTATTTGACATTCAGCAAGGAGTAACATGCCCCTCCAATACACAGTGGATAGAGCAAATACGACAAGTATTTCATAGCCTAATGGACAAGGAAAATAGTTTTTAGTTCACTAGATTCTATATGAACAGATTTTTCATGGCATTAAATAGCCATGAAAAGAAGAAGACAGCAACATAATTTTTTTCCTGAAAATCTTTTCCTATTCCCAATTGTCTGCTATTTCTATTATGCTTCTACTTCTAGTGGTGGTGGTGAAAATTCCAAAGTCCAGTTCAGACAAGCAATCACCTCAGAGCATTGTACCAAGAGACAGCGCAAATATCAATCTCTAAAAGTAACTCCCTACTTAACACCAATGTTGTCACCTATGCTCAAGTGCTTTCAGAAATCAGGAACCATGTGAACTTTCCTTCAGTAAAAATAATAAGTACAAATATCAGCTTTCAAATTTGTGACTGGTAATGCTTCTCAGAGCAATGCCTCAACTAGATTCAGCAACCAAAAGAACTATTTCATTGTTTCCATTAATAAATTATCAGAATGAATCTTCACTATCTGATCACCTACACAATGATGACCCACTTGACAATTGTGAGGATGTAGAAAATACACTGTAGATAAAAAAAGCAAAACAAGTCAATCAACATGTAACATATACAGACTTTGTAGATCACAAGTCATAGGATTCCCTCTTACCTGGGCATCATATTCCTCGGTTTTCTTTTCAGAGTCATTGTATGCACCAAACTGCAACACACAAGAAAACCATAATCACATCAGAATTCAGAGGGAAAGCATTTTCCTGTCCAACTCCCTACATTAAGCAAGTATCAAACCTTTTAAAAGCTTCTATATAGCAGAGTCATATATTTGTCCTGTGCAGCCTACTAAATATAGGGTAGGCAAAAAGATTAACCTTTAACCTCATATTTTATACCAAACTTCCAAGAATTCTTTGCTTAGAGAAATGGTGTTGAGACAGCAGAATTCACAATGCAAAAGCCAAGTCAAGTAGCTAGAAAACTGTCAGATAAAGAAAGCATTTATGAAAAGCCATAACCATGAAGATGTTATGGATTATCTCTGTATGTCCACAAATTCTGCCTGCTTCAACACAGTTCCTTGACACAGGAACAAGCAGAGCCACCAGTCACTCTAGATACAGAGACTTTAAGCAGCACAAACCCCAGCATTTCTTGTGAAGAAACACTGAATATTAGACAACTGTTTCTTCTACCAGCAAGAAAAAATTTCAGTGTAGACTGCACTTTGCCACTGCATGTTCTGCAATCTCAGCACTTCATTTCACCCAGAAGAATCATCTAAGAGTGTACTGTCCCCAGAACATGCCACATCTTCTGTTAGTTCCACAACTGAGAAGTTACACCTACAGGTTCATGAAAAAGCATGATGTCACTTAAGAGTGCCTGGCAACAGCACAGTCCCACCCCACCTACAAAGATTTAGCAGGACTGACACTGAAGTTCTGAAGTTTCTTGCACCATAAATACATACAAATAGCTGCTGCTTCTAAAGAACTCAGGTAAAGAAACAGGTTTGAAAATGCTCATCCTGCCATTGGATGAAGCCATTCATAGAGAGATGTAGACAGGAAAATTTTATAATTAAAAAAAATTCTTCATTTCACTAGAAGTCAAGTTGCACAGTAACCTGGAAAGGGATAGATGACTCAAGAGTGTAATCATTAACAGGGCAATGTGTACTATACCTGAAATTTGGGTCTCAAACCTTGCCACCTGATTGTCATTTTCAAGGCCTTCTTCACTTTCCAGAGCTGTGATTAGCAAAATCAAAAAATGCACATAAAAGATTATTACACAAAGGAACATCTTATGAAGGATTCAGATAATTAAAATCAAGATTCCAGAATACCTGTTTTAACCATCCACTGCATAAAGCAGTAGCAGCCTGATAGCAGCACACACTGCCTGTGTCTACACAAACCAAATACCATGTCATCAAACAAGTACAATGTATTAAGTCTCTTTATCAGATGATGTAATTCAAGTGAAGTAATGCAGTCTCTCCAGGATATCTGGAAGTGGGGTTAGCACCAACATGCACCCCAGGTCAGGCATTTAGAAAATTCCAGTAGTCACCTGCCAAGCAAGTTTTTATATGCCTTCGATGGAAGGTGCCTCAGAACTCCTAACAGTGATTAAATTGGCACTTACATGGTCATTACATTTCAGTAGGGCACTACAAGCAAGCAAAAATCAGTGAATCTGCTGAATTATTTTTGATTACTTACTGTACAGCTGTACCAGTCTGACCCTAATGTAAACCAAAAGTTTAAGTTCACCGTAAAATTTACTCATGTACCCACATTGCTACACAGATTTGACAACTTAGGCAATGCAGCTGCCCAGGAGAGCTGCACTCCCTGAAGATTTTTTTTGTGGACAAGGTTAATTTAACTTTAGATACACCAATATTCTCTTCTCACTCACAATATATTCCAGACAAAAAAAGGGGAATAGCGTAAAGATGATCCTTTACTGTTATCTTTGATATGAGTGAGAACATTATTTCTTACACAATCAATGTCACTATTAGTACTGCATAAGAAACGTGAGTTAAATCCAAGCTGTGAAGAAGTTCTTCCTAGCAGATAAACACCTTGGAGATGTACTGTCTGTATGATTGCTGTCACTTAGAGACAGTTGTGTTACCTGCAACCCACTGACTAAATGCAAACTTTCGGAATCATGCATACAGGCAGCAGTCTCCTCCTTCCCCAGTCACCTCAGTCCTGGCACTGTGGGCACACAGCCTGCTCTTTGACAATGCTTCCATGCAGGCTTGTTGACATGGTTATTGCTTGACCACAAGTGAGGCCTGTTGGGTGATGTGATAGCTGGAACCTCAGCATCACCCTAGTTTAGTTTCTGCAATATCAGCTGGACCATCTCAGAAAAAACTGGTATTTCCAGTTTAGTTATTTGATCAAGGGACACCATTCCTCTGTCACTGAAAGCCAAGGACACACAAGCTCCAGTAATTTTCCAGTAACTAGTTTAGCATTATTTTAATACTATGAACTATGGATGTTGCTGCAAATACTGGTATCTGGTGCTGCAGCTTTAAGAACTCACCTCAATCACTGCACCAACACCTGCTGGGATCAGTACCAATAAACTTGTTTGTTCATCCAAAAGGAAAAGAAATATTACCACAGTACTAAAGCACCGCCAAAGCACTAGACAGAAAAGATGAAAATGGAAGGCTTATTAATATTTAAATGAACAGCTGAGATGACAGAAGAGTGATGGTCTGTTTGGTGCAATTCTGTCTTACACAATTTAACTGTGGATTTCTTCTGTGTACATCTTGATATATCTAGTTGTCCTAGAAACAGCAAGTGATCTCTGGGCAAATAGGGAACAAGAACATTTTATGCAATCCTTATCACAGGAGATGAAAGAAAATTGGAACATTTAATGAAGACTTCTGTACTGAAGCAATTCAGCAATATATGAATACAATTAGGAACTACATTCATGATTCCTGTCTCCAGGAAGCTGAAAGGCTGTGAGATAATATAATGTCAGTATTTGAAACTCATTTATTGTTTGTAAATGTTAAGTCTTTTGAATTTGACTTTACTGAGTTTTGAAACTGGCAATTGACTCTTATTTCTGAAATTCCATGGACCGTTTTGAATTTTTACAAACTTTTTGGCATTCACATGCTAACAGCAATACAACTGCTTTACAAAAACAAATGCACTCATAAAAATGATACATGGATTCTCCACGTGATAAAAATATGTTGCTCATCATAAACTAGAATGCCTTTTCCCCTCCTGTGGTATTGATACTCCTTACGTGTTTTAATCCATCTGTAAATATGACAGAATTAGGGATAGTCTCAGAGGTCAAGTGACTCCAGGTTTACAATTTTGCTTCATAGTCAAAATTGGAAAAAAAGCAATTGGAAAAAACTTCATCTGTTTCTAGGAAGGCTTGGCAGGATGTCAGATCACTATGTTTCTCTCATCTTTCCTATACACAAATCAAGTCAATCCTCCCATGCTCTCCCCCTCCCCCCACCCTAGGAACCTCTATTGCTCCTGTTTACATCAAAGCCCAAATCAAGCAAAAGCATTACAATACAGCACTTTCCACCCACATGTATCTTGGAACCTGTAGCTATCTACAAGGAATACAAGGGACTTGCAGAACAGCATTACTCATGAAAGCACATTCTCTCCACCCACAGAAGTTTTTCTGGTCTTCATTCTTTTTTCAGAGTACTTCTCTGTTCCTTCAGCAAGGAAAACATGGTAACTGACTCAATATTAATCTAATTCCCAATTCCAAGCCAGTCAAACCTCAGTAGTGACACAAGTGCTTAGACTCAAGTGATACCTGAGCACAGATCTAACAAAGTTAGAATCATCTCTGCAGACTGTTAGCCATCACTTCTTTGTACACAAACCATTTTGCTATCTCTGTAAACCTACAAAGTGTCAACTTAGAGCAAGACTGAAAACGCACACCATAGATAGAACATAGGCAACACTTCTCATTCTATCCATACCTGCTTTTGTAGACATCCCAATCATGCTCCTCTTTTTCTTCCAAAAACTGATGTCATTTTTAAATGCAAGGAAATCAAAGAGAAGCTGCAAATAGGAAGAAACATACTAATTTGCTTGAAACATACACTAATTAGAGACTGAAAATATTAACAATGCATTCAACATGGAATTAAAAAAAACCCATTTTAGAACATTCAGAAATGAAAATTAAGACTCACAAATAAAAGCTAAAAAGAAAAGTTTTTGTTGAAGCCCAGGCTCTAAAAGCAGTGCAAAATGACAGGATGAATTTCAAACACCACCAAATAAGTGTCCTGTAAGGAAAGTCAGAGACCCAATACAGGGTAAGTCATCATCGAGGGTAAAAATGAGGACCCTGAGGAACCACACACCTCGAGCAACTAGGGAAGAGCATGGTAAATTAAACTAAAAATGCTTTGTATTGGATTGACAGTCAATTTACATTTGAATAATAGCAAAACTTTAGAAAAAAAATTCCTACAATACAGAAAGCCAGGTTTCCTCTGTATTTTGTCACTAAGCTGACCTCAACTTTCAAGACATTTTAGAATTTAATTTACTTGTAGGAAGCTTTATTACTTTCTTCAGTATTTTCATTCCCTATAATTTTGGTATTTCCTTTAGGCCTTCAGTGTCTAAAAAAATCAAACACAGTTTCCAGAAATTTTTGGGTCAGTGGATTTTAATGAGGAAATGTTCAGGTGTTTTTGTGAGGTTTGTTTGCTTCTTTATGGGAGGCATTTTTAAAAATTATTTGGGGAAATGACGCACAAAAGAAAAATGTATCAGAAAAGCTTCTCCCAGTCTACAGATACTTTGCAACCTGATAAACAGAGTGGAAAAATTATATTAATATGTCATGGAAGTCTAAGGCTTTCCAAACAAGTTGACTGTGTGCAAATATAAAGAAACATAACATTCCAGGCAATGGAATCTCTTATCTCTCCCAGAGCATGGAAACTGTGTTGAGTATAACTGTAGATTACAAAAATACTCCCAGTGTCTAAAAAAAGTTGTTCATTAAAATCAAGATTCAGATTTAAGCCAATGCTAAGAAAGGGACAAACAACAACAAAAAAATAACCATGAGTGCTCCACACTTTACAGAACATTTTTGGAAGCAATTTGTATCAGCTGATCTAAATTTCTCCAGGGATTAGAAGTCAGAGACTGAAACCCCACTACAGGTGCCCCAGCTATGCCACTGCAGGGATAAATCTTGTGAGAAGTTAACAAAATTTAAACCAATGCTGACAGGCATATGAATTCTAGGGGCTTGGGTTCAACTACTATGTAAAAAAAGTGATAATGAAGGTAATGTTTTATATTTCAGTCAAGACTGGTAATTTCTCTATCATTATCTCAAATTCCTGCCTTATTTGAGGTTCTTATATTACCTCTGTATTGGAAATATAGCTGACTTTTGTACCAGATAATGCTTCTGCTGCTCTACTAAAATTACTATTTTCAAGAATAATTCTTAATAAATGAAACACCTGAAAGTCAGACACACCTCCCCACCTTTTTTTTCATATTATATATTTCCTAAAAACTAAAAACACTTACATGGAATGCTGCCACAAAGAATGTCAAAGCCAGAAAGTACAAGTTCGTATCAACAAAAATTCCTTTTACTTCATCTGCATCCTTTTCTGAAAACCCTACGAAAAAGAACAAGTCACTGTGCAAGAAGTATCATTGCTGTTATGCTCAAGTCCAGTATGAATGGACTCTTATGTCACCTGCACAAGTTTTGTTAAAGAAGCATAAATCCAAAACATAATGGAAGCTTTTCTGGTAAAATCCTAATCCACCTATATTTTGGCAAGTTATTTAGCTTGCCCCAAAACCAAAACCCATCAGTTACAAGCCTTTAACTTTTATAATTACAATGTGTTTTGTAACATGCCTTTAACATATTCTGTTAAGCTGACCACCTGACAGTCAAATGGAAAGACACCTTAAATCATTTTGGCCTGAGCAGGAAGTCAAAAAAAGGTTTTGCAAACTGCCCTCTGAACTGTAAAACCTTTAAAAAAGGTTTTACAAACTGAACTCTGAACTTACAACTGTGTAGCCTGATACATAGAAAGAGTGAGCTTCGTATCAAAAGCTGAAAAATAAGTAAAGGACTACACAATAAAGGACAACAAAAGTCAGTGAGAAACATGGCCATAGATGCAACACTACAACTGAAGTCCACAGTTCTCAGAAAATACAAATGCTGCATTTACGGCAATAGTGCTTGAGTTCAGCACCAGCTTACTTTGCCATCACAGCAAGAACATGGCCATACTCAAGGGATTTTGGAGTTTTGCTACTAATCTGACTTCTCCAGGAATTACTCCAATAGGAAAATTTCAAACTATATGTTTCACTATCTACATACTTGGGGGGAACAAGCAGCATCTTACACAGGCTTTTTTTACCAGGCAGAGGAGGTATTCTCAGGATGAGAGGTCTTGATATCTGTGTCTATCACATGACAGCTGAAGCATGGAATATGAAAATTTCAATTCTGAGGAGGCTCACAAAAAATTATGGAGAGGTGAGGGTGGACAAATGCCCCACACAAACTCTGAGAAAGCAATTACTTGACTCTTTCAAGACAGTTATGTTCAGCAGACATACTTCTAGCTTTAATATATGTTAGCCTGAGCTAAGGAGAAGCAGTTGGATATTACTCAGTACGGCCTGCTTGTATTTCACTGCAGATCTATGGCTACAGTGAGCAGCTGTGTATAACCTTATATCAAAGCCTGATTCAACTTTTCTGTTCCATGGATGATACAAGAAACCCATGGTGAAAATGCTCGTCTTGATTATGTCCTCCAATGCTTTTAGAGAGTACTATCCAAATAAAATTAATTTTTAAAATGGTTAATTCACCTCTGTATTCTTGTTCCCTACCATATGTCAACATATATTTTTATCTTTAACTTAAGGTGAATCAACACAAGATTTGTAGCATTAAATCACTTCACCAGGTATCCAGAAAAATAAAACTGTCATCTATGGGCATAAAAGAAACAAATTAAGGAGTTGGTTGTGGTTTCTTGGCCTAAAGTCATTAAAGGTAAGCATACCAAATTGCTGGAGGGAGTACACAGCATCCTGCATGTGGATCCAAAATCGGAGTTTTCCAAGAGATATTTTGTCATACGACACTGTAAGAGGTAGCTCTGTTGTTGAACGATTTATAACCTGCATTTCAAAAAGATGTTTCATTTTTAATAGCAGAAAAATGGCAATAATTACTTCCATTTATATTTTTTAAAATAAAGAAAGTGATTGCATCACACTATAATGTAATCACACAATTTTATGAACTCAGTTTGTTTTTTAAAAGGAGAAAGGTCTTAGACTTCTATACCATGCTTGAAGTCTTTGCATTTTTTCCAGGAGATGTTAAATTAGCAGTTTGTTCTGTTCAAGTTTCTACAGCAACCTCACTGTTCCTGTATACAAATGGCTCTGAGACTGCAGCATAAAGTGGGAAACGTGTGGTTAAGATAACTCTTTTGACAGTTCTTCGCTGAATGTATATGCTAAAATTACCTAAACTAGAATATTATACAAAAACCCCAAAAACCCAACCAACAAACAAATTGTATCCCAAAAGTCACAGTCAGAAATTTACTTCACTGAGGCTGATTTTCAGAGAAATTGAAAGAGTGAGGATGCAAGATGACGCCACTAGCTAAGACTCATGAAAACACCATGACTAGAGCTAAGTAAGATAACTTTGGGATCTGGGGTGTCAAAAAACTTTCTTTGTGCACGCTACAAAATAAATCTCTGCTATTTTATCATCTACATGTTACTTAAGCTGGAAAAAAAAAAGTCTTAAATTGCCTCAGCTCCCTCTGCATGACAGCTGTCCATGTCCATCTCTCAAATAGGTTTAAAAGAAACCACAAAAACCCCCTTGTCCTCTAAGATGTTAGAATACTCAGCAGATACCTCAGAACAAGTTCAGGCAGTCTGTTTTACATTTCCAAGGATAGCTCAGGACGACAGCACGAGTGCTTGCCAATCTCAAGTACTCATGTTCACTATCTGCTGCTCCAGGCTCCTAAATTACTCCCAATCGTAATTCCCATCTCAGACCTGCTACTTTACACTGCATCTGTTTCTACAGTAATCAGTTAGCTGACACCTAACTGAGGTGAATGGGCTTCTTCTGATTCTTGTGTCACAGAACATGGTTTTAGGCTCCCCACCTACCACTCAGATGTGAACTGAGGGCTATGTTCATTCTCCCATTCACTCTTTCCCCCACTGAGTACAAACAAATCTCAATTTCACCACATTCCCAAGACCCTGTAAGCTTTTGAGACAGGCACAGAACATGTAGGCACATGAGGGAGAAGAAGGGAAGCTGAGAAAGTTTTATGAATACAGCAGAGAGAAAAGCTTGAGAAACTAGAACAGTGTCAGGGATCTCTGAACTGAATGGAACAAAAATTAAGTGTGGTTACAGCTGACTGTTGAGAACACTGGCAAGATTCTACAAACAATTACCAAAACTATATAAACACCTTCCAGACTGCTTCTCCTTTTCAAAGGATTCCCGTAATTCAATCAGTCTCATTTCAATTCCTCAGTCTATCAAAGATAGTGTTAACATCTATGGCAGAAAGGGAAAAGAAATTTTATCTATGAAGGATGGCCAAAAACCAAAAATTTTGCAAATGCCTGGGTAAGCAGCATGTGGCAAATGCACTCTCCACAGACAAAGAATTACTATGGAGGAATTAGGGGTACTGTAGGGAGGAAACTGGACTGCAATAGAAGACAGAAATGGGAATTTTCCAACACCAAAAGCAAACTAAAATAAAGGTAAAATTAGAAGAATGAATTCTTTCTTAACAAACAGCTTAAAACCCGCAAGTGGTCCCTCACAATTGCAATGTGAGTGTGATGGTTGCTAGGTCTCTGAAAGCTAGGAATGACCAAATCCCTGCAAAAAAACTGACTCTTGCAGTATGGCATCATTACTTCTAGCACTCTACTTAATCAATAACAGTGTGCAAACACGGCAAGTAAGTTCAGTAGTATGAATTTTAAAATTATCCTTTTATTAAATTCTGTGCAATCCCAAAACCTCAGCATTTAAGCACATGTAAGAACATGAGGAACACAATCTCTAGACTGCAGTACTCACCACAGAAGACCTACATCTTGAAGAAAATGAGTCAGCTGACAATCTATACAGCCCAGCACAAGCTGGAAAAATGCATCTTCAGCTCTATGATTTTAGTTCAAGCATAGAAAACAGATACTGTCTGTGCCCCTATTTACAGTCAAATATTAACCTGGCTCCACAAAAGCTGTACCACCTTCTCTCCTTATTCTTTCCTGCTCTTCACTTACCACTTAGTCTCTCAGAGAATGTTTACTTCAAGACCACTCTTTCTGCAGGTCTTGAAAGCAGTTTGGCCAATCACTACTGAGACATCACATAAGCCAGTGCTGAAGGGGAAGGTCGCAGGTTTTAGTGGAATAGTCTTTGCAGCACTTCCCAACATCTTGAATGACTTTCTAAGGCAGTGAGTTACAACATTAACAGTGGCATGACAACTGCAGGAATGTCATTAGTAACACGGGAATGCTGAATTTATTTGCAAACAGGGTATATGACTTGACCAGCTAAAAGTTCACATGAATGAACTAGACTGGATGAGCTGTGATAAAATTTAAAACACAGGACAACGACCACTAATACAGACATTACAAATACATATCTAAAAAAATACTAGAAAAAACAATCTGCTGTCAAGACTTGTAACAAATGCTCAGGAGTTTACTTTGCTGTAAAAATCTAGGGTGGAAGGGACACAAATTAGTAAAGATTCTCCTGAACACGAAGAAACAAAACCCTTTGTCTGAGCTAAAGTAATGAATTGGAGAGACAATTTTGAAGGTTTATGGGAAGTCTGCATCTACAAAAGCTTCCAGCTAGAAGATGCATAATTCAGACATGCTCATTTATCAGTTTTGAGACACTCCCCAAGACTGCTGCTGTCAGTAACCCAAATTAACAAATGCCAGTCAGTGCAACTGAAAAGAACTGCAAGGCTTAACTAAGAGCTGCTAAGAGCAATATGATTTAGATACATGGTACTGCCATGTGCAATCTGTAGCAATGAAACTGCATGATTTCCTACAAGAAGAGTTGGGCAAAACTGAATACAGAAAATTCTATTTTTAATTTTTTTTTTTTTTTTTTTTTAACTGCTGGAGTAACTGAATACTAAAGCAGGTTGCCCATAGAGGCTGTGGCTTCTCCATCCTTGGATATAACCAAATCTCAACTGGAAAAGGTCTTGAAAAACTCACTCCACATGATCCTACTCTGAGAAGAGACAATGGACTAGCAATCTCCATAAATCTCATCCAGCTTCATCTTTCTGTAATTCCATTACTGAAGTTTCAAAGTACTGATTTGAGTGCACAAAATCATTGGATGTATTGCGACACCAAACTTTCAGGTGCTCACGTTAGTTTAACATGACAGACAGAAGCATCAAGAAATTTACCCATATTTGAATTTTGAGGACACAAGAGAACAGCTACTGACTTATCTCAAGTGTAGCTCCACCATCAGCTATGGATATTGTCAATATGCCTAGCAGGCATGAGAATCTACTCTGGGATGCTAACACAACTTCATATTCGGGAGTCAAACTACTGAAGAGACTGGTCCTGCCACTACTGCTGCTACAGTGATGTCCTGCAAATCCACCTAAAAGGTAGAAGCAGTGGAATTCAAACATCTTTGATGGAACAGAAGACAGTGATTGACAGATACTTCTGCCAGAGAGAAGTCTCAAAACCCATACCCAGCTTCTGCAATTACCACATTAAGTCACACTGAGTCCTTTTGTGCATTTATACTTCTTCATTACAATAAACAACCTATGAGAAAATCTTAATTAAAACAACATTTAAGATTACTGTTAAAACTGTTAAATGTAATTAAAGGTATTCTATTACTCACCATCAAATCTTTCACTCTGTTGCTTAGCTGATCAATAAATAATATTGGAAGGTAATGCACTGTCTTCCCCAACTGAACCCTAGGATGTTTAAACATGGATTTTATAACTGTAGTGATCTAAAAAGAAAACTACTTTTATTCAAATTAGCAGTCATTCATCACTTTCAAATCTACCCATGTAGAAATTTCCCACCATCTTTTCAGGCACATTTTCTTTTAACACAGAGCAAGAAATTAGCCACTAGTCTAGAATCAATCTTTCATTGAAAGACACGGGTATTGAAAAATTTATGTTTGTTTTCATTCTTCTGTAGAAAGACAGAATAAGGAAATAAAAATACAAATGAAATTGGTTGTGATGATGCTGAAGCTTTTGCATGACCAAGGGAAATGTAAAAGTCTGTGGAAGAGAAACATGCCGAAGTTTACTGCCATATATTTTTATCCTTTGTTTCAAATATCCCCCTCCTACTGTGACCATGACACCCCTCCACCATCTCCCACATTCATCTCTGCTTGGCAGGACATCAGTCTCATGCTTTCACCCACATGGAACCATGAATGTGATGGCTGATGCACAAATGAGAAGGATACTACTACAGGGACTGTACAAGGAGCAGAAATCTTTTCTGCCATCCACAGAATCTCTCATTTGGATTGCTACTACTTCAACAACTTGCATGAATGCAATAAAAACTTCCTAGCCTTCAAGCCCTCTATAAAATTGGTTACTATAAAGTTGTTTAGCAAATTATGATCTACATGCAGTTGCTTTGTCAGCACCTTGGAAAAGTATTTAGCCCACTACCCTAACAGAGACAAATTCCTAGTCTTCACTACAAAGGCAGTTAACTACACTGTGATGCTCTTGGCAAAAATCTATGGAGCAGCATCATGGAGATTTTTAAAGCCTGAAAGCTGAACTTTAGCTGTTGACTAAAGCTGTTGCATGCTAAGAAAGACTGCATACTAAACACACAATGTACAACAGTAACACACAAAAGGTCACAGAAACTGAGGTTCAGAAATAGTGCTTGGTGATTTAGATTTCTATGTAATAACTATGATTAAAACTATTGTTAGTGAAATTGCAGCAGTTATTTAATGTCCAAACTCTTTTCCTGTCTAATGTCACAACAAAACAGCACTGATGCCAATCAACCAGAAAAAACTTCCTCATCCACCAACCCAAGTCCAACAACCCCTTCTTGTTATGGGTGTATCTATTCTGGCTGGAAAGCTGTCCTAGAACCCTGGGGTGTGCTGGTTAACCAATTACTTCTGGATTTAAGAGGGTACTTGTGGAGAAAGGCATCAACATACACAAGCCTATACATCATTACTTATCTGCTTGATACCGGAAGAGATTGAAGCAAGCTGCGAGCAGAAGCTACAGCCTGCACCTAGAGGCCCAAAAACCCATCCCTGTTTGTTAGTGTTTTCTTGAGGAAAATGACAATGTTGTCACACTGTCAAAATAAAATAAAGCGAATCATAAAGGGAAGAAAAAAAGATATCCTAGGAGATCAGCTGTACCTCTTCAGCACTTCCAGTTTGGACAGGTAACTTGCAGATGAAAGAAAACTGGAAAGGGTCAAAGGATGGCAATTGCTCTGAAGGCCAGAAGGACAATTGGAGAACAAACAGGTTTGAGGCTTGCTATAGCATTTTACCTGTGTATTTGTAGTCCTGCTTTACCTTACTATGTTAACTCCACACAGAAAAAGTATTGTAAACTCTGAGCTGCCCAGGAACCAGGTATTTCCAATGAGGCTTTCTAGTACATAGTATCTTAGCAGCAATTTGTCACTACCAAAATGCAAGCATTAAGAGCATCTGCTCTTGTCTCTAGGTACCCATTTAAACATAAAATACTAAAAAAGGCCAAGGAAGATTTTTGAAGAAATGTGACATAAGTTTATAAATAACATATCTGACAAAATTAAGTCATCAACTTACATTTTCATGTAACGGTGAACATCAGCAGGGAGTGATGATCCATCAAACACAAAATCTTCCACCATGACATTTAAGGTTAGTCTTGACCTCCAGTGAGAGACCGGCTCATCCAGGGCATTGGTCTGTTTTTCTGCTTCAATTTGCTTAAAAAAAAAGAATAAAAATACACACTGCTAACCAACACAAAATTTTGAACAAGGTAATAATCTAACTCACAGAATCCAGGGAGTCATTAACTATATCATAAACCAGAAGCCCGCTAAGAAACTATTTACATTAATTTTGACCAGATCAAGTATTTTGCTCAAATATAACAGAATGGAATTTAAAGGCCCACCACAATCTTGCACTGAAAAACTTCAGTGTTCATTCACAGCCTTGTTCATCAAGAAGGAATATTCATCTAATCAACCTTTATACCTTGGGATTGTGGATACTAGTAAGAAGAAATCACTTTGAAATCAGGACTATACAGTAATCAGATATTACTTCAAAACAGTCAAAAGTATGATCAATCAAACATTATCTGTTTGTCTTTGTATCTTATTCTGCTACCTTACAACAGCAAAGCATATTATTTCATATGAATTCCATTCACTATAGAAAGCAGCACCATGCTGTTACAGAGTAATTTCTACCAAAAGCAATGAATCCTTGAAGCAATTATTGTTAGCTAGGGAACTGTTTAAGTAACTAGCCAGCATTTTAAAGAACTCTACCTCTGCTCTGCTGAGTGGTGTGCTATTAGCAAGATAATTAAGAAGAGGATTTTGACTTTTTTTCTGTTGTATCATTCTTAGTTTAAAGATGCAAGCACAGCAGATACTAACACCAGAAATGTCTATAAAATAAATTACTTATTTTGCAGATGTTCTTCCATAGATGGAACACACACCTACCTGCGTAGCTGATTCACCAGTGAGCAAATTAATCTCTTCTGGTTTGGGGACCATGTACGTGGTCAGAGGGCTTACTATATGCACCTGCTTACCATCATGCCAAGGCAAAATGCCAGCATGGTGAAGAAATACAAATGCATATAATGTGCCATTATTTCGGGTTTTCTTTGGTACAGAGACATTCACTGTCCTAAAATACAAAATAAATATATTATGAGATGAGATAGCACATGCTGAAATATTTAGCTATTACTAGACATAATTACTTCTGGCTAACATGTTCCATAGCTGGATGGGGTAATTTTTATACGCATCACAATATATGCATTTCCAAAGATTTACTATAATATTAAGATAGTTTAACCTTTGTCCAGTCCCTGCTTTATTGCCCTAAGACTGCATCATCAATTCTTTTGTTGCTTTCCTCTACTGATAAGTCACAAGACCAAAATTATGACAGCACTTGTAGAAAACCAGTCTTCATGTTCTGAAGATGCATCACAGATCACATACACGGTACAAAGTTTAAAAAGAAAATCACAAAGTTTTGCCGTGCACTTTACATTAATGAAGTATCTTCTCAGTTATGGCATGCCAAGCACAGAACTCTAAACTGAAGCCCCAAACCATGAAGTCACTCCCCCTGTACTAGACAAGAAATCATCCTACTTGCACCCTTGCATAATGCCTCCTCTATTCCTGTAGTCTTGCTCAGCTTACTCTGCTCTGAATACTTTCAATAGCTTAGCAGACCCTGTCAGTAAAACAATTCTTGTAAGGTCTGTCAGAGATGAAGTTCAATATGACTGAAACTGTAACCAACAAGTTCTTTAGTCATAGAAAATGAAGGGAGTGAAATAACCTTGGAGACTGTGATAAGAGAGTCAGAATGGGGCAATTATTTTAAACAAACAAACAAAAAGTGAGACAGCAAATCTGAAGAACAAAACAAGTAGTTCCAGTTATTTTTATTGTTCAGAGGCATATGCAGAGTGCCTATTTTTTCTACTAAAAAATTACTCTAAGGGCACAGTCTTGGCACCAATATCGCTTAAGAAGATCTCCAAACCCTAGACTCTTGGAAAAGAAGGTTTTCTTATGTGATTTTTAGCAGAGAAATAGTTATGGAAGAGCATGTTGCTAAAACACAAGAAAAGGGAACATGATTTGACATCTAAGGCCTGTTCCAGGTCTGAAGCCACAGCAACTAAGAACAAAACAAAACATGTAGCCAGTGATGTGATTAGAGGCAAGTCTGAAGCATTTCCAGGCACACTTGTCTTCAGATTTTCTTAATGGAAAGTAATTTTTACTGTTATAAGTAAGGCACAGTTCTGCAAAATGTTTGCCTGTATGGCTGAGAACAGCACGCTGATCCAAGCCAACCAATAGTGAAATCTACCTTGGCTTCATACATACTTCCATCCATGTAACTCCTAGTAAGGATGAGCACTTCAGAATTCAACGAAGAACTTTGACACCTTGGATACTACCAGTCCAGATACTTACCTTTCAAATTTGGACTCGATATCAAAATCTTCCACATTCAAAACGAGATCTATATTGCTCTCAGCACCAATGCTTGACCGTGTGGTAGTGTACACGCTTAACTGAAACCAAAACACAGCACAGAGAATATAAGAATATGGAAATAAATTCATGCATCTCTACGTTTCGAGTACAGGTCTGTCTATCAGCTTCAATAATTCTCCCAGTTACAGGAAAGCTGTATACACAAGGAAAGAAAATAGTGTACTCAAAAAGTCTTTCAGCTCCTTTTGCTGGCAGAAACACTGCCACTAAATACAGTTTAATAAGATGACCTACTCTGGAAGTTGAAGAAGTGGAGCCATTTCACAGAACCAGAGACGCTGTCAGTAAAGGAAAGGGTCTCTGTCAGGGCTGGAAAGGACCTCTGGAGGTCACCTTGTCCAACGCCCCTGCCAAGGCAGAGTGACTTAGAGCAGGTAACACAGGAACGCATTTAGATGGGTTTGGAACGTCTCCAGACAGGGAGATTCCACCATCTCCCTGGGCAGTCTGCTCCAGTGCTCCGCAACCCTCAACATAATGAAGTTCTTCCTAACAGCGAAGTGGGAGTTCTTGTGTTTCAGTTTATGGCCATTACTCCTCATCCTGTCGCCAGGCACCACTCAGAAGTCTGGCACCATCCCCCTGGCACCCATCCTCTGAGATATTTATATGAATTAATGAAGACTTCTCCGTCTAAACAGAGACTAAACAGGCCCAGCATTTCTTCCGCAACGCTGCTCTAAGCAGTACGAGTGTGACAGCAGACATACGAAATGAACAAAACCCACGAACCCAAGCCCTACCCAAGGGAGCTCTCCCAGGGCCCAGCAGTACCGGGGGGAGGCAGGGACAGGGCGCAGCAGCGGGGTCGGGGGCAGGGGCGGTGTACCGAGGGCCGTGCCCGCCCGCTCACCTGAAGTTTGGGCCTCCGAGCCAAGTAGGGCCAGACGCATCCCGCGGCCGCGCCGTCCGCCGCCGCCGGGCAGGGCCGCGTGTAGACGATGCCGTACATGACCCAGCAGGTGTGCGCCACGTACAGGGCGAACACGCCCACCACCAGGCTGGTGAAGGAGCTGCGGCTCAGCATGGTGACAGTGCCGATGGCGGCGGCCGCCGCAGCCCCCCGCCGCCGCAGCCCCGCTCAGGATCCGCCGCCGC